>CM074501.1:10573177-11033177 GCA_037389245.1 Oryzias sinensis | reverse complement strand
GATGACTGTCTGGAGGTCAGCAATGATTCTTCCCAATTTCTGAGTAGTCAAGTTGCCGTGTGTGGCAAAGGCAACAAGTGTCTGAATGATGGGTGCAGTGACCTATGTGGAACCTGTCAGTAGAAACAGTTTGTACCCAATCCACACTAGAAGAGCTACCTTGTTTGCGAGCGTAACATCATCAGCCCAGCGACGGGTATCTCATGCCCACGCCCGCGCAACAGCCGGTGCTGCATTTCCGAGACGGCGAATATGATCTATAGCGTCAGCAAACCAAGAGGCGTCAGCCAGAGTCGCTGTGTCAGACAAGATCCGGTCAAGTTCCGCTCTTGCCTCATCTCTGGGAGTGGCCATATTATGAGGGAGGTTAGGAACAATCACCTCCAGTATCATTTGCTGTGTCCTGTGTGCTGATTGCCTGCATCGCAGGGAGCAGACGTAGCCTGCTACTAAGAGTCCCTCTATCGTGAGTTGACTTTGTCTCATAACATTAGCAGAAAAGGGGTCTATGTCTATCTCTCTCAGTAAGAGGCGCAGTAGTCCACCATTCACTCCCCCGAGCTGCTCAAAGATTCCTGCGTTCTCGGCCGGACCCCTCTCATACACATTCTGCCTCACAGCGGTCGGCGGCAGTGGATTCCCCCTGTCCCAAGGAGCAGGGACATTCGGATTACCAACCGTTCTCGCGCTCTCGACAGACCTTAATGATTCTGCATACTGCCTTGACGGTACCTCCTCTGAGGTCTGTCTCCCCCCTCCTGTACTCCGCTCTCCCATAGCCCAGAATTCCTCCAAGCATGTCGGTGCTACGGAACATAGAATGACGATTTTAAACTAATCTATCTGGATTGTCTCCCAGATGGTTGTCTTTTTAAGCTAACATAAAAGGCAGCTCTGTTCCAGACACATATCCTCTGTAGTAATTTTCTTGCTGCAAATAGTGATAAAACCCTTTAAACAAGTACATGTGTGTTATAGTTGAGGGAGTACATAGTAGAGAATGTCATTTAAATTTAGCAGGTGAGCAGAATCACACTGCTGCTCAGCAGTGTAGCTAACCTTTACTACTTGTGTGTGCATGTGCTTGTGTACACGTCAGTTTGCTTCTGTGGTGGTATTTCCTGTCCCGTTCTCCGGGAGACAGTAGAGAGGAGGACGAATGGCCTCTGGACCAGTTCAGACCCTCTTTTCCGGTGTGTGTTACATAATAATTCTTAACAATGGGATGTCCATTTTTCTGTTGTTACTCATCTGTCCTGAGGAGATTCCATCGTAGAAGGATACTGCTGTTTTGCTGCTGGGACTCGGTTTCATTTCAGGATCATATTCCTCTGTCTTGTTTTAGCACTCTCTCTAAGACACTCTCACATGTGTGCACACAAGCATATATTCATCTGGGAGCTGAGAGCCGCTAGCTTAATTTAGCCCGAATCTATGGAGAAATCCTGACTATACTGAGCCGGTGTTGGTACCGCAACCATTGGGCCTGCAACAACCGTTCGAGTCCTCGAGCTAGTGCTGAGGTCACATTATGTGATTGGCTGTCCGTTGGTCCGATGACGTGTCAGATAGTGATTGGTCTGGACAAATTACGATGCTTCCATAAAAGAAGATATTACGCGGTCCGTTATAAACAAACAGAGCTACGACATGGAGCGAGATTATCTTCTAAACGTGCTTTTATTACTGTTATGATTATTAAGTGCATTGCAGCCGAACGGACTACGTTCCGAACCCTTTCCTGTCTGCGAACACGAAGCTACGAGGCTCCAACTGCTCTTCTCAGAGACACGGTTCGCTTGTGTGGAGCAGCCGGTTAATTTCTAACTGACACAGATCTTTTTACAAAGTGGTTGTGGCAAAATCTCTCTATAAACACTACATAGAATAATGTCACAGCTTACAAGGAAAAATGACTTTAAATTACAAAAGGAAACATGACATTAAAATATGTCGAGCCCGAGAAGATCTCCACGCTATGTAGTTTGTCCAAGTGGGGCTACCGTAGTGTGATGTTATCCTCATTTAAAAGGACCCGGACACCGGAACTCAGAAACTCTGAGATTTGGGTTCAGAAGGACTGAAGCTCAACTTACTTTGATTGAATCAGTCTGAGATAACCACACGTTTGAAGACAGAGAGAGCCTGTTAGACTTTGTTTAACACTAGGAGCATATTTTTCCAAAAGAAAATATAGTAAAAAGTGACGGCAGTGGAAAGGAACATGCAATTAGTTTGCACTAAAGGAACCCATAATGGATTTTCCACACTATAAGGCACACTGGATCATATGGAACCTATGTAATATCTAAAGAGCAGTGAACTATAAGGAGCATTAAGTAAACTCCGACTGCCGTCTAACCCCAGCCTCGCTTGGAGCTTTCCTGTCTCCATCTTCACTCCATCGGCTCCACCTCCCTGCTCCTCTGCCTCTGCTGTACCTCTGGATGGACTCTCCGCTCCTGCTGGAGATAGTGTTGGGTTAAAACAACCTCCAACATCAGAAAGACAACATAAGGAAAGGAAGACAACAGACCAAGGTCCCTTTTACGAGGAGAGCGAACAGAGATGATACCCAGCAAACAATCTCTCTCCAATCTGGCGCATATTTCTGTCACTTCCCCTTTTATTAAGTTGTTGGGTTTCCCTAATTTACACATGCGCTGAGCTCTAAGGAGGGGAAACAGAACACAGCTCAACGCTATCAGAAAACATTAAATACAACATATCTATCTTTTCACTGCCTTCCCACATCATCTTGGGACCTGCAAAGCCTTTTCTCACGGATAAACGAACACAGAGCATCCTTCAATTAATTCTAGACACAGCTAACACACAAATTCTCAGGAAGAAGCTGGAAAGACGCAAAGATAAGGGGTTTTTCCCCCAAGGGTGTCACCTCCACCTTCCTGTGAAACAGAGTTGGACACAGACACTTCTGCAAACATGATTACATCACCTATATCTAGCTATAATCAACAAGACTGGCTATGAAATGGGAGCCAACATCAATCACCTCCTCTACATGGATGACATCAAGCTATATGCACTAGAAGCGGCGTGACATTGACTCCCTGATCCACACCACCAGGATCTAGAGCACTGACGGAAGGAAGCAAATTTATACAATCCCACCCCTGTTCTACCGTAACCATTTTATGACATGATTTATCAATATCCAGGTTCCTAACTTCTATCAGACAGAATTAAAATCCTGGAGAAGTATCAATAAAGCACATGACAAAGATGAATTACCTAAATTATTATGTAAAAAATAACTTATAACATATATTTTATCCAAAATATATGTAGATTATGTTTCTTATAAAAGTCATTTATATGATTAATAAAATTCTATATCAGGAAAATAGACATAACACTTGTTTAAAAATCTTCATAGCAAAATTTGATCAAGTATTAAAAGTTATGGCTCCGACAGCCCTGTGACCCCCGAAAGGAATAAACGGTATAGAAAATGAATGAATGAATTAAAAGTTAAAATATGTGCAAATTATGTTACATGAGGAAAAGCCATGAATCAATTTTTCAATTTTTGGAGCAAGTGATGTAATATAATTAGAAATCAATCAATTTAACCATTTTCAATAACTGATTAAGCATTTATTTATTTATTTTTTAATAATAAGGTAATGCTGTGAAGTAAAATAAAAAGGGTACATTTTCTGTCAAATGACCAAGGCTGGTATTCCTTCTTCTGCTGATTAACAGCCGTTCTTCTGGTTTAAACAGAGTTTATAAATCTTTTCGATGTTATGTCTGCAGACATTAGATGAAGACATCGAGGACATTACAATGCGCCCAAATTCCACTGAGCTGATGACACGGGCAATATGAAGCTGCGCTTGACCGTACACTCGCGGTAGGTACAAGCCTGAGAAATGGCTCCATTAGCAAAAATAAGACCAGACCAACTAAACCAGCTCGCTCTGCCAGCGAACATCGGATTACCCTGCCGGAATGTGTGTTGGAAGAAATTGAGACCACGGATCGGCAAGAGCAGAAGCCTCTCGTTGTTATTACATGGAGAGGTTCCTAATCCGGCGCACAGGACTGTAATACTGCTTTGAAGAGGCCAAGGACCGTAGTAAACTACCTATCCAGGATGTATCAAATACATGTTATCATTCAAAACTTCCCTTTATTAAACATATCAAAGAATGTATCTCAAGCGAATGGGAGATATTATTCAATAGTGTGATAAAAGAACTCTCAAAGAATATTTTAAACACAATAAACAATATTTATTAAATTGCATGATTGTTATTATATTCAAAATGCTTTATTGTTTTGCGTCTTTGACCAGCAGCAGAAGCATTAAATTGATTCCAGAAAGCTTCCTTTGGTCAATAATTTTGATAATACAGAGTTGTATCAGGAAGGGCATCCAGGGTGACACTCTGTAAATACTATTTTAATGAGACCTTGGTAGAGATATTCCACGTGGTAATTCACTTAACTAAATATATCGTGCACAAGTAAACTAACTTATCTTTCATTCTATAGTATCACTTATCAAAGTCAGAGACCAACAGTCACAGTAATGCGAAAACAGCTGCTTCCTGCTCTTATAAGTCAAACCTTGGTGAGTTAGTTAGATATAATCTGATTAAGACAGAAAAAAAGAATAATTAACATTCAACGGATAGCATTGTATTAATATTTCGAATAAACAAATATCAGTTGTTTAATTAGTGTACATTAATGTTCAAGTAATCCCTGATGCTAAAACGGAGTTAGCTTAGTTATTTATTTTCTTTTTTGCACTAATTATTCAAGGATGAAAAAGCTAAAAGAACTAATCTGGATGCTCAAACTTTGAGTTGACTTATATACCGCCAGTCAGTGTCCACCACTAGCATCATTCTGATCGAACATCTCTGTTTTTATATTTCTGTTCAGCTGCACTGTTGGCGCTGCGTATTTTTGTTATTTGTTCCGTTAGTTGTGCTTTTCTCAATCCTCACATCTGCTGTCCATCCGTCCGTCCATCCTCTTCGCCCAGATTCCCCAAAGCTTCTCTAATCCCTCATATCAGCTGAGCCAATCGGAGCAAATGTTTCCTCTGTGTGTTTACTTTGCTCTGAGTGTTTGTGAGAGACTGCAAACTGTGAGAACAGTCTGCCGCTCGGAAACCAACAAACAAATCAAACCAGAGCAAAAAACTGCAGAGAACTCCCCAAACTTGGCAGACTGAGAATAAAGGTAAGGAGGAAGGAGTGAAGTTTATATCTCCACACGCACATGTGTGTGCAGTCACTTTTTTTTGTCCATAAAGGGATTGTGTCATTTATGATACAGCCTGAACAATCTGAGTCCAGCCCTCTTGCCTGTTTTACTCCATTTGTCTTTTTGCTCTTGAACTCAGAGCTGCTGCAGCAGGAGGAGGAGTAGAGCAGCTGGTGAAGGAGCTAGAGGAGGTGTAGAGTCTAGAGACATCTGTAGTTAGGCTTTCAGTCTGCGGTGGCCAGACGCCAGCAACAAGCAAGACGCAGCTCCTGCAGCAGAAAGTGGACAAAAGGTGGGTGACCAACTGCTGTTTTACTGCTGCTGCTCCTCTGGGCCTCCGGTGTTGGGGTGCGAAAAAAAAAGAGGACTTTTCAGATAGAAAGGCACTGCCGCTGAACTTTGGCTCTCTTTTAGGACATCCAGCGCTTCAAGTCAAGAAACAACAAGGCCAAGAGACAAGGGGGTCGGCCCTACTGGCAGCAACATAACATGGATTTTAAGGCCAATCTTAAGGGTGTCAAGCCCAAGACAGAAGACAAGGGGAACTCTCCCAACCAGGTTGACTTCCGAAGTGTGCTGGGGAAGAAGGGTGGTACTGCTGCAAGCAACAAGCCAGCTGAGACATCAGCCAAGAACGTCAGTGACTTCCGTTCCATTCTCACCAACAAGAAGAAGCCGACAAGTCCTGAGAACAACAGTGAGAGGGTGAACAATTTTGTAGATGGAGAGATACATGAGAGGAATCAAGTAAGTGCACCTGCACTGGAGTTTGTGGAGAAGCTGAGGGATGTGAGTGTCCTGGACGGTCAGCGGCTCCGGCTGGAGTGTCGCCTCGCCGCCACCGCTGCTGATGCTGCCGTCACCTGGACCCTGGACGGGAAGATCATTAAACCATCCAAGTTCATTATTCTTGCCAATGAAGGTCAGACGTCACGCACCTGCATGCATGCACACCCAGATATGTAAGTTCACAGCAGAGCAGTGTCCTCTAACATGAAGGAGGTCAAAGGAAAAGCTCTCCAACTCTGCTCCTTCAGAGTTGTTTTCCAGACATCCAGCTGAACGTGATCAATACAAGCATGAAATTGCCTGGGATTCAAGAATCTTGGTATCTCTAAAGAACCAGAGTCTGAGACCACTGGACTACAGTTTTGGGCCAGACTGGACACTGGTGGAAGTTCTGTTGGTTTGATCAAGGGCAAAGAGGAAATGAAGCAGCCGTTCAAAGGATTCAAACTCTATTTATAGGACGCAGATGTGAAACAGTAGAGCGCTGAGCGGCAGGCAATGTTTTCACATGACATACCTGAAACATGACTTTACAGATCACTTTACAGATGCATGCAGACACATAAACACAGCTTACAGAGCTCTTCATTCATCATGCCTGTCAGTAAGATGGCGGCTCCCCAGGGTTTTTGGTTCTTTACATCCTGCAAAGTTTTCCTTCAGCAGTATCAGGCAAGGTTAAAGGAAATGTTGAGTCTTCTGAAGACAACCACTGCATCTAAGCAAAACTTTTTAAAGTTCAAACTTACAAAGTCTGATGGAGGAAATTTATGATCAAAGATCATGAATTATTTCCTAACACAGGATCTTGTAGAAGACAGCAAACTGTTGTCCAGTTCCAGATTTAGGACATCAGGAGTGAAAGGCCAAGTGAAGGAGTTACTAGTTCCCACCTGTGTTTCTCTAAAGGTGTGAACCCTCCTGAGACGGGCCACAACCCAAAAATACAAACGAAAACAGCAATGGTCAGACTCAGAGCATCAAGGAACAAGACTGAGGGTTCCTGGACCGAGTGGTCTTGTGGGGCTCCTGTCATGGATATTTGAATGCTTCTAACATTGTGTTTATTGTCTTTTAGATAATACTTGTTCCTGCTGAATTTCTCATGCATAAAACAATGTATTGTGTTATAAAGCAGCAGCTCAATTGTCTGTTTAGATGGTGAGGAGGGACCGGCGGATTCTGGTGCCACTTCCCCCATGACTGTAGAGAATGGATGCTTCCATAGACTCATGGACTGAATGGAGGCTCCGACAGAGTTATAGCGTAGCACAGAGCTGTCATGCAGAATGCCTCAGTAAACACCTGGATGTTTGCTGTAGAAATCACTGCCACACATGGGGGCTACTGCAGATTGAGAATCACCATGGCCCGCAGCGGTCACTGACCGAAAGGACCAGATTGTTGTAACAGACGGGAAAAAAAATCTGCAGGCTGTGTAGTTTTAATTTCACTTTCACAAACTGAGTATCATTATTAATACTAAACCACAGCCTTTTTTATATTTATATATTAAGATGAATTTCTTTCCTTTGGGGGAAACAAAAGGATTTTTGTTTTGATGAACCTTTTTGGATTGGCAGTAGAATAGGCTACTTGGACAGCACTGTGGTCAAGTCTGGACAAACATTCCACTTTAGTCTAAAATCATCCAAAAAATTGAAAAATCTTTCTGTAACCAAGAGTCTTATTTAGATTTACATTTGTTGAGCTTTGATTACACATTTAGATTCATTCAACTTTGAAGTTTCAATCATTCTTTAAAGAAATTGCCTCATATTATTAAAAGTTAATTTATGTAGTTTCATGAAAAAAAAATCATTTTCTTAAATTCAACCTTTTATCTGGTGCATTAGAGATTTTTTTACCTTTTCAATTGGTTCAGCAATTTCATCTTTATCTTCTATAATCTTATGTTTACATACTAAGAATGAGTCTGTATGTATGTGAGAGTGATCATGTATGTATGTTAGTGGTTCATAATTAAACATCTCCTGTACCTCATATGTAGCGGCTGCTCAGTCAGTGAAGTCATACAACACTGTCATATTTCTATACTCAAAACCAGGAGGGCAAATGTTCAGAGTGCTAAATCTACTGGGGCCTCGTTTGCTCCTGAGTGTTTCTCGTCTGGGTGGAGTTGGCTTTTTCCCTGGAGGAATTCTCCAAATGAGTTGAGAGGACAGGCACACGGACGAACATGTCTGGTCCTTGTTTGATGTGAGTCAGAGTTCAGCCGGCTTTGTTTGACAGGTGGAAAAGCTCATTTGATCTAAGGTGCAGACCAAACACAGCACCTGGTTGTCTTGGGACACTTGAAGAACTAGCATTTCCTCAGACCAAGAAGCAAAAAGACCAAAAAGGACATGATGTAAGTGCCATGGGCTGACATGTGGTAATGTGCAAGTCAGACACACGGCTCTCCAAAAAGTTGGACATTATTTTGGGATTGAACCTGCAGCGGTGAAGGTTCCAGGCGATTTTTTTGTTTCATCTTGGTTAGATCTGACTACAGCCTGAAGTCTGCTTGAAGGCTATTTGTCCACTTCAGTCTGTGGTTAGAAAGTGGGAACTGGATGAGCAACTCATGAACATCCTGCCAGCTTGAAAGCACTGTGAGCATTTTCTCCACAGGTTCAGGATGTTTGGTTGACTGATATTGTAGTTTAGGGTCAAAAAGGAATAATAATATTCAGGACTTGTCTTTTATTATTATTTTTATTAACAGGATCGGCTAGTTAGCATGTAGCCTAAAGGTAAAGTGACTACTAAAAGGGGATGTTAATAAAAGACAAGTCCTGAATATTATTATTCCTATTCGACCCTAAACTACAATATCAGCTGGCTGTCTGTCTACCGGTCAGCCAGCTGCCCGAATGCCGGAATGACACGCAAAACAGCTCCACGGTGGAGCTAGCAGCTATGTCCGGTGAATCGTATAGCAAAGCAGCAAGCCTAGGTATCATAGATCTTATGATATATTTCTTATATTCATTAACACAATAATAAATTGATCATTCTTGTTTTTCTTTTTCCGTTCTTGAACGAATGAATGTGGATCACACAGACACGGAAGTTACCGCTGAAAGCGGCTTCTGCGGCCGGACAGAGACCATATCCGTGTTTATGAATGACTTATGACGTGAATAATTATTGCGTTCACACAAATTAATTATTTCGAGGGAACGAAATATTATTTCGTGTGAACAAGATATTAATTTGTGGAAACGAGATCTATTTTAAATGTCGGGACACGGGCTCCGTAATGCCTATAGGACATGTAGCACAATACTTTTGGAAGTTTCAAAAAGTTTTATTAAATATTGTGGGCTTGTCTTTCTATTACAGAGGAGAACCAACTGTTTTGTCATCATGTGTAACATTTCTAACAATATCTTATCAGCTCTAATATTTTATCTTAAGTTCTTACAGTTTTCAAATCATTGATTCGGTTTGATTATTCTAATTTGGGGTTTTGTCTCTTAGAATCTTCTTTTTCCTGCAGAATGATGCTGTGTGTAATTTCGGTGTACTGTGCCGTAATTTCCGGCCTATAAGCCGCTACTTTTTTCCTGCGCTCACAGCCCTGCGGCTTGTTCAATGACGCGGCTAATTTATAGATTTAATTGGCGGCCGCCATGTACATACTTTGGGACTCAGTGAATAGTTTGAATTGTTTATCTAACACCAAGCACAACTCATTTTTTTAACACCTCTAAGCAGCCAAACAGCATGGAGCTGACTTCAGGTCTTAGACACTTCAGTCATGGTTCAACAAAACGAAACACGCATGCCCGGCCGCATCCCAGAATCCTTTGGTGCCGTTAGACCCAACGTGCACGTGATCGCCGCTACAATATGATGAAGCTTTCAAGTCAAAGCAATCGTTAAAAGCAGCGTGAAAAAATCAACCATCACCAACGGGTTTGGAAAAGCCGGTCAGCTGCGTGACGAAGAGAACAGCGCATGCTCAGGACTGAATTTACCTCTGAGTCACAGTGACTCGGCTGGCTGCACGTAAATATGTGGGAATAACATCAGCCTTTATTTTGCCGGGACACGACTGGAAACACAAATCCAAGTGATCGTTTTTATGGTTTCTAAAGACTGAGCGGAATTTTGCATTGAAAAGCTCACAGCCTCCGTGTGAGCTGGAGACATGTTCTCCTGCTGCTCGATCACATTGAGCTGCGGGGCCGATGGCAGTCTGAAGGCTCCCACACGTAACAACGCATCCGCCCCTCATACACAAAACGTACAGTATTAAGTCCGATTGCTCTGCACAGACACGATTTACTCCGTGCACCGGCGCAATGGGGACGAAGCGCTACTCCCTGTAGCTGCCCTGGCCAGGGGTGTCGGAGAAGATAGGAAGAGGAGACAAGGAGCCCACTTGGCGAGCGCGGAGCGCAGAGGCGTCCACGGAGCAACAATGTTTGTTGTGTAAAGAAACTTCTGACGAACGCGCCGCGCTGAGGTGCGCGTATCGCGCTGAGGCGCGTGCTTTTCAGTCGCCGCTGCTTTATTTTACTGGTGTGATTTTTTTAACCAGCCCTGTTAGTACCATAACGCTGCCGCAACAAAGGTGGAAGGAGAGCTGTTCCTTTTCAACCCTCCATGCACTGCTGCTACTTGCTCATTTTTAAACACGTACAACAGTGTGGCGAGCCGGGCGTTGGCCCCGCCTTTAGCCCCTAAGACTCATGGGAAATGGGGGATCGCGGATGTAAATTTCCTCATCATAACTGAGGGATGTAATGTTGATCATATGGTTACTGTTTGTAATTTTATGCATGATACCTAGATTGTCAATAAGTGAAAAAAAATAAAAATAATAAAATAAAAAAAACCCTAACTGAGGAACTTGTGAACAGAATAGAGCTCCATGCTGTTTGGCAGATGTGGGCGTACTCAAATACATGAGCCTGAGGTAAGGCAGACTCCTCCCACAGTGTGCTAATGAAGCATATTTACTCAGGACATGATTAGTCAGGATGATCATGCAAAAGTAGCTAAACACATGATAATGGGTGGGTACGGCTTGTTAATCCAGAATTTCAGGTAATCTTTTCTCCTTTGGAATAGCTGTTGTTCTCAAATGAACTGCTTTATAATTAGACTAGCTTTCATTTCAGAATAGTGTGAGGATGGGACGGTAGTTTGTGTTCTGCTTTTGGTTATTAAAACTCGCGCTCTAGAGACCTTTCCGTTGATCATAGGTGGATTTGAATCTTGAGTCCAGTTTCTAAGTCCATTCTGGTTCAGATGTCCTGCATCCCTGTTACAGACCCCTGTGGTTTCCTGATGCATACAGGGATTGATACATGATGCTTTTCTGTTTTTTCATTGGTTGAATGCTAGAAAACAATGGGTTGAATACTATGAAGCATTCAATCCATTGTTTTCCTGTTTTACTGTCTTTATTATTGTATCTTCCTCCATTTTTTGCCATTACACTTCTACAATTGTTCAGCTATTTGAAAGATTCAAACTATTCAAATGTTCAGCTCTTCAGCTTTTTCCAGCTGTGACTTTTGGTCCTTCAAATCCTTAAACTTTTCAAGATATTCCAGGATTTCCTGGATGTTTGCCTCCATGGAAACACATGGGGAATCCTTCCAAACCTTTGCTTCTTTCTGTGGTGCAGAAGCTTGCTGGTTCGCTGACATTTTCACAAAAATATCTTTTTTGTTATTGTGCTGTTTTCACTTTATTCATGGTCATCTTTGATCATTTCTTTATTTATTTATTTTTCTGTCAATTATTACCCTTTAATGTTCATCTTCATTTAGCGATACAGCATCAACCCATATTTTCTTCTGGACATGCAGCTCCTCGAAGTTATCTTTAAATGTTGCACAGTGTCAGAAATGTGTCTTCATATGAAATGTGTTATAACTGTATGCTGATGACTGCTTTGTGTTGTGCAGGGGGTCTGTGCTCTCTGACCATAGACAAGGCTCTGCCAGAGGATCAGGGCCAGTACAAATGCAGAGCGGAGAAGTCGACAGGCTCAGCCGAGTGTTCTTGCACAGTTCTTGTTGACGGTAGGATTGACGCTTCTCACACGTCTTCACCTGATACTGCATGTTGTGACACTTTTGCTGTTTGGGAGCATCTCAGGTCTTCACAGGTTCACATTACAGGGAGAAATGGTTTATCTCCATTTGGGTTCAAAAGATGCCTTCTGCCTTTATTAAAAGTGTAAACACAGGATGTTTGTGGTGCTAACAGGAACACAACTGAAGGAAGAGGATCAAGAACAGATGCTGAACTGTGTGATCTGAAAGGCAGGAATCAGTCCAGCAGACGGATTCCTTTCCAAAGACAAAAAATGAAAGCCAGTTCAAAAATAAAATGTTCTTGAAGTTAGACACTGAAGTTCCCATGTAGAGTCCTTGAACTCTGAGCCCTGCATCAAGTCAACATCACTTATGATGCTCCAAGTTTTAGATGAGTTGGACTAGGACCAATTCAATTCAATTCAATTCAATTTTATTTGTATAGCCCAAAATCACAACAACAGTCGTCTCGATGGGCTTCGAAGTAAAACATGAACTCAAAAGGATCATGAATACAAAGAGTTCAATAGGAAAATACAAAAATGAACTAACAAACTGACTAAGCTATACTGGCATCCCTGCCCTTAGACCCCCCTTCGCGGTAAGGAAAAACTCCCAAAAAAACCGGATTCCGGAAAAAACGAAGAAACCTCAGGGGTGCCCACATGAAGGAGGGATCCTCCCCCAGGACGGACAGGCGATGTACCAGAACTCTTAGAGAAGAATTAACTTATCTAAATCTACAACTACATATATAAAGTCCAGCAGACGAGCTTCATCCAGTCGTGGTTGTGGGGACAGTCAAAGGCGCGAGTCGAGCTGGAGACAGGAACCACAGCCAGGAGCAGGAGCAGAGACGAGGTACTCGGTCAGGTACAGAGCAGAGACGAGCCAGAGATGAGCCGGAGACAGGAACCACAGCCAGGTGTAGGAGTGGAGCAAAGGCGAGGCAGACGGTCAGGAACTGGAGCACGGATGAGCCAATTGGAGTCTGGAAGCACTCCCACTCCCCAAGAGGGGAGAGGAAAAGAGGGACAATACATGAATCGCACTGTTCCAAACAGAGGCATGGAGAACTAAATGATAAATTATGATCAGGAATGGAGGAGAGGAAGGGTAGAAGTAGAAAAGAAAAGAAGACAGAACCCCAGTGCACCATAGTTACCCCAGCTTCAACTTCTAGCAGCCTTTTAAAAGAAATAGTTAAGTTTAATTTAAACACATTAACATTAAGTTAAATAATCTCTGAATACTAACTAGTCTGACAATAAGCCTGTCCAAAGAGGAATGTTTTCAGTCTAACTTTAAATGTAGAAACTGAGTCGGCCTCTCTTACATGAGCTGGGAGTTTATTCCATAAGACAGGGGCTTGGTGGCTAAACGCTCTACCTCCAACCGTACTTTTACTAATTCTAGGAACCACAAGCAGTCCTGCATTTTGCGAGCGAAGTGTTCTCATTGGATGGTAAGGGACTATGAGGTCCTTAATATAGGACGGGGCCATTCCATGTAAGGCCTTATAAGTTAACAGGAGGATCTTGAACTTGATTCTGGAATCAACTGGGAGCCAATGGAGCGAAACTAACACAGGAGTGATGTGATCTCTTCTGCTAGTTCCAGCTAACAATCTAGCTGCTGCGTTCTGAACAAGCTGGAGACTTCTTAAGGAACTCCTAGGACACGCTGCTAACAAGGAGTTACAGTAATCCAGCCTCGACGTAACAAAAGCATGAATGAGTTTTTCAGCATCACTCTTAGAAAGTATATTTCTGATCTTAGCAATATTCCGCAGATGGAAAAAGGCAGTTCTACACGCCTGAGATATGTGAGCCTTAAATGATAAATCCTGGTCAAATAAAACCCCAAGGTTTCTAACTGTGGAATTGGGGGCTATACTTATGCCATCCAGGGAGACTATCTGAGCAGACAGAGCATCTCTGAGGTTTTTAGGTCCAAGTATAATGACCTCAGTTTTTTCTGGGTTCAAGAGGAGGTAATTAATTGTCATCCAGGTCTTGATGTCACTGATGCAAGCGTTCAGTTTCTCTATCTGGTCATTCTGGTCAGGCTTCATGGATAAATACAACTGCGTATCGTCGGCATAACAATGAAAATTAATGCTGTGTTTCCTGATTATGTTTCCTAGGGGTAGCATATAAAGCGTAAACAGGATCGGTCCCAAGACTGAGCCCTGTGGGACTCCATAGTTGACTCGAGTGCACTGAGAGGAATGTCCATTTACATTAACGAACTGATACCTATCGGACAGATAGGATTTAAACCACTGGAGAGCAGATCCTCTGATCCCTATGTCCTGCTCTAGTCTATGGAGTAAAATACTGTGGTCGATAGTGTCAAAGGCTGCACTGAGGTCCAACAGGACAAGAATAGAAAGTAGACCCTTTTCTGAGGCCAATAACAAGTCATTAGAGACTCTAACTAGTGCAGTTTCCGTACTGTGGTGGGGTCTAAACCCCGACTGAAAGTCTTCAAAGAGGCAGTTGTCCTGTAGGTGGCAGTAAAGCTGCTTAACTACAACTCTTTCTAGGATTTTAGAAATAAAGGGCAGGTTTGATATCGGTCTATAGTTGGCCAACACGCTAGGATCCAAACTGGGCTTTTTCAGAAGAGGTTTAACAACTGCATATTTAAAAGACTGTGGCACGTAACCCGTTTCCAGAGAGGCATTTATCATTGTTAATATGGGATCATTGATTAGGGGAAAAGTTTCTTTAAAAAGTCTAGTGGGAATTGGGTCTAACAGACACGTTGAGGATTTGGAGGACGTAATAATTGATGTTATTTCCGCTTGATCCACAGCAGTAAAGCAGTCCAATGTTACAGAAGTTTCTATGGATGCCTCCATTTCTACCACTTCAGCCTGTTCTGGGCTGATAGTAGGAATAACTTGATTTAACTTATGTCTAATATTTGAGATTTTACTATTGAAAAATGTAAGAAAATCATCAGAGCTGAGAGAAACAGGAACATGTGGTTCTACTGAGCTCTGACTGCGAGTTAATTTAGCAATAGTGCTAAAAAGAAATCTTGGATTGTTTCCATTCTCTGATATTAAGGTTGAATAGTACTGGCTTCTAGCTCTACGCAGAGCTTTTTTATAATTTAATAGGCTATGTTTCCAGATATCCAGAGACTGCTCTGAACCGGAGCGGCGCCATTCTCTTTCCAACTTACGGGTTTCTTGTTTAAGAGAACGAGTTTCAGCGTTAAACCACGGTGCTACTCGGTTTTGTCTGACGAACTTAGGTTTCAAGGGGGCAACAACATCGAGTGTACTCCTGAGGGCTTGTAAGGCATCATTAACAAAGTGGTCATTTATACTAGGACTGATACTATGGGAGCTGGACTCAGAGTAGTTTCTCAGAATATCACTAAGTACTGGCTGAACTGTGTGTTTAAACTCAGACACAGAACGGTCAGTTAAGGTTCTTCTAAGCTGTTTCTTATTCACTGGGGCAGAAGGACGTTCCAGTGTAAACTGGAAGGTAATCATAAAGTGATCAGAAATGATGGGGTTAAGAGGAAGGACACTCAGCTGGCTGATCTCTATCCCATGGGTTAGAACAAGATCCAGGGTGTGCTTATGACAGTGAGTGGGTTCATTCACACTTTGGGTGAAACCAACATCATCTAATAAAGCTGCAAAAGCCTTTCCTAGACAGTCACTGGGGTCATCAACATGAATATTAAAATCCCCTAATATTAAAATTTGATCAGAATCTAAGACAATAGTCGATAGGAAGTCGGAAAACTCAGTTAAAAATTCTGAATATGGGCCGGGGGGGCGATAAATAATTATGAGTAAAACAGGTTTTCCAGTTTTCCTGTTAGGGTGACTTAAAGACAATATGATGCTTTCAAAGGAGTTATAAGCATTTTTAACTTTAGGGCTGAGAAGTAAGCTAGACTGTGATATTACTGCCAAACCACCTCCTTTCCCTGAAATCCTGGATTTCTGATAGTTAGCATAAGTGGGGGGGGTTGCTTCATTCAATCTAACATAGTCATCCTGTTGGAGCCAGGTTTCTGTTAAGGCTAAAAGACTAAGGTTGTTATCAATGATTAACTCATTGACTAAGAGGGACTTGGAGGAAATGGATCGAATGTTTAATAAACCGCATTTAATTACATCATAATTCTGCTTGTGAGAACTGCCGTCTGTCACTTTAAGGTTTTTAAGACGCGCTCCTTTCATTTGTCTTTCAGCGCATAAGCTAACGCTTGAACCTGCTTGACTTTCCCTGCATGGGTTTTGCACCGGCACTAACCCTAAGGGAGGCTCAGAGGAGCGTTTTACACTGCTGCTCTGCGCTAAGGGTGTATTCCAGGGGTGTCCAGACTTTTTTATGAAGGCTAGACTTAGTGAGGTGAAAATGTGTGAGGCCCAATCAATCTGCCTGCATTCTTGAACAATATTAATAACATTTAATGCAATTGAAATGTTTTAAAGAAAATGTTACTTTCATTTCTTAACATAGAACAGAATTTTATCTAAATCACAATCAAGAAATTGTACACACAGCGTTTAAAAAGTGGTGGGGGCCGCTTATTATTTATTTTATGACAGGAACCAGACTTTGGACATGCCTGGTGTATTCAGACTGGACACGTTCGGGTCGTTTGAAGTGAACCAGAGTTTGTATCCCCCGATAATCTGAAACAAATTTTCAGTCTGAAAACACCCTGGCAGGCCCTGGTCTAGAACAAGGAACCGCTCTCTGACCCATCTTTGGAGGTGGTTTCGGTTCGTTTCCAATCAGACTGAGCACAGATTTTCTCTGAGTTTCCTAAGTCTGAATAGGCTCTGTAATCGAAACGGAACAACTGGAACAAAACAACAACTGTAGCCTGGCATTACGATGAGAAAACGGATAGAAAGGAAGCAGCCATATACAGTCAATGGCAGCAACCATGACGATAAGACACAGCAACTCAGTGAAAGCCGACGTCTCCTCAGTAAGCGCCTTGCAGCAGGTCCGCCAGACCAAAGTAAAAGTCTTAAGCCTGACAATGATGTTCAAAATTGGTCAGCGTAATAGAAAGTTTGAATAAGGAAACTATCTCAAAAAGGATTGTAGGGCTTCCATTATTCTTTCTCTTGTTGCTTTGCCCCACCCTCATAATTCCTGGCCAATGACTGAAAAGATCTTTGGTCACGTAGTTTTGTTTGCAAAAAAGGAAAGTCTGAATTCAGACCAAACACAAGGTTCAGGACTCAATCCAGACCAAATTAAGTGGACTGGGTCCAGACCAACGGACTTTTCCAGTCTGAATTCCCCCTAAAGAGCCATTTGGCCCAGTTTCCTGCAGACAAACCCAGTGAGACAGTGAAAGTTCCATCTAACCATTTAGAAAAATACACTGTTTATGTTTTTGTGGCCATTTAGCCATGCAGTTATAAAACGTGGCTTTTAAATGTTTACATTAATGAACTTAGGACTGTTATGTTTTTCCATACCAATATAACTATTGTAACTTTTACTTTTGAAGACAGACAGCACAGTCTGTGTTTGATCGGATCTCCTGCTGCCGCAGATTAACTTGAATGAGAAATGTAAGAAAGTCAGATTTCTGTCATAGCTTTGGTGCAGCATCATTTTTTTCCCTTTTTGCTGTTGAAAATATACATAACTAGAACCCTTTTGTTTTCAAATGTATACATTGAAATGGATTCTATACTATAAGAACGTTGTCTCTAGACAGCAACTGCACTGTTGTTGTGCAGACGATTAGAATATGAGCTTTAAGCCCATTATAGTAATAAACTAGATGAAACCTGTTTACCATCATTTTGCCCGGTTATCTGTAAACAGAAAAGACAAGAAGTAACCAAAAAATTTTAGGAGGCGATAAAAGCAGAGGTGTTTGGGCGAAACACTGGACGGTGCCCCCCACCCTCACCCCCACTATTCTCGTTATGGCAGCAAATTGACACAATAGTAGGAGCGTCCTAGCATAAATTTCATTAACTTTCCTTAGAAATGGGCGGTTCAGTCTAGAGAAACTGCAGAGATTTCAGTCTGGGCTACAGCCCAGAGTTGCATGTGGCTCTGCAGCCTCAGGGTGCAGACACCGGGACTAGGGAATGGTGAACACGATGTCCACCAGGGAGCAGGGTTTTCTGTTTTTGTTTTGTTTTTACCAAAAAAAAAGGATGATTATCAGTTTCTGAAGTTCTGGTGAGGACAATTTGTCCCATGTTTGTCTGCTATAGGCGTCCTGTAGCTGAAGAGTTTGTTGAACCACAAGGTTGTGTTTTTATGATTCCTGTAGTCTGGCTCTGCACTGTGGTGCTGAAATTGATACAGATTTAAACATCTTTTAGGATTATTGTTCCTGCTAGAACATACAGTTTCATCCATGCCAGTAGAGTAAACTGCAAACCACAAAAATGAAATCGTTGTGAGAGCAGCCGAAAGCTCACGGTCCGGAACCAGAACAGAAATCTATGAAGTAGATAAATTATATTTAGCTTGTGAATGAAAACCAGAAACCAAAACTCTTAATGGTTTGATAAAACTGTACAAGAGTTTGTTGTAAAGCTCTTCCAGCAGGATGGCAGGGCTGACTGGGAGCAGCGTGAACCAAGTACAGAGCAGGATTGGGGGGAAAAAGTTCACTCTTTTGTCAACCTGCAGAATGCTGTTTGCTCACACTGCTAAAGGTTTTAAAGATTCTAGAGATCTACCAAAAATTGGGGGTCATTCCTTTCTCACATGGTTACTCAGTAACTAGCAACAGTTTTTCTATCTTTAGCAGCAGAGAAGCTCCAGCAGGCCTCCTTCCTCTGTGTCTTAGATTCCCAAGATTCCCCGGAAGATTTGGTCCAGGCTGAGCTTCCTGTAATTAGAACAAATAACAAACTGCATTTATCAACCGTCTGCAATAGTTCCTGGAAACACACAGTTGCCGTTGAGGGTGACTGGAAACTAGCTCGTTTGTTGTGCAGATGTGTGTCAAACCAAAGTAAGGGGATGTTTGGAATCCTGGGTCCGTGGGGGCCTCAGCCACTGAGCAGCTAAAGGTGGATAAATCATCTGCTGATGAGAGAGAGAGAGAGAGAGAGAGAGAAAGAGAGAGAGTGTGAGAGAGAGAGAGAGAGAGAGAGAGAGAGATCTGTAGGGAGCAGAACAGGTAAGGAAAATATCCTCTAGTACCAAAAACAAAGGACCCCTAAGCAATCAACTTGTGTGTTGAATAATTGAAGTGCCAAAAAGAGGAATATGTCTATGAAGAATCTCATTCCTCCAGGTTGATTCCATCATAGTAGTAGGTTTAGGGGCGGTCATCTGGACTTGGTTTTTAAAGTTAGAAGAAGTTCACCTCTTATCCAAGAGGCTTTGTCAATCAGCTGGTAGAAGAGCTGGTTTATATATGCGCTCCAGGGGGAGGAGTCAGACCTGAAGCTGGATGCTGTTGTCAACTTAGCCTACATGGTTTTGGGTCGTTAGGAGTCCTTTGTCCTCAGCTGGGGGTTGGGGAGCCAGTGACTCCCTCCCCAGCCTGGTCATCTCTTTAAGCTGTTAACGACCCAGGTGGAACTGGTTCGGTTTGTTTGGGTTTCAGAACACTGCGTAGATGGATGGAAGAATGAACCATAGACCACCATTCTTATTCAGAGAAGGTTTATCCTTCTTGACAAAGATGGCTTCTTTCACTCCTCGCTCAAACCATCTCTCTGGCTAGAATTCGGACTTCACTGTCCTGGAACGAGTGGTTTGTGGCCTTCAGGTGGAGATGCACTGCAGACTCAGGTCCACTTGGTAAAGCCGCTTGTGTAGAGGTTGTTTGGTTTCTCCTATATTCTGGTCATGTAGCTAGGAATTGTCCTAGCTACAAACAGAGTAATGTTGTGTACTCTATCCACTGTA
Organism: Oryzias sinensis; assembly: GCA_037389245.1. Taxonomy (NCBI): domain Eukaryota; kingdom Metazoa; phylum Chordata; class Actinopteri; order Beloniformes; family Adrianichthyidae; genus Oryzias; species Oryzias sinensis. Next base: position 11,013,187 of record CM074501.1, on the reverse strand, counting down.
AAGAGAACTGCAATGACCAAGGACTCTTGACGACCCAAAACCATGTAGTCCAAGTAGACAACACTATCCAGTTTCAGGTCTGACCCTCCCCCATCAGCACATATATACCAGCTCTTTTACCAGCTAATTGACAAAGCCTCTTGGATAAGAGTTGAAACGTCTTCTAACTTTAAAAAAAAAAAAAACAAGTCCAGATGACAGCCCCTAAACCAACTACTGTGACAAAAAGAAGAATATTAAAAAAAACATTTAGGAAGGTTGTATGGTAGAGTCGTGGTTAGCACTGTCATCTCACAGTGAGGCGTTTGTGTGGGTTTGACCCTGCAACACACTGGCAGCCTGGTCAGGGTGAACCCCACGTTCATTTGAACACAGACACTGAATGGGAAGTTTTCATTCAGTATTTCTAAACTAGCCTCATGACGCACTTGTCAGGGCGTAACGGGTCACAAGGATGGAAATAACTGTTTATTTGAGCAACTCTGTAAACTCACAAAACATTGCTGGAGCTTTGCTGCACACTGCACCACAGCCCCTTCAAATGGAGTCAACATTTCTACCCCATTTTCTTTAAAGAAGCAAATCCTGCAGGAAATCTGTACGAGAAACTGTTTAACCGACAATTATTATGTAACCCTTGTTCTATCCTAGGCATTTTAACATTGGGAGTTGGGTCATCTAGACCCACTAGACAGTGCTCTGAACCTTTTTTCTTCAATGATTTGTGATCTTCACTGGTGTCCATGGATTACATGAAATCTTTCCACCTTTATCCACCTTTGTCATGGTAGGGAGAACACCTCAATGGAAGGGGGGGGGGGTCATCTAAGATAACACAAGGGTTTTAAAAAAGGGAAATTCTAACCACTGAGACATGTTTTCTCAAACTTAGATAGAGTTCTCTATTAATCCCGAGGGCACTTGCATATCCATCCATTACTCCAAAAAGACACAATAAATTAAATATGATGATCGCAAAAGGATTTATTTTTTCATTTTTATTTTATTTTATTTTACCAGGAAGTTCCATTGAGACTGCATGTCTTTTTCAAGGAAGACCTGGGCCAAAAGGCATCAATACAAAATAAAATACAGTTAAAACAACTGAAATAAAATACATTACAAAATACAATAAAATGCAATTAAAATTGAAATGAACAGTAGGGCAATGACTAATAGGATTAATTAAAAGTGGTACAGATAGGTCAAGGGTGACATGTGCATGTTTCTTTTAAAAGCTCAGCAAGTTTTGCTTTAAAACAATTCAATGGAATAAGGTCACTTAAATGCAGAGAGTTTTGAATATTATTCCAGGAAAGCGGAGCAGCAATGGAAAAGGCTGTTTTTCCTAGTTCACTGAGGAATCTAGGGACATAAAGAAGCAATTTGAGTGAGGAACGAGAGTTATATATGTTGTTAACAGGAGAAAGAAGACGGCACAGATATTGAGGTAGTTTGCAGAGAATGGCCTTATAGGTGAATATTAGCCAGTGTTTCTGTCGCCTGACTTTGAGTGAAGACCAAGAGAGCAGAGAGTACAGTTCACCATGGTGGGTTCTGTTTGCAGAGTTTGTGATAAAACGTAGGGCACTGTGGTAAACTGTGTCCAGACTACGGAGAGTTGACGAGGCAGCATTCATGTACAGAATGTCCCCATAATCCAAAACTGGGAGGAAAGTGCTCTGAACAAGTCTTCTCCTCACACCTGGACTTAGACAAGATTTATTAAATATTTATTTATTTATTAGATATTAAAACATTAAAAGTATTTGGTATTTAAAGTATTAATAGTCATACGAGCATAAAAATAATGTCAATTGAACTCACTAAAAACAAGATAAAAAGAATCAAAGTATGAAAGTAATAAATGTAGTAAAAGTAGTAGACTGTTCAGTGACCCTTCCTCATGCCCCCCCCCCCCCCAGCTGCATTGAATAGTCTGATTGCACTCGTGCGGAGGACTTCCTGAGCCGTTCAGTAGAGCATGGCAGAGAGCGAAGGCGCTGGCTGAAGTCCAGTTTGGACAGCATCCTCTGCTCTGCCAGCACCTCCACCGTCTCCATGTTTAGCCCCACCACACATCCTGTCCTCTAGACTTTGCTGTTGAAAAACCTTCTTGATAAGATTATTAATCTAGCAAGACAGAAAGTAAGGCAGTTTTTATTTTACATTTTGTTCAACTTTCTTAGGATTCAGTTTTTTCAGACTTCTACAGAAGCTGCAGAGGACGTCACTGACAAGCTTTAGTCAAAAGAAGCAAAGAAGCAAACATCCCCAACTTTTAGAAATCAGAGACGCAGGTGGAGTTTAGTGTTTTAGTTTACTGCTCAGATATTTCCACATTAGTTGTGAGATCCAGAACACTCAAACACATGGTTATTAAAGCAAACTGGGAAAACTATTCATCCTCCATGTACTGATCTCTGCTCTTATTTTTCTTCCCCTTTGTGTGTGTGTGTGTGTGTGTGTGTGTGTGTGTGTGTGTGTGTGTGTGTGTGTGTGTGTGTGTGTGTGCTTATGTGTGTTTGTGTATGTGTGCGTCCTCCTACAGACCCAGCAGAAAACTCTCCTGTGGACAAGAAGTCCAAGAAGGCGACTCCAACCTCAGAGAGTGAGTTTCCAAAATATGCAGCAGCTGCCTTTTCTTTTGTCCCAATAAGGAGCTACTGGCTGGAAAACTGGTTCCCAAACACACACATGCACACTGGAGCATGCACGCACGCACACACACACAGACACGGGCTGCTGGGATCTATTTTAAAGTATCTCTGTGTATCTTTGGAGGCATCAGTTCGTACATCACTGCCACATTATTATTTCTTCCTCCATCACCATAAACTTCAGCCTCATCTGCACATTAAGATCATGTTTCCCATCAGCAATTTGCAACAGCAACAACCCCTTTTATGGTTAACATTTTTCTGTTATTCACGAGTTTTTCTCTTTTATAATAGTAAAAAGTGATGAGTCGAAAGATAAGATAAGATAAGATAACATAAGATAAAATAAGACTTTATTGATCCTTGGAGGGAAATGGAGTCGTTTCAGCAGCCAAACAAGGAATATCACAAATAGCAAGAGAAAAGACAAAAGTAGAAGTAAACATGGTAGTTAAAGTACACATTATAAATAAATAGGTAAATACGGTAAATACAGCAGCAGTGTCAGCAGTCCTATACCGTGTCTAACTGCTGTTGGACCTCCGGTATCGTTCTTTTTTGCACTGGGGGTGCAGCAGTCTGTGGCTGAAGCTCCTCATGGTCCTCACCGTCTCACACAGACGGTGGGAGGGGTTGTTCCGGATGCTGGACGGCTTGGTCAGCATCCTCCTCTCACCTACAGAGTCCACTGAGTCCAGGGGACAGCCCAGGACGGACCAGCTTGTCCCGTTTCTTCTTGTTCCGTCTGTGATCCCACCACTCCAGCAGAAAGTTACTGCTGCAGCCACAGTTACATAAAAGGTCCCGAGTAGTGACCTACACACACCAGAGGACCTCAGAAAGAACGGCTTCTTATTATGACAGAGGTTTGCAAAAAGCCTCAGAATGAAACATTAGACAGAATCATCTCCATCATGACTGGCTGCTATTTTCAAATTTCATATAGTGTTGCCTGCAGTTTTGAGGCTTCCTAATGTTCATCTGAAGCTATTATTACTTTTTGAAGTGTTCAGAAAACCTTTTTTAAAAACTAGCCCCCCCTTTCTTGTCTTTGCCTAAATCATAGACTTGTATCCGTGGACTTCTGGATCCTGAACAGTGAAAATACCGCCTGAAGTGGGAGGGGCATGTTAACTGGAGTTTACTCCGCCCACCTTAACACCAAAGTAATAGTTTTGCTGAGTCTGCCAATGGATCCCCCCCCCCCCCATCAAGCATCCATGCCCACATCTGATAGATCTATAAAACTGGAGTGTACACGTATTATTCTGGGTGTGAAATCAACATTTTAGTTTTTTTTTTATCAGGGAAGTTATTTCCTCCTTCTGGAGGGATTATTTCAGGAACTGCATCATTTGGTTCTTGTGTGTTTTGTGAGACATTTGGGAGTCAAAGTGCAAGCAGATATAAAAAAATGTTTACTCTGTTGACAATAGGTTGACCTACGTTGGCCGTTGACTAGGGTCATCCTGCACACATAAGTTCTCTGATGCTGTAGTCCCATGCACCCGGACGGGGGCTGACCTGTGGGGGGTCTTGGTCTGTGTGGATTTACCCTTTTTTTGCCGGCAAACAGCCCATTTCCACCTGCAGGGGCAGTTGTGACTAAGGCTTTTGGTGACACAGCCCAGAAGCAGCATTGAATTCTGCTGCACTTAACATTTTCATAGACTTTGGGTTGACCTGCTGGCAAACAGAATCAAATCCAATTCACTGAATCCAGCAGACAGGAAGTCTTTGTGGGAGGGGGAACATTTGGCAAAGGCAGAGCACAAGAGGTCGGCCATCTATCAAAGGGTCGGCAGTCCCTCCAACTGTTGTGTCCCCCCCTGCCTCCACTGGTGTGTGAATGTGTCTGAATGTCCCAGTGATGGTCAGAGGAGCTGTATACTGGCAGCCACGCCTCTGTCATTCTGCCCCAGGTGATGGTAGCTACTGATGTACCACAGCTGCCCCAGCTGTGGTACATCAGTAGCTACCATCACCAAGTATGAATGAATAACGGACACATTGGAAGAACTTTGAGCGTCTGGAAAAGCAGATAAATCCAAACCGTTATTGTTCCCATGGGTGGGGCTAAGATACAGTCAAAGCCATATTTGGGAGCCTTTTTGGTGGTGGAACCCTCCGTTTTAACTCGTTAATGCTGAGTGTCAAGCAGAGAGGCACTGAGTCCCAATGTTAGGGTCTTTGCTGTGATCTGAGCATGTATTTGAACCTAACCTTCTCAGAGCAGACACTCTTTCACCTCTAATGACAAACACCGAACGGTTTCTGTAGAATTCTGGAGGGCAAAAATGAAGCCTTTTGAAGGACAAGCACAGTGATTCCCCTCCCCTATTAAGTTCTGAAAATGGGTAAATGGGTGGGACAAATAGAGTTTTGTCAGGCCCACCCATGGATATTCCTATCTGATGCACAAAAATAATGCACAAACTTCAGCTCTAATGAAGGAAAACAGACATGAAAAAGGGACACAGGTGTCACAAAAAGGGTAGAAAGCCACAAACTATCAAAATGCCAGATTATAGATAAAAATACGTTTGGTGTGAAATCAGATTTTTTTTTCTTGGGAGTCAAACTTTGGAGCTTGATGGAAAAAAACTTGGAAACGGGCCCCTTTTGAATCTTGGTTGAAGTGGTCCTTTGAGGAAACGACAGTATTTGGTAATTCCAAAGCTGAGTCAAGTTTGGAGATTATAATGTTTGGACAGAGGACAACAAAACACTTAAGTATTGTTTCCTCTGAGCAGTATGGTACGGCCCGGTACGGTTTAGAAAGGTCCATGGTGCATGGGGGGTGAAGCTAACAACCATCATCCAGCAGCTCATTTTTGCCACTTGGCTTTTGGTTCTTCGTATAGACAAAGCATATAATGTTGTTTGAGAGAAAACTGCAGGCGGCAAAGAGGAATGCCTTGATTGATTGACCTTCTGCCAATCTACAGGTTTCAACAGTAGCCCCGCCCACACCAGTCTGTTCCATTTTTTTATGGACCTACAACCAACAGGGGCCCAAAAATGGTATGATTCTGTCCGGCCTAATGGGTCCATTTCATAATGGAAATGCTCAGAATACTAGACTGGACTTAGTGGAAATGAGGCAAAAGTGTCAGGGTCTACTCAACCTTCAGCTCTGTACAACACAAAAGCTGTGGAGATCAACAGAATCTTACCCAGCTGTCCAATGAGAGGTTAGAGTAAGTTTGACAATGTTGATAGCTTTGTCTCAGTTTGGAGCTCAGCCATTTGTTCCATAAAGATGTGAACTTCATTTACATATTTACTACTGTTCCAAACATAAACCTGCTTTGCAATAATCATGTAAAAAACAACCAAAGTTTAATATAAAATCAATCAAAACAAGAGACGTAGCCCAGTGTTAGAAGCATTTATAAATGATGAGTCGAAACTCCCCGATGTTCTGAATTCTGTTCGTCTGTTGCATCTTTTAATCATTTGAGGCAGAAGAGCAGAAGAGGTCTGATGTGGTCGGGAGCCAAACCCAAAGATTTCAAGACAAAGTCTTCATGTTAAATCTTAAGCTCACAGCGTAGCAGTTATGTCTGACCTGAATGGTTCAGTGCAATGCCTTCTCTTCTCTGTGACTTGTAAGAGTAAAGAGCTTTGCATTATTCGTTCCCATTTTTCAGAGACAAGCTCCACACTGATCCCTCTGCTGAACTTGGTCTGTGCAAAGGTTTTGACAGCAGTAAGGCAGGACGGAGGGGGCTTCTCTCCCTCTCTTCCATTTAAGGCCTGGTTTTGGACTTGGCCTGTTCAGTGAGACTTTGTTTTGCTTTGCTGCACAGATGAGAAGTGTGGAAGAGCCCTGAGAGGAAACTCTCCTTTTAAGACTCTCCTCTTGTTGGAGATGGTAAGCTCTTGTTAGGGTGAGAGGCATTCGCAGAATGAAGCCCTTCTTTACAAATGTGGGAAACGGCGCTCCTCATAGCAGGATCGTTGCCAATTGTAAGGTTTAGTTTTAGTTAACACAAACTGAGTCTTAGCAAAAGGTTTAAAAATCTGACAAAGATCTATGGAAATTAAAAACGTCTTCTAGTGTTTTGTGGAGCAGCTGTTTAAAAATCTCTGTCTCTTCAGCCAACGGCTCCACCTGAAAACCTCCAGCTTCAGTTTTTTTATTCACACATATCTCTCCATAAATGGGAAGATCTGCATTCTGAAACAGCGTCGTCTGTTTGACCCTGAACTGAAACAGTGGGCAGATCATTCAAAGCGAAAACAGAAACGACATCAAGAAAAGCCCACATCCTTACTTACCCAGAATCCTCGGCTCACAGCAGAAGCCTCAGAGTGTAGCAGCTGTTGAATGCAACTGACTGAGGACAATGCTGTCTCTTTTTGTCCTGCTAACAATCTTGCTGCTGCATTCTGAACAAGCTGGAGACTTTGTAAGGAACGTACTTTCTGAGGATGCTCAGAAAGGTCTGCAGAGGTGGCCAAAAAAAGCTCAGAAGAAGGTTTGATGAAGGAGTAGACTCCTAAATAAGGCTTCAGCGTTATCACCGTGAACCTGGTCAACATTTTAAAGATGCAGAAGAAAAGAGACTATTAAACCTTTACTGAGAACTTCGGGAGAATCTGTAGAAAAAGCAGACAAACCATTTCCTGCTTGAGATACTTTTGAAAGATTCTCCATATTTGGGCATCAGGCACAGCGTTCTTGCTCCCATCCTGGTTGCTGTTTCTCTCTGGAAAGCACTCATAGAGGGCTTCAGCACCTGAATGTCTCAAATTGATCCAGTTAGGAGGGTATAGTTTACATGAATCCCAGTTCCCACTTTGCCTCTGTGTTTAATGCTGGGTAACTGGGATTTGGATTAAAACACAGGACAGGCTTCAAGGGTGAAGCAATTAGAAAATTCTTAAAACTTAATTTATTTAAAACAACATATTACCAAATGAACTTTTAAGGTTTTAGAAGTTCTGAGGAGGGAAAGACATCTTTTCCCACTGATACAGTAAAATATCTGCGGTTATAGCTAAGGAAATATTGGAGATCTTCAAAAACGTCTGTGGTTCATTGTCCTAAAAGCTTCCTGCTTGTCCTCAAAGAAGTTTTGAAGGGCTTTGTTGGATGGTTAGAACAAGCACTTGAAACATTTGCAGACGTTTCAGAGGACCTCGTTCCCATTTGGTTTGCTGCTAAAGCTGTTGAGCACGTCTCTGGATTCCGGCGTCTGACTGACTGTTTCTGTCTTTCCACCAGGTGAGGCCAGAATAAAGAAGCCTACGGCAAAGACTCCGCCCAAACAAGGTGACACCCACCTGCATCCTGAATCTGTCAGGGTTTACATCTGCCCCGCTCCTTTGAAAGGAAGATTACACTGAAGCCTCATAGGACCAGACGGCAGATGTGCTGTTTTTTCTGTCAACGTCTGTTTAATCTAAATGCTGGATTGGTTCTCACAGACTTTGATGTTCCTCATTGTGTTCAAAATGTGGTTTGGTGGTGGGAGAAGAATCCAGTCCTATCAAAAACGAGACATGTCAAAAAGCATAACCATGATGGAACATGAGGTCCAGATCAATATTTCTATGTTGATCAGATCATCTTGTTTCTGTTATTTTTGTTCACTGGACTGCAGAGATCACAGCACACCGTCAGAAACCACGAGAAGCTTTGTTCAGGATATTTGCTCACATTTTTTATCCATATTACTGGTTTATTACACATTAAGTGAAACCCGTTTGAATCACGTTCCAGTAGATCTGTAGATCACAGCCTCTGTGGCGTGTTCATGGCTCCACCTGTTCCCACGCCGTTGGATTCATCATCACAGTGATCAGGTTGAACATTGCTGTCAGAGCGCCGTTGATGGATAACAGGCGTTCGTCGGTGTGTGTGTCAGCTCTGCCTCCTCAGATCCTGCATTTTCCAGAGGACATGAAGATCCTGGCTGGACAGAAGGTGGAGATTCTGTGCAAGTTCTCTGGAGCTCCGCCCATCACATGCACCTGGCTGAAGTTCAGAAAACCAGTGAGATCCTGCCGCCCTCCCACACACATGCACACTGATACAACACGTGCGCTCACGCACACATGCACTTGTGTGCACACAGCAATGCACGTATGAATGCATACTTGGCCATGCACACACACTCACATGCACACACACTCACATGCACACGCACTCACATGCACGCACACTCACATGCACACGCACTCACATGCACACGCACTCACATGCACACACACTCACATGCACACACACTCACATGCACACGCACTCACATGCACACATACTCACATGCACACACACTCACATGCACACGCACTCACATGCACACACACTCACATGCACACACACACTACTCTTTCCATTGACATGATAGAACTTTTTTATTACCAAGAAATGTTTTAATAGCTTTGAATCCTTATGATTACTATCATTACTATCATCACTGATACTTTTATCTTAACTTCAAAACAACGCCTTAATGCCGGTTTAATTGAATTCTAATCCAAACCTAAATTCTGGCCGAGGATTTAGAACTTTTGAAGCCGGTTCCTGCAGTGCTGAGTAAAGGTCAGGGGTCGGTTCAAACTGATCTCATGTGTCTTTGATTCCCAGTCAGTATCAAAAAGAGGTTCTGTCACAATCCTAGAGTAAAAATGTAAAATAGCCTCTTGAGACATGCATGAGTGCAGGCTGCGCCTCCCGCTGATGTCTCTCTCCTGTGTTGGTCTGTGGTCCAGATCCTGGACAGTTCGTCTGACATTTCCGTGGAGAGCACAGACAGCAGCAGCACGCTGACCATCAGCAGCGGCCAGCAGGAGCACTGCGGCTGCTACTCCGTGGAGCTGAAGAACGGCTTTGGGATGCGACAGGCCGCCCTCAACCTCACCATAGTGGGTGAGAAACACCTACAGCTACACAAACCAGACATACAGAGTGCTGCTGCATCTGAAATTAAACACGAGTTCAATCAAAGAAAAGAAAGAAAACTGCAGTCGACTTATGACTATCAGATCAAATCAGCAAAAACATTCTTATCAGGGTCTGTGGGTAAAATAATTCCTCTCATCCTGGTAGTGGCGGCCCTCATTGTCAACTTTTCTTTTTCTTTAACAGTTGACATTTAAGAAATGAGTAAGAAAGTGTCACAGAAGCATCCGGTGACAGTGTGGCTGCAGGTTTACAGGGCTTAGGGGACGTTAGCCAATCACAATCAAGATGTCGTACACAGCTTTCAGAAAATGCTTATGATTAGTTTTATGCAGGAGCCGGTGGAAATAGAATGCGGGCCGGACTTTGGACACTTAGGATGGCTCAGCACCTCCTCTTTGAATGTGGCGTGTCATGGTTGGACTCTGGTGCTTCTGAGAAAGGCTGGAGGTCAAAGTTATGATGAAGTCCCGCTACAGCACAGACATGTGGATTTAACGTGTCTTTTAAGCAGTCTGTACTGTGAACGTGGAACATTTTGACTTGCAGAAGATAAAGTTTTTTGATGCCGATATTGTGGTTGTTTTAGGAACTCAATCAGAAAACTTGTCCCCGTTTGGAATGCTGTAACGTTTGTGATGGCTTTTATCGAAAAAAAAAGAAATTTAAGAATCTATTAGTTAGAGCCAAAAATGACATTTTTGATGTTCTCCCCTCCCCCTCCTCTTCAGATAAGCCTGACCCACCTGCAAAAGTCCCTGCCGCCTCAGACATCCGGCGGTCCAGCCTGACACTGTCATGGTACGGGCCAACCTACGATGGGGGCAGTGCCGTGCAGTCCTACCACTTAGAGATCTGGGATTCTGCAGAGCCGCAGTGGAAACAGTTGGTGTCCTGCAACAGCACATCCTACAATGTGCAGGTGTGTGTGTGTGCCCACCATCACTGTCCTGAAACCCCTGCACACTCTCCACTGAACGGTTTAACCAGTGCCTTTGTGTCCAGAACCTTCTTCCAGATCGTCAGTACAAGTTCCGTGTCCGGGCGCAAAACATCTACGGCATCGGAGAGCCGAGCGTCGAGTCGGAACCTGTGACTGTTAGGCTGGAAGATGAAGGTGATGAAACTGGAATGAAGGGATTTCAGTCACTTTTGGTGTTAAGTGATGTCAAACTGTCTTCTGTTGACTGCTCAAACGCCGTTTTGTTGAGAAAACTGGATATCCTCTAATGTGCTTTAGGTTTGTTCAGGTATCTGATGGTCATTTAACGGCTGCTCATGAAGATGAGACTAGTGTAATTCTAGATCTCCTTTAAGGTTTCTGGCTTTAGAAAAGGATCGGGTTAGAACCGCCTCATGCTGCCACTAAAAAATGAACCAAATGTCTGTGGAAAAAAACCCTCAAAGAAAACTAAACTGATGGGAACTAAACCTTAAAAAACAAAATTAATAAAAATGACAAAAAATACTAGAGAAACCAAACCAAGAGATCTGAGCCAAAGGCACCAATTCCCACAGTGAGACTGAGATGCAACGCTACTGTTTGCTTCTTTCTTCAGAAAACCAGGAGGAGGCTGAGGCAGAGGAGGAGGATGAAGGTACAAGTCAGCATCCTAAGAAAATAACATTTCCACAAACAACAAAAACATGTTAGTGGGTTTCCTTATTTGTTTGTCAGACTTGGAAAAAGAGCCTGAATACAGAGATGTGATCATTCGAACTGACATGAAAGTGAAAGAGCTGTACGACGTGGAGGAACGATTGGGGACGTAAGGCCCCGCCCACTTTTACATCAGCTGAATTGCAGCTGGATGACCGTTTGCTAAAGTCTGGTGTATTTCTTTGCAGGGGGAAGTTTGGTCAGGTCTTCAAGCTGGTGGAGAAAGCCACAAAGAAGGTTTGGGCAGGAAAATTCATCAAGGCGTACTCAGCAAAGGAGAAGGAAAATGTCCGGCAGGAGATCAGCATCATGAACAGCCTCCATCACCCCAAACTGGTCCAATGTGTGGATGCTTTTGAGGGCAAGTCAGACATGGTCATGGTCCTGGAGATGTAGGTGTTCCTCTAACCTGCAGCATAAATGCGTAGCTGACTGAAACAAACAACTGAAAAACAGCTAGACACACTTCTGCTGGTCGTACATTTATCCACAGCCCTTAAAATCTAGAAGAACACTGGAGACTAATCTTCTGCTCAACCATGAAAGAAACTCAAGAGCGGCCATTTCTGATTGAGCACAGATTAGTATTTGTGAGTGGAAGGAAGTACACAGTTGTAGCTATACTCTGGTAAACAAGTCCCACAAATGGAAAAACAAATGTCTGCTGAAATATTACCAATTGGACTGAGAGAAGAGTTTCCAGTAGTTAGCTGAGCTTTAAGCACAATAACTCACAGCTTTAGCATCGAGACAGAGTCTGGTCGTTGTCTGTTTTCCTCCAATGTGACATCTGCTGAGAAAGAGATACTAAAAAAAACACGTTTTCTCTTTTGGAATTTTGCAAAGGCACCTGTCAAACTACACAGAGCTTATAAACTAATAAATGTTTTGTTAAATGTTTGCTTTGCAGTCAAAAAGAGGAGCTTAGTTTTGGGTTCGGTCTTTGTCTTGAGAGTTAGGAGTCTTCTTGGTGTTTGCAGGATCTCAGGCGGTGAGCTTTTTGAGCGGATTATCGACGAGGACTTTGAGCTGACTGAGAGAGAGGTGATCAAATACATGCTCCAGATCATTGATGGTGTCAGCTTCATCCACAAGCAAGGCATCGTTCACCTGGACCTCAAACCAGAGAACATCATGTGCATCAATAAGACCGGCAGCAAAATCAAACTGATAGATTTTGGCCTCGCCAGACGACTAGGTAAGTAACCACACCTGGAAACAGGAAATCATAAACTGTGTGTTACTGTCATGTGGAGGCATGACAGTAAAAGACGGCTGTTTCAGAAATGTGGTTTATGTATAGCTAACAGGATAAGAACAGTCAGAAACTACATTTGACTTTGTATACATGTATATCAGGCCTCATTGATCCACAATTTTACAAGTTTTCACAGCCATTTCCAACAAAACAGCAACTACCGTTTAGCTACCAGTCAACACAAACCAGGACAAGAACACCTTTACCTAACTTCCTGTTTGGGTCCATCACCATGTGATGTTTCCTTTTTGCTAGAAAACGCTGGAACCTTGAAGGTTTTGTTTGGAACTCCAGAGTTTGTGGCTCCAGAAGTGATCAACTATGAAGCCATCAGTTACCCCACTGACATGTGGAGCATAGGAGTCATCTGTTACATCCTGTAAGTACATGAAGCTCCGACGGTGAACCTTTGTGTTGGTTTAGATGTGGCTCAGTTTACACTCCACTCTGAGGAGGATTTAAGCCATTAACTGGTAATCTTTATGTATGAATGCTGCAGGTGGTGCAGTGGTTAGCGCTGTTACCTCACAGCAAGTCTAGGGTGGGGGACAGAAACAGAACAGCAATTTATGTGTGTAGTTTGCATGTTCTCCTCGTCCATGCGTGGGGACTCCGGCTTCCTCCCACCATCCAAAAATCAATCAAATAAATAGTCCGTGAGTGTGAGTGTCTGTCTGTTGGATGGGTGGCCCTGAAACAGACTGGCGACCTACCCAGGCTGTTCCCAGTCTTCGCCTGCAAGTGGCCGTGACCCCGAAAAGGAACAAAAGGATTAGAAGATGAATGAACGCTGCCAAGTTTGGAGTCTAAGCAGAGTTTCCTAGACCTCCTCCACAGAATCGTCCTCCAGTTCTGTTTGAGAAACCCCAGTGTGCTTCTGGATCAACCAAGACCAGGATATCGTGGGCCTTCCCCTTCCCCTGGTGGGATATGCCTGGTATGGTCTGCCAGGGCAGCAATCAAAAGGCATCATGGGGCACCCAAGCCCCTCAATTGGCTTCACTAGATGTGGAGGACCACGGAGGATGTGGAGGAAGTAGAGGATGTGGGTGACTCAGTTCTTCCCATTATCTCTAAGGGGGAACCTAAAAACATGACAGAAATGTGTGAATGGAACTGTAAAGTGCTTTGGAGCTTAATCAATGTGGAAAAACGGGCGGCAGTGGCTCAGGTGGTTGAGCAGGTCGGCTCGACCCCCTCCCCAGCCAACCGTCATTGTGTCCTTCCCCTCCTTGCCTCCAGCCTGGCTCCACTGGTGTGTGAATGTGTATGAATGTCCCGGTGATGGTCAGAGGGGCTGAAGGCCGTAGAGTGTGCCTAAGAGGCTTACATTATTGTTGACAGTCTGTCCTGAAGTCTTGAGTTGGGTTTCAGAGCCTAGACTGTGCATGGAGGCAGACACGACTGTCCTGTACTTTCCTGTACGGGTTTATGCTTTTGTTTTTTTATAAGGATGTGTAATCCTGTTTTCAGTTTTGATCTGCAAGCTTTTTTAGTGCACAGTAAGCTGTCTGAGTCTACTCTAAGGACTAACAGCAGCCTGCTTGTAAGGTTTTGTCCATTGAAGACGGCCGCCAGCCCCGTGTCTCAATTGTCTGTAGCAACAGTTCAAATGAATCTGGCCCATGTTTGTCTTTCCAGTTTAAGCGGGTTGTCTCCTTTCATGGGTGACAGTGACAATGAGACCCTGTCCAACGTCACCTCGGCCTCATGGGACTTTGAGGATGAAGCATTCGATGAAATCTCAGAAAATGCCAAAGACTTCATCACCAACCTGCTAAAAAAAGACATGAGGTAGGGAAAAGCTTCATTTTGTCTGTTCTCTTTATTACAAAAACGTCAGGTGATAAAATGTTTTGAGTCCAGTTATTCCTCTCAGAAATGTAATGGGGTGATTGCTGGAGGGTCTCTTCACTGGTGGTGGTTATATTCAGAAGTAGTTCTTAGCATGACATTAAGCACTGGGACTCCTGAACACATAGGGCTCGGCTGACCTGCGCTCAGTGCTTTGAACACCCCTGGCTGAAGCAGGACACCAACACCATGAAAGCCAAGAAGCTCTCCAAGGAGCGGATGAAAAAGTACATCTTGAGGAGGAAATGGCAGGTAAGCAACTTGAAGGCGTGAGCTACACTCCTGTTAGCTTTAGCTTTAGCTTTAGCAGATGAACAACAACTTGTACTTTCTTCTGATGAATCAAGTTGAGCTTCTGGAAATGCATATGTGGGTACTCTGCATGGGCTTTTGACAAAACTCATTTATTCTACAAACTATGTAAAAAGACTTAAAAACCATAGTGCCTGCTAAATGTTAAAGACAAACCCCAGGCTTTAAAAATGAGGGACAGGGTTCCTACATGTTTCTTTAAGCTTTTAAAGCCGTTGAATATAAAACAATTAGAATACATTTCTCAGCCTATTTAAAAAAAAGGTATGAAAAATAACATAATTCACAAATTCAGTGCAGACAGGCACGAGCAGCGAGCTGCCTAAGGCTTAGGTAAAACGAAGGCAACAATCATCGACAAGTAAGTCCTGAAAACCAAGATGTTTGTTCTGGTGCAGAGTGGCGATTGCTCCAGAAGAACACGTCTCTTATTGCTACAACATTCATCGTTCATGTCAGATGCTGCAACTCTCCATTGTTCTGTGGCAGAAAACAGGGCACGCTGTCCGGGCCATCGGCAGACTGTCATCTATGGCCATGATGGCTGGAGTCAGCGCCAAGAAGGGCTCCCCCACCGAAGGTAGAAACACAGAGCAAAGGCATGGGGGGGTTCTTAGTCAAAGAAATGGGGGGGGGTTCTTGGTCAAAGCATTCTTGTTTTGGGGGATCGCTTAACCATCCGTTGGTTTGGGTATTGGGCAATGTCACCAAATGCAGTTGATCACCAGTTTAAAGGAGGGGGAGCTGGCTGCAGACACAAAGTAGAAATACTCCACATAACAGCTGAGGGGGTCAAGGATCCATACTTTTCACCTGTTAAATTACTACCCTGTGCCATGGTTGAGGTAACTTGACTAGTTTAGAGCAGAAAAACCCTCACAAAAGTGAAAACTTTACATAAATATTTCCCTCCTTGTCCTGCTGAGTAGATGCACAGGCTTGCATGTTAGGCTAGCACCTATGACGGCTTAGCTAACATTAACTAATGGGTGTCAGCGTGATTCCAAAGCTTTGCCCCAGCAGCAAACAGATCTGCTCCTGGGACTCATATCCAATGTTGGACTTCCCCTTAATTTTCTCCACAGACATATGTCGTCACCCTGAACTTTCTCTTAAGGGCTTGGTGATAAACTCCAACCAACTGTGTGTTTGTGTGTCAGAGGACAACCAGTTCCTGGAGTGCTTGGAGTACGAGCAGAGAGCTGAGTGTAAGCCAAGCTTCAGCAAGGTCATCAGAGATGTGGAGGTCGTGGAGGGCAGTGCCGCCCGCTTCGACTGCAAAATAGAAGGTACAGAGGATCAGTACAGAGGATCAGTACAGCCATAAGTCTGCCGTCATTTACAAGCATTTACGCTGGCTTTAATGAAAGAGACAAGCTAACTGGTAATTATATTACTGATTGGGACACAGATACAAATGGTAAATTATTCATGATCAAATCCTAATTCAAATGATGGAAGAAATCGGCCTTTTTCTGAAAGAAACAACGCTCAAAACACGCTGGTGCCGGACTGACGCGCTCAAATCGCGCTGCAGGACGTCTCGCACTTCACTGATGAATTAGGAAGTACTGGCTCCTGGTTTTCAGGCACAGAAAGACACTCCGTATGTGGGAGGTAAAGTACGCTGCAGTGCAGTCTATTGTTCTGAATCAAAAAACTCTTTATGTTGAGCAACGTTCCAATGTCAGTCTGCCTCAGGGCAGCTGTGGCTACATCAGTAGATACCATCACCACTTATAACTCAACTCATCTTTATTTATATGGCACTTTCAGTCAACAGCAGCCGACACAAAGTGCTGAACACAAGAAAAGAAGAAAACAAACACTAAAACATCTTAAAACACAAGATTAAAAATAGAGAGAGAAAAACAATAAAAACCAGCAATAACAGAAGTCTCGTGTTGTAATAAAAGCCAGAGCATAAAAATGTGTTTTCAGGCGTGTTTTAAAAATGGACAGTGATGGAGCTTCTCTTACGAAGAGTGGCAGAGAGTTCCAAAGCTTATAAATAAATAATGGAGATACATTGTAAGAGCTTTGAGCGTCAGGAATAGCGCAGCTAAATCCAATCCACTATTAATATTGTTAATATGAATGTTCTTTAATAAAAGTTTTACATAGCATCAGAAATGTTTTAGGAGGGTTTTTGATGAGGAAGCATAGGTGACAGGCATTCTTGGTGTCTCTGGTCCCTAAGCCCCGCGAATACGGGGGAATACTGTACTTAGCCACAATCCTATCAAACAAAATATAGTCCTGCAAATACTTGTTTTTGACCTAAAGTGTATTAAAATATTTGCATTCACTCCAAAGTGGACCAGGAGTTAACTGACCGCCTCAATGGGAGATGCTTGTTTGAATGGAAAAGCCTGTTCAGACTTCAGACTTGTACAGAGAAGGAGAGTCTGGGCTGACGGCTGACTGCTTGTTGCAGGTTATCCTGACCCGGAGGTGGTGTGGTACAAAGATGACCAGCCCATCAAAGAAACTCGGCACTTTCAGATCGACTATGACGAAGATGGAAACTGCAGTCTAATCATTTCAGAGGTCAGAGGTCAACCTAAATGCTATCATTACACTGCAAAAACTGCACGAGGAAAACTTCTTTTCTTCCAGAAAATGTATTCTTTAAGTTGTAAAAAATGGGAGTGGGTGGTGTCAGACGACACTTGTAACAGTCTTCAGAGTTAGAGGAAATGTTCTGATGCTTTTCTTGAAGTCTGCTGATATGTCTGGGCAGTTTTTGATGCGACTGTTGAGCTTCGAATGAAAGCCCTCCTTTTTTTATGAAGTGAAGGGCAGACGACAGAAATGAATCCAAGCGCCTTGTTCCGTTCGTCTCTGGTCCTGCAGGTGTCGGGTGACGATGACGCCAAATACACAGTGAAGGCGGTTAACATCCTTGGGGAAGCAACCTGCACCGCCGAGCTGCTGGTGGAGGTGATGGCTGAAGAGGAGGAAGAGGAGGAGGAGGAGTAAAGCAGGAGCTGGCGAGACTCAGCAGGAGCAGGATGGAGCTCGCTGTTCCTTAGCTTCAGTTCAGCTTCTCACAAAGAAAATGCGGACCTTTAAAATGACAGAAGATTGTTTTGGGGGTTGGAGGATCAGGCGGGTGGAGCTGCACACATCCTATCTGATCAGGTCTCTCAGCATCCCTAACAACGAGAGGCATTTCCCTCCAGTCTGGTCATCTCCTCCCACCACTCTCAGCTCTTCAGTAAATCGCTTCAGATGGTCTTATAAGACTTTGTGTTTTCTTCTACCAAGAAAAAGAAATTACACCAGAAGAAAAGAGGCTTGATCAAGTCACTGATGTGTTAAGCTCCACCCACCTCACAGGTATAGCCCCTCCCTCCCCACATCACTGAGCTTTCTCTTTCCTTGTCATTTATTCTTCAAAGAAGATTAGATGTTTTCCGCCCCTCTTGGTGCCTGGAGTGATGTGTGACAGATGAGACACAGAACCGTTTCTGAAAACGCCATAAGCGGCCATCATGGGATAGTCAATGAGCAGAAGTCATGGCTTCACGTCTTCATCCCAGACGGGTACTGCCTTGCAGCGGCGCCTCCCACGTTCAGGTAACACTCCTCTGGGGACTGTGTATCATCTTGGGAGCAGTGTGGCGGTCAGGGCTGTTTGTGAGTCACGGCTGCTGACTTCAACCACGATGGCGCCGTGACACTGAAGTGAGCCTGCCCCCTGTGGGACAGTGGAGGGAGGATCAGCCATACCTCATGACAAAAACAAACCACGTGCAAATTACTCTGTGCTAACTAATGCATTGCTGTCTAATTTTTGGTAAACATCACTGGTCCAAAGACAGCAGCGTTTCTAGACTGGGAGTGAGACGCCTCTGTTTCACTGATGTCTGTCATGATCCTGCTGTCTTACGGTTCTCTAGTCCGTTCACTTCAGTTCTTGCCTTTTTTTGTGAAGCTCCATCAGAAGAAGTTAAAGAGTTGATGACAGGAGCAGGAAACGTGTAGAGCCTCATTTTTATGTCTGAAAATGTTGTCATTAGGTACTGAAGGACATCCTTAAACTGCAGAAAAAGATACGAAAGTTACAGTTTGACTGTAATTCAAGTCACTGCATGAACCACCTCTCTGTAAAAAAAGGGCATTGTTGCTCTGGTTCCCTCATTTCATCCCTGTTTGAAGCATCTGTTTTGGATGAACATGTTAAGTTCAAAGCATGTCGATTTTTCAGAGTGCACAGCTGACTTTGCAGCTCAGACATCTCCAATCATTGAAATGCGATTTTGGGGGTGTTTATGTGGACACAAGTAATAAAATAAACGCCGGATCAGAATAAAAACGGCCCAATCAGAATACTCTGACCCGATCAGAATACTCTGACCCGATCAGAATACTCTGACCAGATCAGATTCGATCGGATAAAAATTTCCTTCCGATCAAGAATGGGTGGGTGACGCTGATTGTTGATCCGGTTATGGTGCATGGAAACCGTTTCCTCTGATCGTGGATCATTACTGTTCTGGCTTTTACGTCGTGTGGCGGCTGTTTTGCGGAGCGAGCTGTTGGACTCCGGAGAACCGTGTCTCTGAGCAGAGGAGCGGCTTCAGGAAGGTGCACATGCTCTGGAGGCGGCTCTTGAGTGCGGAAAATCGGCTCCAAGCAGTCCTCCCAATCGTGTCGATAAAAAATAAAGGCCGATGATTTTCGCGTGTTTTTACCTGCGGCCAAGATGTACTTTGCTGAATTGCCCGGCAGTATTTTAAGTGCGTCCAAGGCTAAGCGTTGTTGTTGGTCGTACGTATCAATCTAACCATAACTGTAACCCTGTCACTTCATCTGGATCCATGCAGGCCAAGAAAATGGTTCAGCACTGGCTGCACGTATTTAGAAAATTATGTGTGAATAGTCACTTAAAGAAATACTAAGCGCACGCTCAGAAGATCATCTCGCTTCATGCTAAACGCAGCCATGTTTGTTTACAACATGCCATTTGTCATTTCCAGTGTTTTAAATAGTTCTGTGAGTGTCAGAATCCTTTATTTCGATCAAATGTGTGGCGGATGTAAACATTTGTTATAATCTGAGAAAGTTTTTCAGGGCCCATTCTAACCCAATCTTTGATCCGATTCGAGACATTTTGCACTTGTGACCGCAGCTGTTCTTGGGAATCGTTATTCTTGTCATGCCCAATAATATATTTAGTCCAACTCTGGCATAAAAAAACCAACACTGCCATCTGGTGGTCGCTGGTGTTCCTACAGAACGACTCAAACGACTTGCTGAAGCCAGAGATCTTGTTTCTTGTTTTTTGGGCAACACCAGAAGCATTTTCAAGCTTTATCACGAACAAGAGCTTCTCACTCCAACAAACTCAAACATTGGTTTCCACTGATGTCTTTGACAAATTTAGACCAGTTTCATCTGTTTTATCTGTAACGTGTACACAAAACCTGTTATTGTATTACACAGAAGAATCATTCACATTCATGTCATTGCAAAGGTATGAACATTCTGATACCAATACAGTTTGTAATTCTACAATTCTTCATTTAGTTATTTGATTAACAAACACTATACATGCATTCGCTTTATCCAGACACTCTAGAAACAACACCACATCATCAGCGTACAGTGAGCTTCTTTCATGTCGATTCTGTTTTCATCACTGATTAGCCTAATTTTTTTATTCAAAACCGTTTTGAGAAAACATTTCACTGTGAATCTGTTTTAATCATCATTGACTGATCGGCTTTAAAGAGTTTTGTGAATTCTTTGATTGGTTTTGCACCATAAATACGCAGTGGAAATGATTGGAAGCTTGACAGCTCCCCCTTAAAAGGAGTTTCATCAGCAGCAAATGCATTTGAACAAAAGGTGTGTAAGTAAAAATGACTTGTATCTCTGCTCCTGCCATCAAACTCCTTCAATTAGTGGCGGTTTGCTGTTCTTCCTGAAAGCCCAACATATTTTCTGTACCTTTAACAAACTTCAGCTCCAGTACTATGTCCAGACTGATTGTGGCCACTAAAACCAGAAATAAATTGTTTTTGTCATTTCAAAATTCATAATCAGGACTTTCAGTTGATTTTTTTATTGCTATCAAGCTGACATTGTTTGCTGTTTTCAACAATCTCTCTGTCCAAAACTGGAGCCTGTTTGCTCAGATGCTGGACAGAAAGGAGAAGGAAACAAGAGACTCAAACTAAAGTCAATAAAAATCACCTTCATGTATTTATTTATTTATGTTTTGTCAGCGTGATCTGGAAAAACGTTCATCAATTCTTTTCTAATCTGTGGTGTGTGTTTTTACAAAGCTGGAGTTTTCAGTTGTGGAACCAAACGGTTTTGTGTGGCACCTGTAAATGTGTGCAGATAACTGACCATCCGAGCGGCACCAGAGAAAGCCTTTGAGGAGAATGTCATGCAGACAAATGCAGACACATTCATCTGCCTTGCCAAGTGAGCCTTAAACAGACTATGAAGAGCACTGGGTCAACAGCCTTTCTCTGATGCCTTAGAGTTTATTTTAGCATGTCCCATCCCTTGGATGACGGTGATTATGCTAACTATGAGAAGATCACTGTTGACTCTGAGCTTCAGAGTGAATCCCGCCAACATTTAGAAGCACTTTGTGATGTAAAGTGTAGTTTTCTTCAGTCTTTAACTCCCAGTTGTCAGCAAAAAACAGCAGAATCACAGAGTTTCTGTTCCCGTCGCCCAAAGAGTGTGTGGCAGAAACCGTGAGGTAAAATGTTGTGAATTTGTCACATTCCAACCGAGTGTTTGTGCTTCAGTCTAGTGGCTCCAAACTGGCTGATGTTTCCAACCTGAAGCCACACAGCATTTCTTGTGAATTCAGAGTGGGTCTTGTGTGTTTTACGTACTCCGTGTTTGGTTGGTGTGCTCAATGACCTTTTTCTTTTCAACTGTTTTTTTTGTTCAATGTATTTAAAGCACAGATTTATAATTATTGTGAGCATCCGTTTTTCTTTTCAAAGTCTTGCTGCACTTCATCCTGTCCAGTTATCCATCCGTGTTTAAAGATGGGCTCACTCCTTGACCATTTGTTTTCTTTTTGTATTAAGTGTATGTAGATTTTATTTGTCAAATATTTATAAATATATGAGTTTGATGAACGGCAAACTGAGTTTATGAGAACTCTATCGTTCTTCTTACACACAGAAGCCAAATAAAGTTTTATCACAAAGAGTCCTGATGATGTGTGTGAAATGCAGACAGCAGTGTTGGAACACCTGATCAATGTAGTTGCCGTGCGTGCTGATATGTTCTGACCGTAATTCCACTATTGGGTTGAATGCTATAAAACCTTCAATCGTTGTTTTCCTGTTTCTCTTTCTTTATTCTAGTATCTTTGGCCATTTTTTCCGCTTAACTCCTACAATTTTTCATCTATTTTAACCATTCAACTATTTAAATATTCAGCTCTTTCCAGCTATGACTTTTGGTCCTTCAAATGCTTGAACTTTTCCAGATGTTCCAGAATTTATGCCTCCTTGGAAAATAAATCGATGGGGAATCCAGAAGCTCGCTGGTTCGATACCCGGCTCTGGCATTTATCACAAAAATATGTTTTTGTTATTGTGATGTTTTAACTTTATTTATGGTTAACTTTGATCTTTTTTTTTATTCGTTTATTTATTTTCCAGTTATTCCCCTTTACGTTTAATTTTCCTTCAGCGATACAGCATTAACACATATTTTCTTCTGGAGATGCAGCTCCTTCTAGTTACAGAGAAATATGACAAAACCTAAAAAAACGACATAAGGAATCTGTGGAAAAGAACGTAGATGTGGGTTTTTTAGACAGCCGATGTTAAAATAAAAAGATAATTTAGAACGTTCCAGGAACATTCCAGTCCAGTCCAGTAGGTGGCGGCAAACCTCAAACCGCCAGTAAAACGCCAGAAGAAGAAGAGGAGGAGGAAGAAGAAGAAGAGGAATCCGCCAACATGGCGACCCTCCAGCTGCTGCGGGGCGCAGAGATGCTGAAGCAGGGCGCGGAGGGCCGCGTCTACCGGGCCGAGTTCCTGGGAAAACCCGCCGTGATCAAACAACGGTTTCCGAAACGCTACCGACACCCAGAGCTGGATGAAAAACTGACGCACCGCAGAACCGTGCAGGAGGTCCGCAGCATCGCCCGCTGCCGGAGAGCAGGTGAGTCCCTCCGCCGCGGTGCCGATCCCCGGCGTCAGACGCCTCTGCTTCCCCAGGCGGAGGCCACTGCAGGACCGTCCGGGACGTCCTCCTGTTCTCTAGTTCACCGCGAAAAGCTCCACTAGGCGGAAGGTTCTGTCTGGTCAAACCGGGTCAGCATTAACCATTTGTGGTCCTGGACCGCTTTAACAATTTGTAGAACTTTACAATTTCCTGGAATAACTCACCTTTAACACAGTTTGGTGTAGCAAAAACAACAAAGTTTTTACTTTGTTTACTACGCAACTGCACAGGAAACCTGAGCGGTAGAAAAACACAAAGCAGAGTTGGAAATGTTGTCATTTTTTAACTGCAGAATGAACAAACTGTTTTTGGTTAACAAGAAAAATTATAAATCCAAGAATTCCATGTCAGAACACCGTCAGCCACCGTGTGACGACCTGTGTGCAACTTATTCAGGTAATTCAGAGGATGTCTCAGTTAATTTACTAAATTACTGAAATATCTCTAATTTCCCAGGTTATTTAGGGGCTGCCAACTCTCGCGCATTGGAGTCTCTCACGCTAGACTGCAGTTGAAGTTACTTATTTCCTGTTTATTTTTTTCTAATTCCTAAACTTAAGTCTTAAGTCACTTTACAGGCCGTGGCTCTCTGGTTGTCGGGGTCCACAGGTGAGCGCAGGTGTGGCGTTCACTTCCACTGAGGCTCCTTCGGCCACTTCAAGGACGTCAGGAAAAGGAAACGTGCGATTGTTGCGCGTGTCATAAATGTCTCATGAAGTCTTTGTAAGGATCCGCAGCACTCCTGTCATTACTGCGTGTGCGCGGTCAAGCGCTTTACGCATGGGACGTGCACGCGATCTGAATGTGCACGTGAGGTGTCCACATGATCTACACTCAGGATTTATCGTTTCTAGCAGCCAGGCCGCGCTCCAACAGCATGAACAGCAAGCGAAAAGGGTCAAAATCTGTCATGAAAAGCAGCGTAAATGATGATTTCGCCACCAAAACGTCACTTTTTAGGCCCATTTTAAATGTAGTCTTGTGTTCCCAAGGCGGCCGTAAAGGCGGCTTTTATCGTAAACGGTGCGTCCAAAACGTTGTAGCGCCTTCAAAACCGCAGGTTCAAAGTTCAAAGGGCGTTAGCTCGTTGTCTGCTGTAGTCTAGCATCAGCAGCTTCACTTGAAGTTGGACTCCAGGTCAAACTCACCGCGGTTCTTTCTTTATCTTTTTCTGTCGCTGACTTTTACCAACAGTGTTGTCTTGACTGGAGTCGGTGTTTCCTTTTTGCTCTTCCTCTCCTCCTTTTTTTTGGTTTTATAAGTATGTGTCGCATTAAGGCAAAAAAAAAACAAAAACAAAAAGAGTCGTTTGTGTTTTCCTGCTGAAAAACGCCGCCATGAGACGAGAGGTTTCAGTCCGTCATGTAATCTGGACCACAGATTCAGAGCTGCTGAGAAAAGGAGGACAGATTCCCTGAAGGGGAGCAGATGGACAGAAAAAGACCCCCCGGTTCTGTCTCTAGTTGATTCATTTTTACATGAAATCAGAACAAAAACAGCTTAAAAAAAGGATAAAAGATGCCGTTCAAAATCTACAACTTCTTATTTCAACATTTTGCATTTTTGTTCAGACTTTTTCTTCCCTCAGTGTGAAGAGCAGAGAATCCGTTTTATCCAAGTTCTAAGTAATACATTTGATTAAAAGAGGAACATTTTGCATTTAAATGTTGTAAATGTTCTCATTTATTTAGGATTAAACCACGGTCCATTCTGATCGGCTGCTGGGTGTGGACTGAAAAGTGAGAATCTAAAAAAGTAGTTCCAGCTTAAATGTTCTGTATCACTCCGCTGGCTTCCTTAAAACAAACGTAATCTCCATCGTCTGGACAAAGACGAGCGGCAAGAGGAGAGCTGTCTCTCTGAACTGATGCTTTCTTAAACACATCGTGATCATCGGCGTAGATGCGGTCCAGGTCCACGCCGGCTGAGCCGTTACTGTGACAGACGGGCCGCACCCCGTAACAAATGTCACTTTTTGTTGTTTAAAAAGTGATCCAAACTGAAAAAATAACAGGAGTAAAGGACTAAAAACTGGTTGAACATGTATTTCTTTTGCAGGTGACCATAGTAGAAGCGGACCTTGGAAGTGTCCTTTATCAGAAATGAATGCACTTCATGGAAGCAACCGTCCGGTTGCTTCCATGAAGTGCATTCATTTCTGATAAAGCACACTTCATCAGCCATTAATCCTTCCATAATCAAGTCGTCTCCATCCTATCATTTACAGATCAAGGCAAACTGTGATATTTACTTAGCCTCTGGCCTTTTGCAGCGTCCGGTCAAAGACTTGTTTCTCCTCCACAGGCATCTCCACCCCTGTCGTCTACTTTGTGGATTACAGTTCCAGCTGTATTTTCCTGGAGGAAATAGTCGACTCCCAGACTGTGCGGGACTTCATCGCGTCCGCCCGGCTGTCGTCCTCGCAGTCGGACCCGGAGCTGCAGCGTCTGGCTGAGCTCACGGGGCGGATCTTAGCCAAAATGCACGACGAAGACGTGATCCACGGAGACCTGACCACCTCCAACATGCTGCTGCGGCGCAGCGCCGACAGCTCGGAGCTGGAGTTGGTCCTCATCGACTTTGGCCTGAGCTACATTTCGGCTCTAGCTGAGGATAAAGGGGTGGACCTTTATGTTCTGGAGAAGGCGTTCCTCAGCACCCATCCCAACACGGAGCCGCTGTTCCAGCAGCTGCTCAGCAGCTACTCGGCCTCCTCCAAAAAGTCCTCGGCAGTCATCAAAAAGCTGGAAGAGGTTCGGCTCAGAGGCAGGAAGAGGTCCATGGTGGGATGAAAGTTGACTGTAGCTTCATGGGACTTCTGGCTGTCGTGGTCAATAAAGAAATGAGGCCCTGAAGCTTTGTCTGGAAAGATTTCTGTTCTTTGAGGTCGTTACAGGGTTTCTGTTGATCAGACCTACCAGCATGGCGGCGCTCTAGACTGCGTCTGCTTTGATCTCACGTGCCGCTAGATTTTTCAGTGGTGTACCAAAAAATAAAAAATCCTTGGTGCGTCCAGCCTTTCTGGAAAAAAAAAAAGAGAAGAAAAGACTAAAAGCAGGAAAGTTCCTGCTGCTATCAAAGAACATAAGGAGAGATTCTGATGCAGCTCTTTACTAATAACAAAACTTTTATACATTTTATTTAAGTAAACGTTTCCGCTCAGTGAAGCACCAACTTGTTCTTGTTATTAATATTCTAAACTTGTTTCCAATGAAGGACCTTTTGTTTAACAGTTAATCATTTTCAAGTCCTTAATGCAGAAATTGACAGCGATTAAAAAGTAAATGGAGCGTTTGAAACCGCCGAGCAATAGAGGCGGCTGCACCGAGCTTTCATGTTGCTGCACCTAAGAAAAGAAAACGGCACAGCGGAGAGAATCTTTGGTCTACTGCTCTGCATGGGGGCAAATCAGGATTTGGACAGGACAGATTGTTCATTTGAAAATCATTTTAAATTTAGGGGAAAAAAGTTCCACCTAAAATGAACAGCACTACTGTAGTTTAGTCTGTTAAGTTTCTCCATTACTTATTGAATTCTATGACTTTATGTTCTTTAGGATTCATGTTTATTAAACAATTTCGGATAAGGAGCCCATTGAGACGACTGTTGTAAATATTTGGCTATAGAAATGAAATTGAATTGAATAGAAAACGCTGTACAAGTACACACCATAGTACACACCATTTACCATTTTTAACAGCTGCTGTTTGTATTTTCAGCTTTTGGTTTTCTTTGTTTTTTTTTCCTATTTTGCTTTGATTCCTCAGTTCACTTTCAATCCCGTTGTACACTTCAGACTTTACATTTTTATTTTTTTAACCATCTGATTTGTTTGTTCCTTTCAATCCAGATTTGACCCTATAGAGGAGATAAACTGATTAATTATTATCGCTGGAGTCTCCTGATGGGAGAAAGTAAATGGAAGAGAACGGGGGCGAATGCAAAGAAGTATTCCACATTTGTCATGTTTTTTACGTGAATGTTTTTCTGCGTGTGCATGCCATCGTGTAGTCGAGTCTCAGGGGAGATGCAGAGAAACACTGGTGGATTCCAGCCCAGTAGCAGAAAGGCTAAAAAGACCACAGCGGCCCCCCCCCAAACACACATACACACAGGGTGGCAGCCGTAATGCAACCCTCAGCAGGAAAACCCCCCAGATACCGGTCAACACGTTGCCAGCGTTGCCAGTGACCAGCTCATATATAAGCAGGGTTCCATAATCTAAAATGACATTTGGTTCAGTACAAAACAGCAAATTCTAAAACATCTGTTCTGTAAACCAACAAGTTAAATGTTGCAGGACAATGTCAACACATTTAAAAATGATTTAAAAGAAATCAACAATACAGGTTGGTTGCACAGACGAAAACCCACATTTCTATGTATTTATGCACACTGTCTTATGAACAAAACAACCTGAGGGCTGCAGAAGGAGGGAGGGGCACACAAGGGGGGGGTGTTCAGCAGAGGACTAATGAGAGGGGACAGACGGACGTCAGACCTCGATCAGCAGAGGACAGCGCCACACCAGAGCCACTTCACGCCATGGAAACGAAAGTCATTTACTTCACGGTGAACGGGATACCGGAGCAGGCGGAGTTCCCTGTCGACTGTCCAGATCAGGATGTCAAAGGTCAGAGCTTCTCGTTCAACCCTCTGTCCATTTTATTTTCATTTGAGAAATTCCTTTTAAATTAAGTTTGTTATCAAAGGCCCGCATGCATTTTAAAACAGTTTAGTTTGTCGAACAAGCTTACTCTTAATTGGTGGCAGTGGTTGCCATAGAAACGTTGACTTAGACAGACGGATGTCATCCTCGCTCTGTCCAGTTTTCTACATACATTCAGTGGTGCAGTTCCACCAGAAATGCATTAGAGTCCTTTTTTAGTAGCCGTCCACCGCTGTGCACCACTTCATTATATAGATTTCTATGTGACTGTTTGTAAATGATGACAAAAACCTGTGGAACTTTAATCCTCCAAACTTTTTTGGCAGATCTTTTTCGATCCGCAGCAGAGGCAGGACCCCATGACATCCTGAAGCTCTACAGCCCCAAAGGCAGCATCATCAATATCTCCACCCGTCTGGAGCCCAACAGCCCCAGCAGCTGCTACAGGCTGGAGGTTGTGGCCACAGACTGCAGCCACGAGCCACCAGGTCCCCTTCCTTTCTGGCCTTTAGCATTGCAGTGTTTGAGGACAGCAGACTGTTGACCGTCTCTCTTCTTTCATTCTTTCAGGAGCCGAGTTTGCTGGGGGGCTTGACCTTTCATCGATAGAAAAAAGGTCGTCAACTCGCCTTCAAGCGGCCACTTTCAGTCAAAAGTCTATGCAAACGCACGCACACCAGAATTTCAGTCTGCTGCATCTGGAACGCACGTGATCGTGCATCGCCATGCATGTTTTGAAGTCGGGTCACGGGCGTTCATTGATCCTGAAAGTTCAACCGGTTGAACTTTTTCACGCTGAATGGCAGCACTGTGGCCGATCAGGGACTGGGATTGGATAGTGACGTGTGTGTAGCATCCTTTTCAAAAACACAGAAACAAAGCATGATCACGGAGAAGACATTAATAACTGCGGTTTGTTTCAAGCCGGATTAATATCACACCAACACAGACATTTATAGGAACAGAGCTGTGAAAACAAAAAGCCTGGAGCAAGATTTGCAGGATTTAACCCTGGTTCTCTGAAACATGAGCGAACTATCTCACCAGACCACCCTTCTTGCCTGGAGCCAGAAGAGGTGGGCTTCCTTACCCTGGCCTTACACATCATCCAGTCAGACTCTGGTGTAGCTACTGCAGATGACCCACGTTGGCTACGGTTGGCTGCAGTCCTGCTGCAGCTCCGGCTCTGTCCTTTTTGGTGTTATGTCCTTATAAAGAGGATGTGCAGTGTCACATGGGATGGGATGGTTCTGGACTTCTGTGATCAGCTTCGCATCGTCCATGGTGTGAAATGACCAACATGATGCTCTATCACACCCTTAGAGTCAGCGGAACCACGGTGGAAAATGAACTGGATGCACATTACACTCACTCGCATGCTTTCTGGTTTAGGCTGTTTCATTTTCCCCAACTTCACAAAAAGGGCTCCGGATCACTCCGGCATCCGACCTAAATTGGAAGCCACCAAAATGGATTTGGAGCGCCAGAAAGGCCGGACTAGACGCCGTGTGAGTGCCTTGCACACTTTTTAAGGCTCACTTTAAGACTCCGGCGGCCACACCGCAACTGGACTGGATGGATGCAGTGTGAGCCCAGGGTTAAACTCACTTTCCATCCCCTAGTCAGGACTGGCATAATGGGAAAGAAGCTTCTGGTGACAGAGCATTGGGGTATGTCCCGCAATGAGATACCTCACTCATGCTTTAGGGAGCCAGGGTTAATTCCTTAATCTAACATTTTCTCCAGGTACTTCAGCTTCCTCCCACAGCCCAAAAACATGCTTCATTGGTTACTCTAGACTAAGTGTCCTTAGGTGTGAGTGTGTGTGGGAGTAATTGTGTGGACCTGCGACAGATTGGCGACCCGTCCAGGGTGTACCCTGCCTTTGCCCAACAGTCGCTGGGACAGGCTCAGGCACCTCTGTAGGTTAGGAAGATAGATAGATAGATAGATAGATAGATAGATAGATAGATAGATAGATAGATAGATAGATAGATAGATAGATAGATAGATAGATAGATAGATAGATGTGCACATTTACTCCAAAAACATTTATATCAGGGAAATAAACAGTAATTTTAGAAACTTTGAGCAACTCAAAAAAGACTGGAGCTCAGACACTCCTTGTGTCAGTGAAGACATCCCTGTCTTGTGTAATTCCAGACTGCAATGCTTGGAGAGGAACATTCTGATCTATGACGACAAAACCCCTTCAGTGGTGTTTGAAATGAAGAAACAGGTGGACTCTTTTCGGGAGAAGCTGGAGGTACATCAGCAAGCTGTATGTTTTATGAAATCTGAGTTTTTAGCTTTCCAAAGACAATAACTTCTGGTTAAGGATGCTGGAGTCAAAGTTTTAGTTTCTCTGAAAGGCGAACTATTGAACTGATTTCAACTTACTTGAAATCCTAATATTATGAGAAGCTCATAGGACATCCCTGCCTAAACCCAGAACAGAGGATTTTGAAGTTTTTGATTCTATTTTTTCATTTTGTCAGTTTGTGTTTATTTTCTACAAAAAATTACCTTTAGGACCAGCTGCAAACTTAGGGATTTTGATCTATTTTCTCCTTTCTCCTTAAGCTTCATTGGGAAGCTACATGGAAAATAATGTTGGTTTTAGAATCTGTAGATTTTAACAGCATTTGTTTGGCTAGGTCGCAAACGCGGTGTCCCCTGTTCCATGCACATTATTTTAGAATAGAGAAAGTTTGATACAGGAGTTATTGGCTCAAACTGAAAGAAAACAAAATGACATACAATGTTAAGAATGTGGGCGTGGCTATCAAAAAAAACCTTCATTGCCAAGAAAATCCAAGAGTTTACTTTTGCCGATTCTTCTAAATTGCATAAACATGTTTGTGGTCCCAAGACGACCAGATAGGAACATAAAACCAACAGAAAAGCTGACCTTTTTTAATTTGATCACTTTAAATGTACAGAGACTCATGCATGGTTACAGAATATGTCTACCTAGACTTACAGTGAATGTTTCACAACATCTTTAAATAAGCACAGTGAAGCACATTTAATGAGTCTTTTTCCTTCTGTCAAGAACGTTGAGCATTTGAGCTGGCTGGGGCTGTTCAAAGATCTTTCTGAGGGAACTCACAAACCCTCTCCGTTCTACCACAAGAGAACTCTCCAGAAAACTAGGGAGGAATGTGAGCGAGTACGGGAGAAGTTTCTACAGATGAGGTATGGCGTCACGCTAACGTCACTGCCCACATTTCTGAGTGCTGCCTGTCTTTAGTCCTGCTGTCTTTGGTTCCTCTGCAGCTCTCTGGAAGTATCAGAAGAAGTGCGGAACTACTTGAAGACTCCCACATTTGATAACTGGTAAATTTTCATCAAAAATCTGGTAGCAAAGTTTTAGTGCTGATTGCAGACTCCAGGCCTGAAGGCCTTTAAGCTTTGAGTGTCTATCATGGAAAAAACCTTGTTGCACTTGATTTAGTTACCAGTCTGCTAAATGGGGAAAGTGGTGGGTGCAATCCTTTATGCATTTTTGATCAATGAACACACATCAAGGGTGTTTCTAGCACAAAAAACTGGGCTTGGTTAACTAACTTGGTTACAGTCTCATAAGAAACGTTTTGCAGAAATGTTGAAATGGTACTTCGACAGGTAAAAAAGCAGTTTTAGTTTTTAATTTCTATCTAAAAAACACTAGTCCTACTCAGCTTCAGCTGTTTTTAGCCATACTTTGATTGAAAACATTTGTATGATTTTTCTCAGCAGTAATGATAATATAAGCAGGAAATAAATAGAATAGACTTCAGTGTAACTGCTGCTGCCAACAGCAGCAGTGTACCAGAAAATAGTGAGGGAAATAATAACAATGAGAAACAGCATATGGCAATAAAACAAAAATACACAATAATAAAAACAGGGAAAGTGTAGAGTGCTGTTTGTGAGTGGGGTGGCGTGTGACCTGATTGAACAGTAGCGGCGTCCGGAGGGTCAAACAGGTGGTGGGCAGAGTAGGTCAGGGTTAGGGTTAGGGTCGTCAAGCATTGATTTAGTTCTTTACTGGTAGTGGTCTCGCAGGACAAACGATGGGTCTG
Source organism: Oryzias sinensis (assembly GCA_037389245.1). NCBI lineage: Eukaryota > Metazoa > Chordata > Actinopteri > Beloniformes > Adrianichthyidae > Oryzias > Oryzias sinensis. The sequence continues at coordinate 10,981,574 of CM074501.1, read as the reverse complement.
GACTGTGTTGATGACCTTCTGCACAGCCACACGGTGCTCGCCACGGAGCAGGTAGACGTTCACCAGCAGCCTCTGGTCCACATCACACCTCCTCAGGAATCCAAAATGTTCAAATAATGCTTCATATGTTATGATTTATGATGCAAGAGTCTCTCATTTTTTCCGTATGAGGAACATTTTGATTTAGGATTTACTTCTCTGCTCCCTTTGGAGATGGCCACAGCGAGCCATCTGCCTGCTTTTCATCCCGTTTTCATTCTCTTATGTCATTATAACCTTTAGATCCTGCCTGTGGTCATGGCTGAAGCTGTTTCCTAAGTGCTGAGACTGAGGGGGTGGCTGAGCTAACAACAGCTTTAAAGGCCTTTTCATTTGATCAGAACCTTCATTTGAATATGAATGGATCTACACAAAGCTGCTACTTTCAATAAATGGCATCAAAGGAAGCACAGCTTTGAAGCACACAGGGAGTGTGTGCTCACTGATTCTCTGTTGTCTTTTTCATTGTGCGTCGACTAAAACAGAGGTGTGATCAAGGTGGACGCACTTTAAAATGTATGTTAACCGGAGAACAGGGTGAGAGACCAGCAGCACACGACAGACGTGACGGCAAACACTTTCTAGTGGAAAAGGCTTTACTTACCAGCAAGTGACTAAAGGACCCTAACCAAAGTTCACTTCATTGTCGGTTCTTCGTGTGTTCAACATACAGTTAATCCAAATTCAGTTTCTGGCTCTCATGTATAGACAACAAAATACAGACAATTTACAACATTAACAGATCGCTCACACTGCAGAGCAGTTTGGTTCTGCGGCTGCAGAGAGTCGGGGAGACGGCTCAGAAGATCATCGGGGGCCCCCTCCCCACCCTGACGACATCTACTCCGCGCGCTGCATCACTAGGGCTCAGAACATCATCAAGGGCAGTTCACACCCCGGCTCAGACCTGTTCCACCTGCTGCCCACTGGGAGGCGCTGCAGAGGCATCAGAACCAAAACAAACAGACTCAAAAACAGCTTCTTTCCAAAGGCAATAACCATCCTCAATTCCAAAATGCACTGATAAAATCTGCAATATCACATCCATATGTACATGTGTACATGTGTATATGTGTATATGTGTATCGGCTTATCCATACTTCTGTCCACTTAAGTATCTACCCAACGTCAACACTCTACCTCATTGCTACCTCTGGTACATTTGACATGGTCGCACAGACATTTTGGACGTTTCTGATTACAGTTTATATTTGTACACTTGTGCATGTTGTACAAACTGATTTATTTATTTTTATATTTCGTTATTTTTGCACTGAAATGGTGATGCTTCAATGTCATTTTACAGTGGACAACGACAATCAAAGCAAATCTACTCTAACCCATAAAGTACGAATCCAAGAATGTACAGTAAACATATGTGGGTCCAAAGTGGCTTGTAGTGCAGGGACTGTGGTTCATGGGGGAGATTTGACTGAGCACTGTTCATGGGGGGGTGTTAAGAAAAAGGCTATCAGCCACTACCTAGAGCATCAGCAATCACAGAAACAGAGAAAACTGTGTTACCAAATACTGCAGCTCTGTGAGCTACCTGGTTATTAACAGGAAACGCTCGTCCTATTTCTGCCCTGTGGGGGCAGTGGCACCCCCAGGTTCCTCCCATTACAGACAGAAAGCAACATTCAAGCAACGCATCTGAAAACAGTTGAGTTGGAAATGCAAGACTTATTTTGAAAAGCAAAGAAAAATCTTTGAAAAAGCAAACAATTGCCTGTTTCCATGTATTTCCCTGAATGCATTCATATTTTCATTCACTACTTAAACGTTTTTAAAACGAAACGTTTTGTTGTAATTTAGGAAATTTGCATTTCCAGGCTGCGACTTTTGTTCTCATTGTTGTGGCACAGATATTGCTTGATAGTTTTCTGTCCCACTGTAAATAGACGTCAGGTCAAGTGACGACGTAGAAGAACGGTTGTCAAAAAACGTGATGGTCACTTGCAGACAAATGTAATAACTTGTGTTTTATGTGTCCACAGGCAGTGGGAGGATGCTGAGATCATGGTCCTGCTCCAAGTCATGTATACAGACTTGGATTTTGTAGCAACCTTTAATATTGAGCCTGAAACCCTGCAACAGTTCCTGTTTGAGGTCTACAGACGATACAACAACATTCCTTTTCATAACTTCAAACACTGCTTCTGTGTGACCCAGATGGTGAGTGTTTGAGATTTAGTCATTTAGTAGTTCCTGTTTAATAACCAGATTCTGTATAAATGGTTTATGTTTGTTAACAGCCCCCCCCCCCCCCCCCACATGTGGACTTTTAATGTTTGAGTTTTGGCTTTAAAAATGAGCCTTTGGAACAGCAGTTGTTTGTTTAGGAGGATCTGACTGGATGGACTTGATGCTCTATTAACTTACAGTTGACGCTGTCAAATCAAATCAAACTTTATTTATAAAAAAGTGCTTCTCATAACTCAACTTGAGGCACTTTAACATCTAAACCAAAAAAAACACTAAATATTACAATAAAAACCCAACCCACCCCTTCACCCTTCCCACTCCCCTCCGTTAACACATATGACCCCCCCCACAAAAAAAATACTTCTAAGAGGATCTTCTAAAAGAAATCTAAGGCTTGACTCTGTCGTGAGGAAACAGGTTACCCGCGTGCCACAGTCTATCCCAAGATTCATTTTATTGCATTTTTAAATAAACCCGCTAAAGTATGTTAATTTTATTATAACACACTAATTATTTATTAAAAAGCAGCAGTTTGTGTGTGGAGCGGTCTGGATTTGTAAAATGTCTAATTCCTGCCCCCCTCCCTGCTTACATCCTCCTCCACCGTCATTAGAGCAGGAAGTTGGCGTGATAGTGGCGCCCTAGCCATGGAAATGGCTTATTATACTTTAGAGAACCATTAGATTTGTTCTTTCTTCTGGGAGCATTCCCTTAAGATTGCAGTATGGTTTACCTCCTACGTGGCCCAGGGGTAAAACCACCACTGGGGGTCACTGTGGGGCGAAGTACACCCAGGATGGGTCTCTAGTCCATCACAGGGCACAGAACACATTCATTTTTGTATATTTTGTGTGACTGATTTTCATTATATTGAACTTATTTTGGAAATGTTTTTAAATAGATGTATGGTTTGATCTGGCTGACTGACCTCAGGAGCAAAATGGACAGCATCAACCTTCTGATTATGCTGACCTCTGCAGTCTGCCATGACCTTGACCACACTGGTTACAACAATGCATATCAGGTAAAGCAACAAAATAAAATGACATGTTTTGGTGTAATTCCTTGTTTGTATACGTACGTGGACTGGGCACAAATCATGCAGTAACTGATTACTGAATTGAACTTTTGAGGTCATTCACTTTCAAACGGAAAGTTTAAAATTAGAATTTTGCAATGAAATACATTTAAATACTTAATCGAATATTGCAGTAAGTAAAGTGATTCATATGAGATTAATAAGAAACTGTACGTTATTTGTTCTGACCCTTTTCTGTCTTCTACTGCCTGAACTTTGTTGTGTAACCCTTCATTCCTCAAAAATAGAAGACAAACACTAGTAAAATGTTAAGGCATTTAGAGATAGATGCTTTACTAATGCCTGATAAGTTTTTTTATGCTGCTCATAAAAGACGTAGAATGCTTCGTATTTGTTAAATCAACATCATAGATTAAAAGCTCAAAACATTTAAAATAACAAATAAAAGGTTAAAACAATTAAAAGGAGAAAAAATTTGTGTCATTAAAACACAAGATAAACCTAAAAACAGACAGTCGCACCAGCAGGGCAGAGTCTCATGCAGGTTTGGAGACGTTTTTAACAAACGGACAGTGAGGAGGCCGGTTGAACGCTCACCGGTAAAACCATCCATAATGAGAACGCTCATTCACTTCTGAACTTCCTGTTGGACCATGGTGCCTCCAGCAAAAGCTGATCAGCTAAGAAGTGAATATTTCAACTAATAACTGTTTCTTATTATGTGATTGATTGATAAAGATAGTTACTGTAAATGGCGTATACTTATATAGCGCTCTTCCTCAAAGGCCCAAAGTACTTTACAGTCCCAGTCACACACTGATGGCGCCTCCACTAGCGAACACCGGCACCAAGCTATAAGTGCCACAAGTGTCTTGCCCAAGGACACGTCAAGGTGAATCGAACCTGCGATATTCCGATTGAGAGTCAACCACCCTGCCGCTGCACCACAGCCACATTGTGAATAGTTTGAGGGTTTTGCAGCCTCTGAATCTATAGTGTGGGCTAGTTCTTGCCACAAAGTATGAAAAAAGTACCTGTGTATCCTGCCTCTGTGTGATTATCCTACTTATACCTTATACTACTTATACCCTACTTTTGTGGAGCTCGGCACAATAAATGAAGCTGATCTCTCAACGTAATCTGTGTCTTCCAATGAGGCAAAAACTTTGGATGGTAGCTCCACCCACAAACAGCAGGAGCAACAGGTTTATGAACAAACTTTGGGATATAAACCTGCTTCTTTTGCCAGAGAAGCGTCCGCCTTCAGCGCTCTGGAAGATGGACACAGTTATTATAATAAGTTATCAACCGTTTACATTGTCTACCGCATTTCTGCCTCAGAACACGGCCAAGAAAAGATCTGCCACAAATCAACTTCATGTTCTGTGTTGGACCATAAAATCTTTACTTTTGTCTTTGGACCCATTTTCTCTTGGAATGTCCTTCTGTGCTTCATTTTAGCTTTGACACCAAAAATGTTCCAACATTTTAGTGCAGTACTGTTCTCCTAAAAGGCCGACTCATTACCATGACTGCCATCAGATCTGGGATTAACTCTGGTGATGCTGCGACCCTGAAAGGACACAGAGTATCAGCCTGTAGAACAAGCCTATTGTACTTGTTTTATTTCATGAGGGGTACACCGTTGAGAGCAAGGCTTTTTGGGTAATGTATTTTTCATGATTGGTAACCTTCATGGAGTCTTTTTTTAAACTGATCTTCCAGATAAATGCACGGACCGACCTAGCGCTGCGCTATAATGACATCTCTCCTCTGGAGAATCATCACTGTGCTGTGGCTTTTGAAATTCTAGAAAGGGTGAGAAGACAACTCTTTGTTTTCTGGAATCCATCAGTCATCTGCAACCATTTTTGTTACCGTGCTAAAGCAAACTGAATTGTGTTCACTGTTTTCTATTTTGCAGAGAGAGAGCAACATCTTTAGAAATCTCTCCACTGACCAGTACAAACGGATAAGGGAGGGCATGATCAAGTGAGATATACATAACATAGCACTGTTTACACCAGAGTAACAACAACATTTATTTTATGGTCTTGGAATTGCAGATGCATCCTGGCGACTGACATGACGAGACACAACGAAATACTCAACAAGTTTAAGTCCACCCTTCCATCTTTTGACTTTACCAACAAGGAGCACAAAGATCTGGTAAAACAAATCCAGTGATGGGCAGCAGAGTAAAGGGACTGTGTGGGGGGGGGCTGTTAAGGGATATGTAGATTACTACTTTGTAAGGCCAACCTCTGCTGGACAAGTAGTTTTTTTAATCACATTTTAAAACTAAAGTGAAAATGTAAATAACAACCAGAGACAAAAAACCCTTCCCGGTCCGACAGCTGGTTAGACTCATGGATGACCACATCCATGACACTCAGACCATTTTGCCAGAACACTCAGGAGAATGACACCGATCACAGATGTCACTGCTGTCCTTTGATATGACATCACTTTTCGTGATGTCACCGTAGATGCTTGCAAAGCTGTCAGGGGAAGTCTGGAGGAGGATGGCGCCTTGGCCAGTAGAAGCCATCTGAAACATTCTTTTGTCTCCGTTTTTACAATGCCCAGCTCTACTCTGAGGATGCAAATACTGTTAAATATACATGCCCTACAGTATTTAATGATCATCCTCCTCAGTTTCAAATCTTCTCCTGTGTCCTGATTGAGCAGCTCATGATGATCCTGATCAAAGTGAGCGACATCTCCAATGAAGCTCGACCCATGGAAGTGGCTGAGCCATGGTTAGACTGTCTCCTGCAGGAGTTCTTTAATCAGGTAACATGGCGTTTTATACTTCAGATTAAAGAAGTATGTGTAGACGTTGTGTATAGGCTGTGTGCAACAACAACAAGGTTCAATAATTTGATTTTGGATTGATGACACAGGATTGACAACAGGCCTTCATGTGGATAGCAGCTGCGTCGGCCATGTTTGAAAGTCACCGTGCCGGGAGTCTGCCATATTACCATAAACTTCAATGGTCTGATTGAGTTAACATTTTGATAATCAAGATGTTTCCTTTCACACATGGTTTTTTGACTGCAGAGTGATGTGGAAAAGTTGGAGGGCCTCCCAGTGACCCCCTTTATGGACAGAGATAAAGTGACCAAGCCTTCATCTCAAATTGGCTTCATTAGATTTGTCCTTCTGCCCCTTCTCATTGAGCTCACCAAACTCTTTCCCTGTCTCAAGGTAATATAACACTGTATGTTCACGCATGACCTTTGGTTATTGGGAAGCTGATAAACGTCCTTCATTGCTTCTGCAGCATCACATCATTGAGCCAGTGCGGAAGGCCCTTGACTACTACACTGAGATGGAGAAGGCTCTGGAGAAGGAACAACAGGCCTGGGCTCAAAGTGAGAATGTAGCCAAGAGCAATGAGGAAGATGACGGGCAAGACAATCCCAACTCAAAGTGAAAAATTGGAGATTCTGGGATTTTTCCATTTTTAGGATTCAGATATAGGTCTAAAAATCCTTACCATGTCTCTTTAAACATGCTGCTGTGCAACCCTTTTAGAAAAAGCATAACTTAGATTCTAATGTTCTTTTAAACTTTAGGCCATTTTCTTTTCTTTTAAAAATTTTAGAGAAGGTGGGTTATCTTTAGAAAGTCAAGATATTTTAGTTTTTTGTCTTGTTCTAAATCTTGTCACATCACTAAAACTCTCCTCAGGATGTGCGATGATTCAACTGTTGATCCACTGTTTTAATTCATCGCAATCTCACTGCTGCTTTGGACACAGTGGATCACAGTGTTTCATTAACCCTTGTGCTATCCTAGGCACTTCAACGTTGGGAGTGGGGTCATCTAGACCCACTAGACAGAGCTCTGAACCTTTTTTCTTCAATGATTGGTGATCTTCACTGGTGTCCATGGATTACATGAAATCTTTCCACCTTTGTCATGGAAGGGAGAACACGTCAATGTGAGGATCGGGTCATTTTGGCCCCATAGGATAGCACAAGGGTTAAACCCAACTGGAGCAGTCTGTTGATGTGAAAGGCACACCCCTCAATTGGTTCAGATCCACTATACTCAGACATGGTGTACCCCAGGGCTCAGGTTTGGGCCTGCTATTATTCTTGCATTAACAGCTGCCAGTGGGGTGCATTTTTAGGAAACATAATGGGTCGTTTTGCTGCTACGCTGATGACATTCAGATCTACCTTCCTCTAAAACCTGGGGGAGGTGGGCGTCTAGACAATCTACAGAAGTCCTTGGCAGACATCAAATCTTTGATGGAGCTTAACTTCCTCTGTCTGAATGAAAACAAGACAGAGGTGTTTGTTTTTGGAAAGACTGACCTGCTGACAGGCTGCTGTAGGGCTGTTGGCCCTGGACCCGTCAGATGCTCCTTTCATTAGGAATCTTGGGGTAAACTTTGACAGACAGGTCAGTGCAGTAGTCCAGTCTAGTTTTTATCATTTGAGGCTAAAAGCAAAGTTAAGCCATGTCTTCCTCCTCTTGCTCTGGAGCAAGTGATTCATGCTTTGATCTTCTCCAGACTGGACTACTGGAAGTCTCCTTGCAGTGGCATTGACCGGTCTCTGCTCTGCCGTCTCCAGCTGGTTCAGAATTCAACCGCCTGTTAACGGGGACCAGACGGTGGGAGCACAGAACTCCAATGTTACGTTCACTTCACTGCCTGCATGTGTCTTTTAGAATCATTAAGATTTTACATCTGGTTTGAAATGTTTGGATGGTCTGGCATCTCCGTATCTTTCTGAGCTTTTACATGTTTACCGTCGAGTCCTAAGATCTGAAGATCAAATACTTTTAATGTTTTCCAGGACTGGAGTTGTGACTCTGGGAGACAGAGCCTTTTGAGTTCCATCTCCTAAACACCTGAATGCTCTGCTGTCAAAACCGTCAGTAACTTTACGGCAGTTGAAAAAAACTCAGCTTTTTATTCTCCAGGGAGTGAATCTAGTGGCCCAGCTTGTTAATCTTATTGTTGTTTCTTTATTGTATCACATTGTTTAGTTATTTTATTTACATTTGATTTTATGTTCAGCACTTTGGTTGCCTCTACAAATAATAAATTGAATTGAACTGATTTAAAAATAGTTTTATACTACAATTCTTTACACACAAGAATATTAACAAATGAAGTCGTTTTTGCGAGGGTGATTTCCCAATTTTGTCACAGACAAATGTCTGTGTTCACTGGTTTAAAGAATTAGGGAACTGACACCCAGAATTCCTTTAAGGTTGTGTGTGGGCGGGTACAATAGGAATGCCACGCTGCAATGATTGGATCTTGTATGCCTGCATTGTAGTGATTGGTGGCTTTCTCTGCATACGATTGGATCACCGAGGGCATCAGCGACCATAACAAAGCAGATCCTTAAGAATTTCTATGGCTAAATTAAAAATATTTTACTGAAAGGAACGTCTGATTTAAAGATGCACACTTAAAAACAGAGAGCTTGTTGTTTTCTGTGGGGCTGCAGATTGAACTCTGCCTCACAAGGATCTCGCTGCATCAAAAATCCTAAAGATTCCCTCCTTTTGCACCTTTACAGGTGCAACAATCTTGGGAAAATAAAAACCCAAATTAAAGGTAATTGACTTGCTAACTCAAAAATAAAAAATAAATGATCTGAAAGCAAAAACCAGTAATGGAGACCAAAGTCAACAGATATGGACACAGAAATAACTTTTCCAGGACTCTTCAATAATCTCACAGAAGGAACCAAACGCCACAAACAGTTCATGGATTTAACCCAAGTGAAGGATGGAAAGGGAATGTAAACAGAAGAATGAGGGGAAAACATGAAAAGTCAGCAGGTAATGGAGGGGTGGAGCCTGATGAAGCACCTGTAGAAGCTGGAAAACACCAGGAAGCGCTGGAGCTGTTTCTGTCGGTAGGTACAGGCCAATCCAATCCAAAACTGCTCATCTCCTTGGAGTCCTTGCTGTCATCTATCTGAACAGTACTTGGAGAGATCACATTCCCAAAAAACCTTGTTAGCTCAGTGTGGAAGTGGAACACCTGAAGTAACAGGGATTGGGATAAATCTAAATGTCATCTACATAATCATAAATACACGTATTGATTTTATCCTGAAGCACATCATTGTTCAGTTTCTGAAAAACTGCAGATATGTTAGTCAAATCGGACTTGAAATATCAGATTGGTCATCTATACATCAGGACTTAAAGACTGTCCATATAACCTAACCTGACAGAATCAAATGTAAAGGATTTATGTTAGAATAACAAGCAAACATATGTCTCTATGCAGCTGGAATTGTCACTTTAAAAAGTTTTAATAAATAAATAATGAGTTATTTAACATTAGGAGTAGTTACATTTATTTTTCATTACATTTAGTTACATTTATAAGTTACATCTGGCCCTTTGAGGACAGACACTATGCTGATGTGGCCCTCAGTGAAAATGATTGGACCCCCCTGCTATAGACTCATGCAGGTTCTGATCCATAGCTTCACGCTCAAGAGATGACAGTAGATATTTAAACCCACTTGCAGAGACGTCAGACTCGCACTATTGTCCAGCATTTTGGGAGTCAAGCACACAATGTTTTGATCCATCCATCCATCCATCCATCCACCCATCAATCCATCCACCCATCCATCAATCCATCCACCCATCCATCCATCAATCCATCCACCCATCCATCCATCCATCCATCCATTCTTAATCCATCCATCCATCCATCCATCCATCCATCCATCCATCCATCCATCCACCCATCAATCCATCCACCCATCCATCCATCCATCCATCCATCCATCCATCCATTCTTAATCCATCCATCCATCCATCCATCCATCCTCCATTCATCTTCCTCCGCTTATCCAGGACCGGGTCGCGGGGGCAGCAGTCTAATCAAAGATTAAATATTTCGCAAAACTTCAATGGAAGCACTTTTTCAAATGAAATGAGTCATGTGACCAACAATCAGAGGGCGATGTGCTTCTTGGTAGGAACTGGCGGCCTTGCTGCACAGCAGCGCCACCAGAGGTCCAACAGCGTCACACAGCGTCACAAATGTGGAATTGTTGGATCCACAGCTCCTTTGGAAAACCACCAACCACCATAATGCTGACTCTGAAAACTTGTAGGAGCTTCTGAATAGCAGATTTGGTTGGTTGCAATAGTGTTGGAGTTAAAGAAGAACTCTGAAACCCAAAAACGCATATGATGGGTTTTACTACCTTTTGCTCTGTTTCCTGTAGGCGCAGCCCAAAGAACCCAAAACACAACAATGCTTGGTTGAGCCCTTCCTCTACAGAGGAGAAGCCCCAATATAAAACTGGAAGAGAAGAGCAACGATGCATCCAAATGCTTACGAGACAGCAAACACATATCTGCATATGCCGGCAACATCTATGCAAGGCAAAGAATTTGGCTGCAAGTGAGACTCAATTTTTCTATTTCAGACTCAAAAACTGTTTGAGAAAAATAGAAGTTAAGGGTTAAGAGGAAGAAGTTTACTAACCAAAGCTGAAGGAATCACCAGATTGACACATTCATCACTTACTCTCAATGTCAACACATCCACGTGTAAAACCGTTGATAGAAAGCTTTACAAATTTATTTGGAAGAATAAAACTAACTACATGAAAGATAAAGTGCTTTTGAACACAATAGACGCAGGAGGACTTAATGTCTTAGATTTCACCTTAAATTACACCTCAATTGCATTATGAAATTCCTTAGCAACCCAGATTCCTTGTGGAATTTTATCCCAAACTATTATTTTCTAAACTCGGTGGCCGTCCTTTTCTTCTTCAATCTAATTATAACATTCAATAGTTGGCCTTCAAATTAGTAAATTTTCACAAACAAAGGCTTCTGTCCTGGTCTCTAATCTATAAACATTCATTTTCTCCTCACAACTTTCATATCTGGAATAAATCAAATATTTTAGACAAAAATAAATCTTTATTCTTCCCTTACTGGTTTAAAAATAATATACTTCATGTAAATCAACTTTTTGACTCAAGAGGGTGTAAAGAAATCGCCACTGCTGCTTTACTACGAGAACTTCAACAAGAAATAAAAAAATAATATCCCTGTTTCAGGAAGATATTGCAGTTGTTCCCTATGTGACCCACTATTGGAGAAAATCTGCCTCAGATATTGAGTGGAAGAAAGTTTGGACTTTGTCCTCCAAATATTTTATTTCAAATAAACCTTTGGGATGTTTGCTTTAAACTTCTTCACAGAAGCTGCAGCCAAATCCTCACATAGACATTGATAGAAACGGCTCCTTTTGTAAATGAGACACTGAAACAATCACATCTATTCTGGAAATGACCACAAACAGCAACTTTGGAAAGACTTTTCCTCTTTTGTTCAATGTAAAATTTATAAAATATTTGGTTTGATATACAAAGATATATTATTTGGTTTTTATAATGTTAAAAATTAACTAATTAACTAATAAGGGAATACTACTACTTAACCAAAATTCATATTCATAAATGCAAATTTTCTGAAAAAAAGCCCTTATTCAAACTTTTTATGATTGAAATAAACTAGTATACCAAAACAATAAAATCTTCTTCTAACCCCAAAGCTATAAGAACCTTTGACACCCTGGAATTTTTCAAATGTACAGAATAGCAACTTACTGCTTTTCTAGTTTCTGATCTTTATTTTTCTTTGTTCTTTATGTTCCCCTGACACATTTTGTTACTCATTTTTCTGTGTAATTTAAAGTTGACTTGATTTTATACTATGATCCTGTGAATCTTCAATAAAGATTTTGCGGGAAAAACAGTGAATGAAAAGGAAAAAAAATAAAGTAGTTGTCCTCTACACCCAAATGTGTCTCTGAGCTCCTCATTATACAGATGAAACTCTGTTTTACCGACACCGAACCCGTAAAAACTCGTAAATTTACGACTTAAGATCTCGTTATTTAACAGTTATGACTTTCTATTTCGTAAATTACAAGTTAAAAGTCGTAATTTAAAAAAGAATTTTTTTTTTGTACACTGGCCCTAAAACTCCTTTGTAAATGTATCTTTTCCAAATAGGGTCTTTTTATTTACTAAACATGGTTTTATTATAAAACTGTTTAAGTTGGACTGTTGCTCTCACACATCCTTGTACCTAATCACCTTTTATTGCTGCTGTGAAGACGTCGTCTTCTGTCATTTCAACTGTGTCTCATGTATTTTCTCATTCAATTCAATTCAATTCAATTCAATTCAATTTTATTTGTATAGCCCAAAATCACAACAACAGTCGTCTCGATGGGCTTCGAAGTAAAACATGAACTCAAAAGGATCACGAATACAAAGAGTTCAATAGGAAAATACAAAAATGAACTAACAAACTGACTAAGCTATACTGGCATCCCTGCCCTTAGACCCCCCTTCGCGGTAAGAAAAAACTCCCAAAAAAAACGGATTCCGGAAAAAACGAAGAAACCTCAGGGGTGCCCACATGAAGGAGGGATCCTCCCCCAGGACGGACAGGCGATGTACCAGAACTCTTAGAGAAGAATTAACTTATCTAAATCTACAACTACATATATAAAGTCCAGCAGACGAGCTTCATCCAGTCGTGGTTGTGGGGACAGTCAAAGGCGCGAGTCGAGCTGGAGACAGGAACCACAGCCAGGAGCAGGAGCAGAGACGAGGTACTCGGTCAGGTACAGAGCAGAGACGAGCCAGAGATGAGCCGGAGACAGGAACCACAGCCAGGTGTAGGAGTGGAGCAAAGGCGAGGCAGACGGTCAGGAACTGGAGCACGGATGAGCCAATTGGAGTCTGGAAGCACTCCCACTCCCCAAGAGGGGAGAGGAAAAGAGGGACAATACATGAATCGCACTGTTCCAAACAGAGGCATGGAGAACTAAATGATAAATTATGATCAGGAATGGAGGAGAGGAAGGGTAGAAGTAGAAAAGAAAAGAAGACAGAACCCCAGTGCACCATAGTTACCCCAGCTTCAACTTCTAGCAGCCTTTTAAAAGAAATAGTTAAGTTTAATTTAAACACATTAACATTAAGTTAAATAATCTCTGAATACTAACTAGTCTGACAATAAGCCTGTCCAAAGAGGAATGTTTTCAGTCTAACTTTAAATGTAGAAACTGAGTCGGCCTCTCTTACATGAGCTGGGAGTTTATTCCATAAGACAGGGGCTTGGTGGCTAAACGCTCTACCTCCAACCGTACTTTTACTAATTCTAGGAACCACAAGCAGTCCTGCATTTTGCGAGCGAAGTGTTCTCATTGGATGGTAAGGGACTATGAGGTCCTTAATATAGGACGGGGCCATTCCATGTAAGGCCTTATAAGTTAACAGGAGGATCTTGAACTTGATTCTGGAATCAACTGGGAGCCAATGGAGCGAAACTAACACAGGAGTGATGTGATCTCTTCTGCTAGTTCCAGCTAACAATCTAGCTGCTGCGTTCTGAACAAGCTGGAGACTTCTTAAGGAACTCCTAGGACACGCTGCTAACAAGGAGTTACAGTAATCCAGCCTCGACGTAACAAAAGCATGAATGAGTTTTTCAGCATCACTCTTAGAAAGTATATTTCTGATCTTAGCAATATTCCGCAGATGGAAAAAGGCAGTTCTACACGCCTGAGATATGTGAGCCTTAAATGATAAATCCTGGTCAAATAAAACCCCAAGGTTTCTAACTGTGGAATTGGGGGCTATACTTATGCCATCCAGGGAGACTATCTGAGCAGACAGAGCATCTCTGAGGTTTTTAGGTCCAAGTATAATGACCTCAGTTTTTTCTGGGTTCAAGAGGAGGTAATTAATTGTCATCCAGGTCTTGATGTCACTGATGCAGGCGTTCAGTTTCTCTATCTGGTCATTCTGGTCAGGCTTCATGGATAAATACAACTGCGTATCGTCGGCATAACAATGAAAATTAATGCTGTGTTTCCTGATTATGTTTCCTAGGGGTAGCATATAAAGCGTAAACAGGATCGGTCCCAAGACTGAGCCCTGTGGGACTCCATAGTTGACTCGAGTGCACTGAGAGGAATGTCCATTTACATTAACGAACTGATACCTATCGGACAGATAGGATTTAAACCACTGGAGAGCAGATCCTCTGATCCCTATGTCCTGCTCTAGTCTATGGAGTAAAATACTGTGGTCGATAGTGTCAAAGGCTGCACTGAGGTCCAACAGGACAAGAATAGAAAGTAGACCCTTTTCTGAGGCCAATAACAAGTCATTAGAGACTCTAACTAGTGCAGTTTCCGTACTGTGGTGGGGTCTAAACCCCGACTGAAAGTCTTCAAAGAGGCAGTTGTCCTGTAGGTGGCAGTAAAGCTGCTTAACTACAACTCTTTCTAGGATTTTAGAAATAAAGGGCAGGTTTGATATCGGTCTATAGTTGGCCAACACGCTAGGATCCAAACTGGGCTTTTTCAGAAGAGGTTTAACAACTGCATATTTAAAAGACTGTGGCACGTAACCCGTTTCCAGAGAGGCATTTATCATTGTTAATATGGGATCATTGATTAGGGGAAAAGTTTCTTTAAAAAGTCTAGTGGGAATTGGGTCTAACAGACACGTTGAGGATTTGGAGGACGTAATAATTGATGTTATTTCCGCTTGATCCACAGCAGTAAAGCAGTCCAATGTTACAGAAGTTTCTATGGATGCCTCCACTTCTACCACTTCAGCCTGTTCTGGGCTGATAGTAGGAATAACTTGATTTAACTTATGTCTAATATTTGAGATTTTACTATCGAAAAATGTAAGAAAATCATCAGAGCTGAGAGAAACAGGAACATGTGGTTCTACTGAGCTCTGACTGCGAGTTAATTTAGCAATAGTGCTAAAAAGAAATCTTGGATTGTTTCCATTCTCTGATATTAAGGTTGAATAGTACTGGCTTCTAGCTCTACGCAGAGCTTTTTTATAATTTAATAGGCTATGTTTCCAGATATCCAGAGACTGCTCTGAACCGGAGCGGCGCCATTCTCTTTCCAACTTACGGGTTTCTTGTTTAAGAGAACGAGTTTCAGCGTTAAACCACGGTGCTACTCGGTTTTGTCTGACGAACTTAGGTTTCAAGGGGGCAACAACATCGAGTGTACTCCTGAGGGCTTGTAAGGCATCATTAACAAAGTTAATGATGCCTTATATTTATATTTATACTAGGACTGATGCTATGGGAGCTGGACTCAGAGTAGTTTCTCAGAATATCACTAAGTACTGGCTGAACTGTGTGTTTAAACTCAGACACAGAACGGTCAGTTAAGGTTCTTCTAAGCTGTTTCTTATTCACTGGGGCAGAAGGACGTTCCAGTGTAAACTGGAAGGTAATCATAAAGTGATCAGAAATGATGGGGTTAAGAGGAAGGACACTCAGCTGGCTGATCTCTATCCCATGGGTTAGAACAAGATCCAGGGTGTGCTTATGACAGTGAGTGGGTTCATTCACACTTTGGGTGAAACCAACATCATCTAATAAAGCTGCAAAAGCCTTTCCTAGACAGTCACTGGGGTCATCAACATGAATATTAAAATCCCCTAATATTAAAATTTGATCAGAATCTAAGACAATAGTCGATAGGAAGTCGGAAAACTCAGTTAAAAATTCTGAATATGGGCCGGGGGGGCGATAAATAATTATGAGTAAAACAGGTTTTCCAGTTTTCCTGTTAGGGTGACTTAAAGACAATATGATGCTTTCAAAGGAGTTATAAGCATTTTTAACTTTAGGGCTGAGAAGTAAGCTAGACTGTGATATTACTGCCAAACCACCTCCTTTCCCTGAAATCCTGGATTTCTGATAGTTAGCATAAGTGGGGGGGGTTGCTTCATTCAATCTAACATAGTCATCCTGTTGGAGCCAGGTTTCTGTTAAGGCTAAAAGACTCAGGTTGTTATCAATGATTAACTCATTGACTAAGAGGGACTTGGAGGAAATGGATCGAATGTTTAATAAACCGCATTTAATTACATCATAATTCTGCTTGTGAGAACTGCCGTCTGTCACTTTAAGGTTTCTATAACGCGCTCCTTTCATTTGTCTTTCAGCACATAAGCTAACGCTTGAACCTGCTTGACTTTCCCTGCATGGGTTTTGCACCGGCACTAACCCTAAGGGAGGCTCAGAGGAGCGTTTTCCACTGCTGCTCTGCGCCCGGGTCTCGTCTCTGGATTGTCAGGTTAACAGACTAAGGCTAGCAGAAATGTTTCTAGAAAGAAGAGCGGCACCGTCCCGGTCATGGAAGCTTTGGAGTGTGACCACTTTGTTGGTCCAAACTTGATTTCATGGATTTGTGGATCCTGCATTGTCATAAAACTATCTGCTGCCTGCTGTCTGATAAAATGAGGCATCAGGAAAAACAAAAAAATATGACTTCTGTGCAAACTGCAACTTTTTTTTAAAAAACTGAGACGATTAAGAACAAGCATGACTCATCAACCAAGTCCCATGTTCATTCTTACTGCAGAGATGGATGACTGACAGCTGAGTTACCAAAGAGTGTTACCAAACTGTGGCCGGGCCGTCCTGAGCTGCAGGGAGCGAACAAACGCTTCTCACAGCTATAGTCATAAAACCAACGAGTTGAAATGCTGTCAGTGACTAATGCTAGAGCTAGTTAGTTAGTTAGTTAGTTAGTTAGTTAGTTAGTTAGTTAGTTAGTTAGTTAGTTAGTTAGTTAGTTAGTAGTCACAAAAAGCAGGTTTCTGGGTTTCAAAGGTGGGGGAAGGTTGACTGACAGCAACAGCTTCTGCTTCCTCAACATTTGGAGATATTCTCTGAAGTGGGGGCTGCAGAGACGTTGCACTACAAAGTTTGTTTCCTCATGAAACCAGCAGATGATCTTCTGAGTTCCATCTGTTATCAACATTCACAGTTGAACTAAAACCCAGGCTCAGTCCAAAACTCTGGTGTGACTGACCGGTTGGATAAAAGACTGCCGTGTCACACCGAGTCTCCACGAGGGTCCAGTGACCAATGGGGAGGCTCAGGGCAATGATGATGTAGGTAACCCCCTCCGTATAAAACCCTAAACCGCCGTCTGGGCCCTCTTGAGCAGCTGGAGCATTCCCAGCCTCGCCTCGGGTGGAGGGACTGCGAGGAGGGAAAGCAAAACTACACGGCCCATCTCTGTGTAGTTTTGTTCTTTTCAGGGAATATTTCAAGGCTCAAGCGTTCTCATCCTGGATTTCCCAGCATACATTTCTCTGGATAAGGGTATTGCTGTTTATTAGTGGGCTGAGCCCCTTCAATTCCTGGCACTCTTGTGGATACAAGTGAGTACTTCCAACTTGTGTCCCCGACTCGCCCAGCTCCGCTGTCTGTGATTTCTGGGGAGTAGGACCAGACTCTGTTATCAGGACTCGGGTTTTGATGTCATCTCTGTGGCTTTTGTGGTGGATGAATCTATATTTTGCATTCAGGAGAAGGCCACATGCAGCAAGCAGTGCGCTGATCAGTGGATAGCCAAGAATAGCCGCTGAGAGCATGAGAGTGGCCTGTCAGCTGGGTGTCTTATGGCTTTTTAAGGAAATCAGCAGCAGGGCTATCAGTTCACCTCAGTTATGTACCACATGGTGGCTGTCAATCAAACAGCCTTGAGGCCAGGGTGGGGCTAAAGGTAGGAGGTGTATTTTTGGTCACTGCCATATGTGATGGTCAGATGCTGATCCTAGAATATCAGCTGGGCACGGTGTTTTAGGACGCTCTCTTTGGCGGTGCTAGAGGACCTGGATTGTTGATGATCTGGCTGTGAGCTGGTGGGTGATGAGGCCCAGCAGCAGCTGTTCACAGAGCAACCAAACCATCTCCACTGTCCCCCATTTGGATTCATATGCTCCTCATTAAAGTCTAAAGGGATTCTTTCTTTAAACACAAGTCTTTTTATACTGCGTTTAAAGGCTGTCCTAAGCATGTTGTGAAAACTGGCCTTTGTTTAACTATTCTTTATATTTTACAGACATCATACATTTGGCAGCAAAGACATCATGTCAGTTATGACAAAACACTTTCAACGCCAATGTTGTAATACTTTTGAACGTCAGAAAGAGAAATTCTATGATAAAAATGTGACTTTCTGAGCTTTTAGCAGAATTTAAGAGCCCAAGTAGTTCACCATCACCTCATGATCATTCTATGTTTGATCGGGCTCGAATCCCCACAATGGAAAAAAAACCTGCTCAATTTTCAGAAATCTGCCACCGTTTCAGTTTGTTTGTGTGACCCAACTGTTTTCAGGATACTTTGTCTGCATTTCAAGCTTTGCTGAATGATGGGGTCTAATGAATGTCCTCATGCTATGGGCCAGTTTTAAAAACCACCCACTGAACTCCTTGGGGGGCGGCCCCTTAATGCATCACACATAGATGGATGGAATTCGGTAGGCTTGCAGGACACACCAGTGGGAAGATGAGGTTTTGTGGAGCATTTAACTAAAACCCAACAATCTCTCACTACTTTGAGTCAATGTTGGGATGTCTATGTTCTTTTAAAGTCAGAAATATGAAGTTAAGTTAAGATCATCCTAAAATAAGCACGGCAAGCCAACGACCACTGACAACTAGCTGGAATCCTGCCAAGGTTTTCCTGTGACATTGCATAAACCCAACATCTATGTTTAGGTTTGCTCCTTGGACGTATTGTGTGGTAATATTTACTTGTATTATCGGTCACGGCCCAATCGTCTAGGAGTTAAAGATGTGTCCAGTGTCGAGAACTTTCTACCTTTTACACAAACGGATGTAGCATGATCCGCATCACAACACTTGAGTGGTTCTTTGATGCCATCTAGTGGTGGTTGAAAAAGACACGTTTGTCAGTTTTCCATTGGCAGATGACAGACCTGTTGACTACAGAAGTGATAAAAACATACTGGACAGCCGGTCGACCTGAGGAGAGCGCGGATGTGTTGGGCTCATTTAGTGCAGTTTAAAATGATCAAAGTTTGTTAAACAGATAAATAAAAGTAGAATTTCTTGTTAAGGTGGCTCTGGCACCAACAGGACGAGTATTAAACAGGTCTCGTTGTAAACTGGATATAGAAGAGCACAATGAGGTTGTGCAACATTTGTAGTTCTGTCCTGTAACTAGAGCTGTATCAGCGTAAAGAAAACTGTAGTTTCTACAGTGGCATATGCTGCTAAGTCTAAGTTTGGATGAGCTGGAGCCTCTCTGCACCCCCCCCCCCCATCCCCATCAGCTGTTTGAATATTATGTACTTGGGAGGCAGCTAGGGTAAAAGCTGGGGCTGTTGAGCAGTATCACACATGATTCTCATGGCTGTTGGGAGGTCAGCTGACAGCACAAGCTTTTTTGTTTTCCAGGGTGCCACCACCATGGCAACACAAGCGCCAACATTCACACAGCCGCTGCAGAGCGTCGTGGCACTGGAGGGTAGTGCTGCGACGTTCCAGGCTCAAGTCAGTGGTAAGAAGTTCTGCTGCTGCTGTGGGACAAAAGGGGATCCCACTCCATCAACACAAACACACCGCAAACTATGGGAGAAGAAATTGACTACATATCAATATTTTTTGATCAATGTGACCAAAGCAAAGCCAAGAGTTTAAGCTGCTCCAACATTTATTAAAAATCTGGAATCAGGTTTATGTCAGGGTGAAACATCTTCCTTTAAGCCGACTTTTTTCTTTTAATAATAAGTATTTGCAGTTTAGGTGACGTTCATGTGGTAGCATTTTTTAATTTTATGAGTTTAGAATTTTATACACTGTTTGACATGATTTATAGAAGCGTCTGAGGGCAGGGATGCCCAGTTTAACTTAGTCTGTTTAGTTTAGTTTATTTAGTTTAGCCATTACCTTTTGTATTTTATGAATGATTTCAAATTCAATTATGAAGGTGTAATATTGGGCTATAGAAATAATGTTGAATTGAATTAAAACCGTATTATTTCAGGCAGATGTCTTTTTAAAATGTTTATATTGTCTCACTTTAACCAAAGCACTGGTTACTAATCGAACATCACCCTTAAATAAAACTGAAGTGAAGTTAAAAAACAAATCTTTCATTTTCATGTTGGCTGTGAACTCCACCAAAAGTTATTCTTAATGTCATTTTTAGAAGCATTACTTTATGATAAAGAAATGATTATTCCCATCCGCTGCACAGATTTCCTACCCCAGGTCTAGCCTCCAAACTTGGTCAAGTTTTATTTTTATTTTTTCGTTTTTTAACTTGTCCTGTCCAGCGGCTGCAAACAGATCCGAGCTGAAAGCCTCTTGTGTTGGACAGATTTGACTGTTACAATAGGGGGTTATGAATCTTCAGACACAGAAGGTAGATATTTATATAAACCTCTTTTGTATTTGAGGCTAAACTTTATTTTGACCATGTTTGTTTACATTTCCTGTTGGACCGGACGGGAAAGAAGAAAAGAACAGGAGCGAGTGGGATGTAAGCGGTGGGGGATAAGGGTGCAAGAAAAGGGGTTAAAGACACTAGAGGATGAATAAGAAGCAGAAGGGAGTCGAATCATGAAGCAACATGTTGAGGGAAGTTTGTCATCATTACTGTCAGATGTAGATGTTAGTCAAAAATTAATTTGTCCAGTCAGTCAAATGTTACAAACAGACCCGATGGCTCCAAAAATCTTCACAGACAAACATGTCAACACAAACACAACACAACTTCAGCTCACACACATACCTGTGCATGTCCAGCAGGTATCTGGACGTTTTTCCCTGTTGTGAGACGTGACCCTCCAGTTCCCGGGCATCACTCCCTTCTTTGTGCCGCACAGGTTCTCCGGTTCCTGAGGTGAGCTGGTTTCGGGACGGACAGGTTCTTTCTGCTGCCGCTCTGCCCGGCGTTCAGATCTCGTTCAGTGATGGCCGCGCTGTTCTGAGTATCCCCGCTGTGACCGCCGCACACAGCGGACGCTTCTCTGTCAGAGCAACCAACGGAGCAGGACAAGCCACCAGCACCGCTGAGCTCCTGGTTACAGGTGATCTGGGGGGTTGATTCTTTTCAAACATACAATAATGCAACTTTGCATGGTGGGGATCCCAGGTAAAGCCTGATCTACTGTCTGTAGATTTATAAAACGGAAGTGTGTAGTGTTTTTTTTTTAGATATTAAAATGTAGATGTGATCATGTTTCCCACTGATGTAGACTTCATTTATTCTAAACAGTTTCTCAAAACGTTTATTTCTACCAAATATCCTTCATCTTCTCTATCGTGATTGAGAGTTTCGAATATTTTAGCATCGCTCAAACGTTCAGCTGCAGAATTCTCTGGCTAAAGAAGTTGTGTTTGTCCCCCCAGCGGAGACCGTCCCACCCAGCTTCCTTCAGAGACTGCAGAGCTCAACAGTGAGACAGGGCAGCCAGGTGAAGCTGAGCGTCAGAGTGAGCGGGATCCCCTCCCCTGGGGTGAAATTCTTCAGGGAGGGAGCAGAGATCCAGAGCTCCACGGACTTCAGGCTCCTGCAGGAAGGAGACCTGTACACCCTGCTGATCGCTGAGGCCTTCCCAGAGGATTCTGGGACGTACTCCGTGGTAGCTGCCAACAGTGGTGGACGGGTCACCTGCACCGCCGAACTCCTGGTTCAAGGTACAGTTTGACAGATTTACCTTCAGCGGATGGTTTGACTTGTAAACCCACAAATCCATGTTTGCTTCCAGGTGAAGAAGCCGTTCCAGCTAAGAAAACCAAAACGACCCCACAGATCCGACATCCCAGAGAGGAAAAGGTAAATGTGGGTCTGAAAAAAGTCAAACCATTGAAAGAGAAGCTGGAGCATTTCACTGAAAATGTGTGAATCACTTCCATCATCTTTGAATCTCAGGAGGACTGACATTTAGCCTCGATTGTTGCTGTTTACTTCATCACTGCATCAGTCACTTACACAACATTCACACAAAACAAATTATATTAGAGTGCAAATGTCCCTAAAAAGAGGGGGAAAGGACCTTTAAAGACCCACTTTGATGAAACTCATGTTTTTAACATGTTCTGCAGCGTTTTTATATGATGGACAAGTAAAGAAAATTGAGATTAAAACTGCATTTTTTAGTATTCCTTCATTCAAACTGTTGTAAAAAAGGAGCAGTCGGTTAGAAAAAGATTGTAGTTGTTTCGTACCAACTACAATCTGTGGGCCACCAGCTCCAAGCTCCGCCCCAATTCTGATCCATCCAACTGCAGACCAACAGATCCATGAACGTCTTTGTTTTCCTCATCTGAGCTGGAATCTGGATCAGAACTGGACGGATGGATGGATCTGATGCTGCTGCCATTTTTTTGTTATGTGGGGGTTGTGAGGGGCTGTAAGCTAGTGGGAGAGAATGTGAACAGATGGGTGACAGGAAGTGGAGGTGGGGTTACTCTGCACCAACGGTTGTTCCAACAACTCAGAGGTCAATTTCTAATTGCCTCCTGCTGCTCTGCAGAAACTACACTCACTGGCCCCTTTATCAGGTCCACCTTGCCAGTACCATGTTGGACCCCCCTTTAGCCCCCTTTAGCCTCTTTGGTGGCATCAGTTCAACAAGGTTCTGGAAACATTCCTCAGAGACTTTGGTCCATGTTGACATGACAGCATCAGTTGCTGCAGATTTGTCAGCTGAACATCCATGATGCTGATCTCCCGTCCACCACATCCCAAAGCTTCTCTATTGGGTTCTGGTGACTGTGGAGACCGTTTGAGTCCAGAGAACTCATTGTCATGTTCTAGAAACCAGTCTGAGATGATTGATGACATGGAGCCTCATCCTGCTGGAAGTAGCATCAGAAGATGGTCCACTGTGGTCAGAAAGGGATGGACATGGTCAGCAACAATACTCAGGTAGGCTGTGGTGTTGGAACCATGCTAAACTGGTACTAAGGGGACCAAAGAAAATATCCCCCACACCATGACACCACCACCACCAGCCTGAACCGTTGATACAAGGCAGGATGGATCCATGCTTTCCTGTTGTTGACCCCAAATTCTGACCCTACCACCTGAATGTGGCAGCAGAAATGGAGACTCATCAGACCAGACAACTGTTTCCATCTTCTATGGTCCAGTTTTGGTGAGTCTGTGGGAATTGTAGCCTCAGGTTCCTGTTCTTAGCTGACAGCAGTGGTACCCGGTGTGATCTTCTGCTGCTGTAGTCCATCTGCCTCCAGGTTGGACGTGTTGTTCTTTCAGAGATGCTCTTCTGCAGACCTTCATTGCAGTTACAATGGAGGCCTAAATGCATTGAGTTGCTCCCATGTGATTGGCTGATTAGAAATTCGCATTAAGCAGTTGTACCTAATGAAGTGGCCAGTGAGTCTGTGTCCTCGGAAAAGTCACAGGTTTTTAGATTTTGTCTAAAAACGACATAATTACTTCTCTGATCCTGAACTGTCGTCTGGATCTGCTCTGTCTCTCTGCAGAAGATGGAAGGTGTGGAGACACCTCCGCTGCTGGGCCACAAGACTCCGCCCAGAGTTCCACCAAAGCCTGCGTCCAAATCGCCAACACAGCCTTCGCTGATCCCTAAGGCGGCTGGAGGTCGCCAGCAGTCCCCCTCACCCGTCAGACACGTGAAGACACCCACTCCTGTTAGGTGGGAAGAGCTTCTTATTTTTCACTTTTGGTTGGAGTTGAAATATTTTTAGTAACGTGTGGTGGGTTTCATCCACATTGACTAACACTGTCTTCTACATCAGGCCGGTCAAATCCCCGCTCACGGCACACAAACAGCCTGCCCCTGCTGGCGCTGATGTCCGCCCGCCATGGAAACGGGCAGGTGATGCTGAGGTCCCAGAGCAGCCAATCACAGAGGCCAAGGAGGTGAGGGCAGGGGGGGCAAGTTGTGCATGACAGTCCCTTCTATAGATTGACTCTTGGCATTGCCACTTCATTTCTTCTTCCATCTATAAGCAGAAATCTCGCTGATTTTTGTCAGTCTCACACAAACGTACACCTTACGTTTTTGTTCTTTACTCAACAGATTTGGTTTTTTTTATATTTTAGATTTTTATTTTATTTTGCATTTTCTTACAAACATCATGGCTAAGGTTTTTATAAATGTTTGGCAGCTTCACTTCCAAACGCAGAGAGACTTACATCAGTCTGGATCACATCTGTCACAGTCTTTGTTGAGAGGAGAAGATCCTGGATCCAGAGTTTGGAAAACAGCAAGTCTAAAAAAGAGCCAGACACATTTCTCCTGATGTGTCATGACAAATGTCTGAGCTATCTCAGATGACCAAGATTGTCTCTTGAAGCTGAAACTCTGCAGCTGGACTGTCTTTTTCCCTACAAACTATTGCTGCCATCTGCTTACCAGCAGAATGTCTTCCATCATGCTGCTCATTGATCATCTGATCTGATTTTATCAGCTCAGGAACAGATGATCATCTCTCTGCAGCACCCTGTCTCTGACGTTTCTATACTAATGTTAGACAGTTTTGCCTTTTCAGACAAATCATTTTGTTTTAAATGATTGAAACTTTGATTAGAACTGTTTTCTGCGCTCAAACCCGCCGCACAGGCAGACCGCCTCACATAAATGTGCGGCTTCCCATTTTGTTTTATGTTCCAAAAAAAAATCCCCAATAAATAGTTCAAATTACAAAAAAGTTCTATTAAACAGTCACAATTAGTGCTGTGGATGGTTGCGAGTCGATCTTTTACTCTGAAACCAGCACAGTTCTTTCTTTTTGTGTTTCTTTTTTGGCGTGTTCTGTGTGCGTGTCACTGTGACAGTATTGTTCATTTGTACATTAGTGTACATGTTTATTTATGTCCCACCTCTCTGCTACTGAAGAACATGTTCTGTAGATGTTGTCAACTTTTTGGCGACGGTTTGTTGTGAACAGACAGAAACCTCCTCTGAAAAGGTTTGGGGTTGAAGCCTGTGACGTTTGCTCAAAAGCTGGGAGTCCCTTCTCCTGCCTGTGGTGCACTTCTGTCTTTGGTGAATGGGGAGGGGCGTCATTCATTATTCCCATCTGGTTCCATATTCAACAGCTTAAATTCCTCACATTCTGACTTGTTTTCATAAACTGCCATATAAACCTCCTGATGACCTGTTTCATCATAACCACCTGCAGATGCTCTGCAGCTAAACGTTGACGCGATCTGTCATTTATAACCAGTAGATAAACTGCTTTGACTCTCAACGAACACAGCAGTAACTCCAGTAATTTTGTGTAAATTTCTCTCTAAACTCGTGACAAAAACCTCCATCAGCACTTTCATTGTTATCGTGGCGCTTTTCTCTGACGGAAGTCCCTGTATAAACCAAACCTGTCAAAGACAAGCAAGTGTCCTTGAGAATGAAACTTGAGTTTCCGACTCTTTTCAGAAGGACAAGATGAGCGGACTGGATGGTTCAAAGCAAAACGATCAAGTCGTTGAAGTCACCGCCAACTTCAGTTTGCTGTTTTGTCTCCAGGCTGAAGGAGGAACGAGAGCTGGGGCGGTGGCCACGGTTGTGGCGGCCGTTGACCACGCTCGCATCCGTCTGCCCGTGCATGATAAAGGTGATCAAGGTCAAGCGCGGGAGGCGGGGGCTGTGGAAACGCAGCCAGGTCAGCAGGTCTTTGCTAAGGTTGCTGAACAACAGCATGGAACCAGCTGGATGCCAACCAGAGTGCAGGCTGGCCAAATGCCCACTCCTGCTCAGACGTTCACCCCTGAACCACAGCATCAGGTTAGCCAGGTCTCCAGACTAAAGAGAGATTGAAAGGTTGGCTTTTTAGTCGTTTTTAAAACTTCAGACATAGAGGTTTGTAGACACAAAATGTTAACACTTTGCTCAGATCATCTCATTTATACACATCCCTCACCTCATGCAGAAAATAAAAAATCATCCGTCAAAGCTAGAAAAGCTGATAAAAACAATATAAATACAAAAGGAAGCCTAATTATGTGCAAAAACACACAAAATGTGTAAAACCCAGTGCTAACGTAGAAAAAAAGTATAGTTTGGAACACCAAAGAGCTCAAACTGAGCTAAAACTGCTACGATGGCCGGCATTTAGACACTATTTAAAAAGACTGAAACACAGCTGAGAAGAATCTGAGCAAAACTGATTCACACTGAAACCAGAAAATAATGTCGAGATTCAAAAGTGGCTAAAAGAGTAAACACTGAAAACGAATGACAAAAACACAAGTTACATTGTGAAACGATATTTCAGTTATTGCTGAGGCGTCTAAGTGTAAAAAAGGTCAACAAAAGCTTAGGGAGAGAGCACATTTTCTACTTTTGCTAATTTGGATTTAAAAAAAACAGAGAGCTATTTGAAAGAATTTCCATTTTTCATTTTTGCAGTTTGTTTTAAACAGGTTAAAAAATATACACAGTATGTTAACTGATAGCAAACCAATTTACCATCAAAACAGGAGATTTCTTGTCAAATATTTACCTTTTGCATTACTATTCCGACAATTATTCAGTGACAACTGAAAATTCTCCTTAGAATTAAGAAAAATGTAAAGATTTTCATCACTGAAGGTAAACCAAAGAGGTTGTGGGAGCTAAAGATCATTTTCTGTTTATAGATTATGTAAAATCCAATCATTCTGAGAATTTAATGGAAATGTACTTTACTCCAAACCAAAGAATCAACACTTTTGACAGATTTGAACACATGTTGTACAGTGATGGTGAGATTTTAACTCTATCCTGTGAACTTTGTCAGTTACTCCAGGTTCAGAGAACAACAGAGGTCTTCTCCCATGTGGACACTAGTCTCTTCTCATCTCCTGTTCCACATTTCACAGTTTTTAAAGTTTCTGCTCCAAAACCTGAGACTAACGGGGAGGTAAGGAAGGCCGCATTTGGCACGTAGGATAAAATAATGTGTTGAAAGAGATGAAGTTAAACAAGGCAAAAAAAACAGTCCATGCTTCAGTCTAACCAATAACTGACAGGCTGTGCTGTCCATCCCCTTAGCTGCTAAACCCGCTAACCAGTCCAACAGCGAGGCCTTGATGAGCACTTCAAACGCCGACTGTTCCAAACACAGTAACATGTACACTGTTACACACCTGAAACCAACCTAGGCTACTTGGCTTGCAGTGCTGATGAGGGCTGGAAGGATCAAATGTAGCTCCAAAGTCACGACCCGGTCCAGACTAGGGTGTGTTCAGACTGGGAAAATCCTTTGTTCCGGATCGAGTCCCGAACTTCCCATGTGGTCTATAGTCAGACTTGCATCAAGGGGGCAATTCTGTTACAAACCAAAGCTTGTAAACAAAACCATGTGACTAAAGATCTCTTCAGTCATTGGCCAGGAACTACCAGGGCGGGTCAAAACGACAAGAAAAAGACGTGCTGCGCTTTACAATCCGTATCAGAATAACACTGTTTTACTTTTGGAGTAATGAGGAGACGTCGGGTATGAAGGTACGCTGCTAAGCGTTTCTGAACTATAGATAGGCGAGAAAACAACGAGAATGAATGTGTGTCACCTTAAAATCGTGTTGATGAGCCTGCGTTCATCTGACCACATTTCTATGAGTTGAGAAGAGTTGTCTCATTGTTGTGGTGTTATGGCATTGTTTTAAGAGAATTCAGTCAAAGAAACTACAAGATAGCTATTAGGGTGACGTCTAGAGACAGGAAAGCATCTAAGAAGTAAATAAACGTTCAACAAGTAAACAACTGGACTCGTTTTTCTGTTTGACAACACGACAATGCTTGACAATTGCTTTACATTTGCCCACGGCTCATCGGTGGCTACATTCCTACTCTGTTTACGTCGGCTACGGTGGCCGTTTTGGTTCTGTTGTTCTGCTCTGGGAACGGATTGTATTCAGACGAAGGAATCTCTTAACAAACCGAAGCTCAGTCTGATTGGAAACGAATCGAGACCACATCCAAAGATGTGCACAGGAACGGTTCCTGGTCCCGGATCAGGGTCTGCTTTGTTGGATTCAGACTGAAAACTTGTTATTTGGATTATCTTGCGTTCCTCATTTGTCGGTGTGCACAGATGTCCGTCGAGGGTTTCGGCTGACGGGTCTTTACGTGAATTTGGTTTTTGAGCTGTTCAAAATTCTTAGTCTATTTAGAATTACGCAGTTTGCATGTACTTTACGTAGTTTACACACAATTTTAACATAAATCTTACACAATTGTGCATGCACGACCAATTCCACAAAAGTCTAATGGACTTTCAACGCATGTACAACCGATGCATAACTTTTATATCCTGTATACGGCACACATATGTAAAATTTACATAAATCCCACGTGAATCCCTAATGAGTTGCATAAAAAATCAGCGCAATACTCTTGCACAGTTCATGTTCTACATTGATCTACGTGTTCTTTGCGTGGTTTACTTCTACTTCTGCTGTTTTAATGTGGCTCATTTGTGATACATCTGTTAAAATTTCTCGCAAAGACCCCAACTTTTCTCACTTTTTCCACGTATATTCACGTATGACCAATTTCCATCCGTGCAAAAAACGGAAAATGTATGTAATGGCTGTGTGACACGGCCTTTAGTGTGTGTCACAGGTAGTAGGTCATATCTGGTGAAAATGCAATGTTTTTAGGCACAATAGCTTTGACCATATTCACAGAGGAGTTCATCTGTCACAGAAAGCCAGCATTTCCATACAACAAACCGAATGCTATGACCAAAATACAAATGGTTTGTACTGATTACACATACCGGTAGTTTTTTGGATGCTGTAACTTCCAGAGTCTTTGTGGTTTAGAAGCACCTCCCCTTTTAGGATTTTTGTTCTGCGAAAAAAAGTACAAAAGAAATCAGATGTAAAGGCTGCTGCTGGGGTTATTGGGAGCCTGATGGAATAACGACAAATCCACTATCGTATATAGTTTCCAGTGGGCTGAACCCACCCCTCCCCCGATTTGTGTGTCATTGTGGTATTCTCCACAAAGTTCTTGAACAACTTAAACAAATATTTCACCCACTAGATAGGTTGTACATTTCTGCGGTTAGTTTTGTCGACAGACACTTTGCTTTTTTCTTCTTGTTGCATCGAATGGATGACATCTTCACCTTGAAATACTAAAACAGCACAGGTTTAAAAAACTCGTTTTCTTATTCCAGTCATCATGCTGTTCTTTAACCAGTACAGAACCCACCAATAACCCTGCTTCATCTCTATGTCCACTTCTTTGCCCCTGTAGTGGATTTAACTGAGCTCCCTTAGACCCTCTGTGTGCTGTGTTAACCCAAGAAAACCATCAATGCCTTCTGTCTGATGATTGTCCTGTGGCTGTTCCTTCTTTCTGGGTCGGTTAGGTTTCCATCGCTGGCACAGCAATCGCAACTTTGCAGAAAGAGTTGTCCTCATCCTCTGCCGCCTCTAGAAAGATCATCAGGCCTGTCAAGTCCCCCAGTCTGTCTCATAGAGCGCCTGAAGCCGCAGAGACACCTGAGCGCGTCCTGCCGCCTTTCAGAGGCTCTGTCAAAAACCACTTTGGAGCTGACTTACAGACTGGGCTTGTGTACTCGGGGGGCTTGGAGAGAGATTGTGAGGATTGGGGAGCAAAGGTTTGTTCTCTTGGATTAAAAGCTGGATCTGAACAGGAAAAGAAAACCCGGTGTCCAAACAGATATCCGCTCCATTCTGTCCAAACATTACCAGTGATAGACATCTGACCACTTTCCAGCCAGAGACTAATCAATGAGTGGTTTGGTTTCCACTCTCTGGCCAAAACGAGAGAGGACCATTCCAGCACTCACAGCTGGGAAGCTTTGCAGCTCCACTTTGGACGTTTATGTGTTTGTTGTCACTTGTCACTTCAGACAAACCTCTTCAGGAAACAATTTTTTTACCAAACATGCATTACAATCTTTGTGGCCAATGGTGCAGACAGTAAGAAGTCTGGTTTTCTTGACATCTGTTGCAATCCAGGTGTAAACGTCTCTCTGTAACTGACATGTCAATGCCATTGACCTCCTCTTAAACCCATTCCACCTCCCCTTCATCTTTCCTCTGTCTCATCTGCTCTTCATTCACCATTTGCTGGGTGTGAACAGAACCCCCCAGTCCTGTGTGTTTGTTCTGGTGTTTCTATGTTGTCTGCGTTTGAAGCCGACTTGTTTAAGGGATTGTTAACAGATCTGTGACTGTGTAACAGGTGGGGAGGGAAGAAGCCATGCCAGCTGCTGTCGGTCCCATGGTGGCGCCCACAGTGGTCTCTGTAAGTGTCTCTATTCACATGTTTGGGTCAGAGTGGAGCTTCTTTGGAAAAGGTTTGACTGTGTTGGTGTTTTCTCTTTAGGGCCTGAGGAATACAAATGTGACTGAAGGGGAGTCTGTGACTTTGGAGTGTCAGATCACTGGTCACCCCACCCCCATCATCATGTGGTTCAGAGAAGACTATAAATTTGAAAGCTCCACTGATTTCCAGATGAGCTATGAGAATGGATGTGCCCGGTTGGTGATTCGTGAAGCGTTTGCAGAAGACAGCGGACGCTTCACCTGCACTGCTACTAATGCAGCCGGGACGGTCAATACCTCCTGCTACCTGCTTGTCCAGGGTCAGTACCGACAACCTGTCTGAATCTAAAAAGGTATCACGAGGTGTCAAACCAAGACGTGGATTTCAAACCAGACCCTGTTTTACACTTTTATGATCAGGGGCTCTTTTTTTTTTAGCATGTATGATGTGTATTTCCATCACAGCAGTTGGCTGCAGTGGACAAAGGGCTACCTCTGTCTCTTAGTTCAGTGGTCCCCAAACCCCTGGACAACAGACCGCTACTGGTCTGTGGAACAGAAGTACTTACTGTTCCACACTCAGTACAGTTAGGCCATTGGACACTTTGTACCAAGACGCAGAGAAAAACAAAACAAAACCTTCTTTCTTTTTTCTTTATAATCTGACTTTAAAGGAATTTTTATTTTGGAAAGCTACTGGATTCCATTGACCACATCCGACTCATTCGTAATGTCAAGTTGCTCTGCCGCGTGTCATAAAATCCTTTCTTAGAGCAAATATTGATTTATTGTGACAGTTGATCCCACAGCCCATAATAATAATGCAGAATATTCAGCAAACAACTGTCCAGTTTCACCAGGATGCTGCTAATAAAGTTGTTCAAACAATGGATTCATATATTTAGAAATACCAGTTTTAGTGTCTTTTTTTTTAGATATTTATCCATCGCACCTTAAAAGTTGAACGATGTGGAAGTTGGCGTCTGATTCATTGGCTTCCACGTTGACAGTTAAAATCTAGATCACACTGGACTGATTTCATGAAATCTAGGGAAAAAATGACTCTATAGCAGCTGCTGACATTTTACAGAGGATGAAGATAAACTTAACCCTCAAAAGTTAAGGAAACTGAAAGATAAGAAAAATAACATGATGCCCACTTCAGCCTCATAAAGGCCGGTCTGTGTAAACAGTTTCTGACATTAAATCGGTCCGTAGCCTGAAAAATGTTGAGGACTAAATTGCTTTGTCTTTGAACTAACCCTTTCTTTGAACTTTAGTTTCTGAAGAAATTGAGAGCAGACAAGAGGCAGGTGAAGATGCAGAAGCTCTTAAGAAGATGTGAGTCACTAAAGCTTTTAAAATCTTTTTTTTCATACATGACTGATGCTGTGCAGAGGCTGGGTTTTAACCAACAGGAACAAACTCCGCCCTGTTTGCACGTTTACAGGGCAGAAGAAGCAAAAGAGGACACCGTGTCCGAGGTGAGCGAGGCGGACAGCACTGCAGCTGCTGCCCCCTTTTTCATCAAGAAGCCGAGCGTCCAGAAGCTGGTCGAGGGTGGAAGTGTCGTCTTTGGATGTCAAGTTGGTGGAAGCCCCAAACCACAAGTTATCTGGAAAAAGAGTGGTGTGCCGCTCACCACTGGATACAGGTACAGCCACCTTATCTTAAAGCCGCAGTTAGTCACAACAAGTGGTTGTGTTTAACCTTCAGATACTGTCGATCAAAATCTCTTGAGATTTAAAGTGCAGATTACCATTTACCTCAGACCAGGAAGTGCCTCCTAATACAAAAACAACACAAAAATCTACTGAATGGTGATACATTTGAGTTTTTCTCAAATATGTTTTTGAGTTAGGTTGGCAGAAAGTTTGTCAAGAGGGGAGATTACATGTGAAGACCAGAGAGGATATCTGTCATACCCAAACCCACCTCAGCTAACAGAACCATTTTCCATCCATGCCTCTGCACAGCCGCTTTCATGCCTTCTGAAACTAACTTCTGTTTTGTCTTGGCTGTAATGTCCAGTGAAGCTGCTTGTAATATGCTCTCGTCTGTCTGTCAGATACAAAATTGTCCACAAAAAGGACACTGGGGAGTGCCGGTTGGAGATCTCCATGACATTTGCCGATGATGCCGGAGAATACTCTGTTTTTGCCAAGAATCAGCTTGGAGAGGTCTCAGCCTCCACCAGCCTGCTGGAGGAGGGTATGTCAAAAACAGCCACAATAAAAGAACCCATAAAGCATGAAAGCCAGAGAGATTCAAAGAAAAGAGAATTCAGCCAAGTGCATCTGAAGCCTGGAAATGCTATTATTGCCAAGTTATCATTCCTTAAAGATGATAGTTTTTAATAGTGAAGGATTTCAGAGTTTCCTGAAGGAAATGAGCTGCGTGGGCTCAGAATTATGAAGTTCCTTAATCAATGATTTTATCTGCAGAGGAGTACGAGGCCTACGTGAAGAAACAAGAAGCAACCTTTAAGACTGAAGTGACAGCTTTTGTGCAGGAACCCAAAGTTGGAGACATTCCCCCTGTTCCTGCTCCGTCCATGGAGCAGATGACGGCCACAATCATTTCTGGACAGGTGGGGCAAAATGGTTCATTGTTATAAGAACTCTTTTGGAAGCAGTAGACTCAGATGACGAGCTGTGCGACCACACACTTCGCAAAGACGTACAAATCTTGTGAAATATTTAATTGTGCTAATGAGAAAAATACAAATCCATGGAAAAAAGTGCATTGAGGTAACACTAGGGTCACGTAATCTGCAATATTTCAATGACTGCAAAGAACAAAATCCCTCCAAGTCAGAGAGACTTTTCTTTTTCATAGACAACACATTGAAAATATCCTTATTTTGTATGATTTCTGAATGGCCAAATGTCAACCACTTCAGAGAGACAGATAGGTTAGCTGTGAGTTTTGCTCTTCTAACCTCTTGTCACATTTCCAGGAATTTCATCTGTCTGCTGTTGAGCAGAGGACCATTCAGGAGATTGAGTTTAATATCATGAAGATCACATACCGAGAAATTGTCACAGAGGATGGAGAGTTGATAGTGACTGCGGCCCCCACCGAGGCAGTGCCGCCAGACTTCAACACTCCTGTCAAAAACTACAGGATCATGGAGGGGATGGGTGTCACCTTCCATTGCAAGATGGCTGGGATGCCGCTTCCCAAGGTAATTCAAACATTTCACTTTTTTTCAGAGTCACAACTTTAGACCAACAGTGATATTTGAACCTCTGGCAGATCGCTTGGTTCAAAGATGGCCAGCGTATCAGGCATGGAGACAAATACCAGATTGAGGTCCTGGAAGATGGAAGAGCCAGCCTCCGTCTACCTGTGGTGAGGCAAGAAGATGAAGGCGTGTACACTGCCTTTGCCACCAATGTAAAAGGCAACACAGTGAGCTCTGGGAAACTCTACGTGGAGACATCTGGAACAGCTACACCCCAGAGATATACTCCACAGCAAGTGCAAAGAATCAGGTAAGACTGCCCTAAGAGTACATGCCCAGAAGCCTGAAGGGTGAGAACTGGCATTTTAAAATGATGGTTCATGCATTTCCAGGTCGACGTCTCCTCGTTCACTGAGTCTCTCACCTGGACGCTCTCCTAGCCGTTCACCTGGACGCTCACCGGCTCGCCGACTTGATGAAACCGATGAGGCTCAGCTGGAAAGACTTTACAAACCAGTTTTTGTTATGAAGCCTTCATCTTGTAAATGCTCAGAGGGACAGACCGCCAGGTTTGATCTGAAAGTCGTCGGCAGACCGATGCCTGACACATACTGGTTTCACAACGGTAAGTTAAACACTGCTCGTCGCCAGTGTTGTGAGTAAAGAATTTGACTTACAAATATGAAATCAAATCATTTTTAGGACAACAAGTGGCTAGTGACTACAACCATAAAATAGTGATCAAGGAAGATGGTACGCAGTCACTCATCATTGTCCCAGCCATGCCTCACGACTCCGGAGAGTGGACCGTCATCGCTCAGAACAGGGCCGGACGCTCATCCATCTCCATCACTCTGACTGTCGATGGTAAAACGTCGTCTCACTTTTTGAAAGTTCTGCTAGATGTTTCACGAAAGACGCCCTTTGGACAGGTATTTGCTTACAGTATGTCTCTGTCTTCTTCAGCTAAAGAAACCTTGGTGCGGCCACAGTTCACAGAGAAGCTGAGAAACGTCAGCGTGAAACAGGGAACCCTGGTCGAACTCGCCGTCAAAGCGATTGGAAACCCTCTGCCAGATATTGTCTGGCTGAAAAACAGCGACATAATCACAGCACACAAGCACCCAAACATCAAGTGTGTTTCCTCTTAGTTTTGTTCCTGTATTGTGTGTTAAAATCGAGGATTCACTGAATTTGTAGCAAATTTTCTTTGAATATGTGAAAGAAGATTCTCATTTATCCAGGTGAAGTGGGGTTTGAGAAGACTATAAGTCCAGATGACTCAAATCCAAGACAATATTGTTGAAGATGTTCTAGATTTACAAGTACAGAAAGTTTAGGGATGGGGAAAATGTGCCTTTTTTTCTTGTGGTGATATGAACAGATCCAAATGGAAAATCCTGACAAGGACAGATGTGTTGTGTGCTCCCACACAACAATGTTGTGTTGTGTGTATGATCTGGTCTGCTGGTCTTCACATGAAGCACTTTTCCTCTGATAAAAACGTTTTTGAAGTGCTCTAATTTGCAGATGGACATAACTATTTAGAATTAACTCTAAAAATGCAGTAGTTGCCTGAAAATGTACAACTACAATAAAGTTTAGGACCATTTAGGAATGCCATAACTAAAGAAAAAACTGTAAATGGAGGAAGAAGAAACCAGTACAGAAAACATATTTCTGCTGCATGGATATGCAAAAAGCACGTGGTTCACTCAGCTTAGTTTGAATCAAGCAATTTTCAACGTAAGAATGATTTTAAAAATGTGCAAAAAGAAAGCCTATTTTACATTAGAATGTGTTCTTGCAGAATCGAAGGAACTAAAGGAGAGGCCAAATTCCAGATTCCCTCCACTGCAGGCTCAGACAGTGCCTGGT
Source organism: Oryzias sinensis (assembly GCA_037389245.1). Classification (NCBI taxonomy): domain Eukaryota; kingdom Metazoa; phylum Chordata; class Actinopteri; order Beloniformes; family Adrianichthyidae; genus Oryzias; species Oryzias sinensis. The sequence continues at coordinate 10,946,094 of CM074501.1, read as the reverse complement.
ACACTGCAACAGCCATCAACAAGGCTGGCAGGGACACCACCCGCTGCAGAGTCAACGTTGAGGTGGAGTATGAAGAGCCTGAGCCGGAAAGGAAGCTAATAATTCCCAAAGGAACCTACAAAGCTAAGGAGATTACTCCTCCAGAGTTGGAGCCTCTCCACCTGCGTTACGGTCAGGAGCAGTGGGAGGAGGGTGACCTCTACGATAAAGAGAAACAGCAGAAGCCACAGTTCAAAAAGAAGCTAGCCTCAGTTCGCATGAAGTGCTTTGGTCCTGCTCATTTTGAGTGCAGACTCACGCCCATCGGTGACCCCACCATGGTCGTGGAGTGGCTGCATGACGGGAAACCGTTGGCTGCTGCCAATAGGCTGCGAATGGTCAATGAATTTGGCTACTGCAGCCTTGATTACGAAGTTGCATACGCCAGAGACAGCGGTGTCATCACCTGTAGAGCCACCAACAAGTTTGGAGTGGATCAGACCTCTGCTACCCTAATTGTCAAGGATGAGAAGGGTCTGGTTGTGGAAACGCAGCTTCCTGAGGGCAGGAAAGGAGCCCATCGAATCGATGAAATGGAGCGCCTGGCACATGAAGGAGGACCTTATGGAGTGACTGCTGAAGAGCAAACAGAGAAACTGAAACCTGAGATTGTACTTCTGCCTGAACCTGTCAGAGTTGTGGAGGGGGACACAGCACGATTTCGCTGCAGAGTGACTGGTTATCCAGCACCAAAGGTTAACTGGTATCTTAACGGACAGCTTATAAGAAAAAGTAAGAGGTACAGACTTAGTTACGATGGTATTTACTACCTGGAGATTACAGATCTGAAATCCTATGATGTGGGAGAGGTCAAAGTAGTAGCAGACAACAATCTGGGTTCAGCTGAACACACAGTGAAGCTGGAGATTCAGCAGAAGGAGGACTTCAGAAGTCATCTGCGCCGAGGTGCTGAGGCCAAGGGGGCTGAGGCACCCCATGAAGCTGGTAAAACACAGTTTGAGGTGGTGAAAGCTGACAAAACCTCTGAGGATGCTCAGCTGAAAGAGGTCGTCAAGCTCAAGAAGGCTCAAAGAATTGTTCACGAGAAGGCCACGGAGGAGTCAGAGGAGCTGAGGAGCAAATTCAAACGCAGGACAGAGGAGGGCTACTATGAGTCCATGACTGCAGTGGAGCTTAAGTCTCGTAGGAAGGATGTATCATATGAAGGTCTGCTGAAGAAGACAAAGGAGGAGCTGCTTCACCGTGTCAAGGAGAAGGAAGAGGCTGAAAAGAAGATGCAGGAGGAGCGTAAACTTTCTGAAAGGTCGTTCACACCAGAGAGGGTCAAGCTTGCACCTAACATGGAAGCTCCTAAAATCATTGAGCGCATTATAAGCCAGACAGTCTCACTGGGTGATGAAGTGAGGTTCAGGGCCAGAGTTGTCGGTAAACCAGATCCCGAGTGTCAGTGGTTCAAGAATGGAGTTCAGTTGGAGAGGTCAGACCGTGTCAGCTGGTCCATGCTTGAGGAACACGTGTGTGAATTGGTGATCAGACATGTCTCTGCAGAAGATTCTGCTAGTATCATGCTGAAGGCCACCAACACTGCAGGAGAGACATCAAGCCATGCTTTCCTTCTGGTCCAAGGTAGCAATTGCTAAATTCATTATTCCCAAGACTGAGAGATGCATTTTGATCTTTTTTAATCAAAATGTTTTTGAATTGCAGCAAAACAAGCAATAACTTTCACGCAGAAGCTGGAGGACGTTGATTCCAAGGAAAAGGACACAATGGCTACCTTTGAGTGTGAAACCAATGAGCCCTTTGTTAAGGTCAAATGGCTTAAGAACAACCTTGAGATCTTCTCCGGGGACAAATACAGGATGCACTCTGACAGAAAGGTCCATTTCTTGTCTGTGCTGATGATTGGGATGAAAGATGATGCGGAATACACCTGTGCAGTTATAGAGGATGAAGATGTCCGAACAACGGCAAGGCTCAATGTTGAAGGTGGGTCGCATGATGAGCTGGAGCGGCACAAATGCATATCAGAATCTGTTTGTCAATCTGTTGAGGGTTCAAATTCCGGCTTGGCGGGTATTTGTCTTTAGACAGAAGATCTTACCCTTCCTTGTCCTCAGATAAACCAAACAAAGCCGTAAGTCGCTTTGGATAAAAGTGTCTTGTAGTAAATGTCGTTCAGTGAGTACTTTCTAAGTTATATATCTAATGCCTTAGTCGCATACACCCAAATGGGGGGTTGACCCATGATGGTGCTGTGGGTTTTGGGGTTATCTGGGCCCGTTAAGGGTCAGGGACAAGTGGGGTCACATGTTAAGGGGAGCGCAGGTGTGTTTTGCAGTTCCTTTGAGGCACGTGTAGCCTACTTAAGGGACGTCATGATAACGGAACATGCCATTGTCATACGTGTGGTAAGTCACAGTATCGTAAAGTATTTGTCAGAACAATGCAAGTTACACAAACTTATAACGCATGAGTGATACTGTCGTACGGTGTCCTTTACACCGCACAGTGTACAGGACTGTGTAGTCGTTAGTAAGCTGCAGGTACTGGTACCTTACTGACTGTGCACAAACGCTGCAGGCACAGGATGTGCATGTCATATGAAAGTGCCCGTGAGAAGCCCGTAGGATGTTCACCCAAACTGCTCTCTAATTGTCTAATTCCTAATTTCCAACCGTCAGTTTGTGCTCAGGGAGCACGCACATTTCACTATAAAAGCCCTTACGAGCTCCCCGCACAGCGTGCAATGTTTGGGGGAAGGGGGAACGGAAAGATTTTACTCCACCTGCTTCCCCCTTTAGCCCTCCTGTGGATGACTGTTCTGTCTCTGAGCTATCGCGGTCTAAATCATGTTTCCTAGAGTTGAATTGATGATGCAACATGGGTTTCGTTTGGCCGACAGGAGACCCTCTGGAGATCCTGAAGCACCTTGACAGCACAGAAGTGCCGGAGACCTACTCTGGAGAGTTTGAATGTGTCGTGTCTCGGGAAGATGCTGAGGGCAGCTGGTTCTTTGGACAAAAGCTGCTGCAACCCAGCAGCAAATATGTTGTGTCGTCCCGCCGTGGACGGCACACTCTCTCTGTGAAGGATGTCAAGAAGGAAGACCAGGGAGAGTACACTTTCAGAGTGGGAGAATTTCAATCATCTGCTTCACTTAAGATGAAATGTGAGTCATGAAATATCCAGAAGTTGTTATGCATGGAATGTATTTTAAGAATCTCCACCAAGAATTTCACAAACTTCACATCCATAAACAATTCCTGTAATCTAAATCAATGTAAATAGCTGAACAGATGTTCTGCCTGCCAGTTGTGCATATTTTTACATAATGGATTTTCATCCATCACTGAATGTGTTTTCATTTTGTCTTAGTGCGCCCCATCACCCTGATGACTCCGTTGACCGACCTAACTGTTTGTGAAGGAGACATTGCTCAGCTTATGGTCAAGTTCTCCCAGGAGAATGTTGAAGGATCATGGATGAAGAATGGAAAGCCGATTGAGGCTTCAAGCCGAGTGCACATAGTTACTGACAAACAAATCCATAAACTCCTGATTGAAGATACCAGCAAGGATGACTTTGGAATGTACTCTTTTGTTGTCCCCGATCATGAGATTTCAACATCAGCAAAGCTCATCATCCAGAGTAGGTCACTGAGTTGAAGCCTTTTTTTTTTTTTTGTATTTGTATAAAGTAGCATCCTTTCTTCTGTCGCAGCTATTGGCATCCTGACACCTCTGAAGGACACAACTGCTGTGGAGGGCACAAAGGTTGTTCTGGAAGCAAAGATCTCAGCTCAGGATGTCAGCTCTGTCAAATGGTACCACAACGACAAACTGCTGACATCCAGTGAGCGGATCAACATGGTTGCAAAGGGATCCAAGCAGCGGCTTGTCTTTGCCAGGAACCATGCTTCTGATGAAGGACAGTACAAACTGGTGGTGGGTCGTGCTGAGACCAGCTGCACACTTACTGTCCAGCGTGAGTTACAGTTTTCCCTATTTTACACTCATGAGGCACATTTTACAAACAAAACCTATTTTAAAGAACAGAATGGGATTATAAAAACATCAGAAGTAGAAATGTCTCTGAAAGTGGTGATAACATTTTAATAATAATAATAATAATATGGTGGTAGATAATACATTTTATTTATAAGGCAACTTTCTGGGCACTCAAGGTCGCCGAGATAGAGAGATGTAATATAATTTTTATGAGTGCTTATGTTTTTATTAGACACAATAATAGACACAAAGCACCAAACACCTTACACCAAATTGAAAAACAGAGAATAAAAGGGAATAAAACACTACAGTTAGCAGATAATTTGACACGTTGGGGCAAAAGGTTCCATAGTTCAGGTCCAGCTAGATGTCAGGCCCGTCCTTATCGGGAAACATTTGAGTCACGTATTCACAGCTAACAAAATGAGGGAGCCGGTTTAGCTCGTGCTGGTTTGCGGCGCCTTCCGTCAGTGAAACCTGGGTTCGAATCCGGGCTGCTCCCTGTTCCCTTCTCTACTTCTCTGCCGATCCCAAGCCCGGTTGCTTTGAGAAGGTTGCGTCAGGAAGGGCATCCGGTGTAAAACATTGCCAAGTAAACCATGCGACTCGTTCGCTGTGGCGACCCCTGATGGGAAAAGCCGAAAGAGAAAGAAGATTCACAGCTAACAAAATGTATGATCACATGAGACTTTGAATTTGTTTTAGTTTGACAAAGAATTTGACACAAAAATCAAACAATTTGATTTTATGAATATGTTTTCTCATTTAGTCTCTTATTGTTGAGGTTTACCTATGATACAAATTTCAGGCCTCTCTCATCTTTCTAAGTGGGAGAACTTGGACATTGGTGGCTGATTAAATACTTTTTTGCCCCACTGTGTAAATACATATATACATTTTAAAAAACGCCCCTCTCCCCTCCATGGGTGGTTTCTCCTCCAAGCTGGGGTCCTCTACCAGAGGCCTGGGAGCTTGAGGGTCCTGCAGTATCTTAGCTGTTCCTAGCACTGCGCTTTTCTGGACTGAGAGGTCTGACGTCTTTCCAGGTATCTGTTGTAGCCACTCCTCCAGCTTGGGGGTTACTGCCCCGAGTGCTCCAATTACCACAGTCACCACTGTCACCTTCACCTTCCAGGCTTTCTCCAGTTCTTCTCTGAGTCCCTGGTATTGCTCCAGTTTCTCATGTTCCTTCTTCCTGATGTTCCCATCGCTTGGCACTGCCACACCCACCACAACGGCTTTCCTCTGTTCTTTATCCACCACTACAATGTCTGGGTGGTTCGCCATTACCATCCTATCAGTCTGAATCTGGAAGTCCCACAGGATCTTTGCCCTCTCATTCTCTACCACCTTCAGAGGTGTTTCCCATTTTGACCTTGGGGTTTCCAGTCCATCTTCTGCACACATGTTCCTGTATAATATTCCAGCCACTTGATTGTGGCGCTCCATGTATGCTTTACCTGCCAGCATCTTACATCCTGCAGTTATGTGCTGGATTGTTTCAGGCGCCTCTTTGCACAGCCTACACCTTGGGTCCTGTCTGGTGTGGTAGATCTACACCTTGAGTCTTGTCTGGTGCGGTAGATCTACACCTTGGGTCTTGTCTGGTGTGGTAGATCTGAGCCTCTATCGCTATGGTGCTCAGGGCTTGTTCCTGAGCTGCCAGGATGAGCGCTTCAGTGCTGTCCTGTAGGCCAGCCCTTTCTAGCCATTGGTAGGACTTCTTGATATCAGCCACTTCAGTTATGGTCCGGTGGTACATCCCATGCAGGGGTTTGTCCTCCCATGAGGATCTGTCCTCCAGCACTGTATCCTCTGCTCTCCATTGCCTGAGACATTCACTGTCAGTTGGGGCCTTGAGCTTGATGTACTCATGCATCTTGGATGTTTCATCCTGGATAGTGGCTTCTACGCTCACTAGTCCTCGGCCTCCTTCCTTGCAGCTAGCATACAGTCTCAGGGTGCTGAGTTTTAACATCTGTGGTCTATATCTCTTCCTTTGGCCATCTTATTATTCCTGCAGGGTATCTGATAACTGGCAGTGCGTAGCTGTTTATTGCCAGGGTCTTATTCTTGCCATTGAGTTGGCTTCTCAGGACTTGCCTTACTAGTTGGAGGTATTTAGCCCCACCTCCAATACCTTCAAGCGAAATACCTCCATATATATATGTGTGTGTGTGTGTGTGTGTGTGTGTGTGTGTGTGTGTGTGTGTGTGTGTGTGTGTGTGTGTGTGTGTTTGAGTGTGTGTGCTTTGCTTTCAGATATAGATTTAGCACATGGCCTCATCAGGTTATTAAAGTTTATTGTTGTTTTTCCATTTAGTTTATCAGTGACTGTTCGGATGAGTTTGACAAAAATGCTGTAGGTGATGGGGAGCACACTATTTTATTAAAGAAACCAAAACATGTCATCAGGTAACATGTTAATAACTAACATGTGATCCATTTCTAAATTTGAAACCCTCCATTGGAAATAATATTCTGAATGGTTAGCAGGTATTGAGACAGTTATATGTCAATGAACATTTGAAGTGTGAAGTTTAAAATATACACAAGATTCTGCCTTAAAATTATGTTAGTTATGTTTTAGTAAAGTACATGATAAAGAATGATGACTTCCTAATAACTTGTAAAATGCTTATAAATGAATCTTTGCTCCAACAGCTGTCCAGATTTTGAAGCCAATGACCGATAAGGAGTGTTCTGAGTCTGAGAATGTCACTTTTGAAGTTGAGGTCTCCCACCCCGGCATTGACCCCTTTTGGACCTTCAGTGGGCAGCCACTCAAAGGCGGCGCCAAGCACAAGATGGAGTCCAGGGACAAACGCCACACTCTGACATTAATGAATGCAATGAAAGATGAGGAGGGCCAGTATACGTTTGCTGCTGGGGAGAAGACATGCAGCGCTTCACTTACTGTAACAGGTAAAGGCACCGTTGAAAATGATACTGTTAAGGCCTGTTCACACCGGGACGAATTTCCGGCGAATTTCGCCGGCGATTTTTGCCGACGTTTAACGCCTCGTGATTAAACAAAGGGCACCAATGTGAGTGTGCACACCGACGTGAAAAAACGCCCACGCGTCAAAGCGTCACTTTTTAAAAAACGCCTCGGGTTCCTTTTTCTGGTTTGACGCGCGGCGTCGAAATCTATTTGACCAATGAGAATGGCGCTTTTGCACACGTGTCTGGAGCTTCCAAAGTTACAGTAAAACACAACTTGGGGGCGCTCAAACACAAAACTCCCTTGCTGAGCACACATACCAGCGAAGAAGATAGACGCCAGGTAGCGTCTACACTGCCGCGACGAAATAATGACGGAAATTCTAAAATATCCCCAATATCCCCAGTTGCTTAAAATGGTGCTTGAAATATTCATGTTTTCTTTGTATGATTCTGACAAGCGCGTAAATACTTGCTCTCTTCTTCTGAGTGAAAAGGGACTTTAAGAAGCGTAGAGTTGCGCAGTGCCACCTTGTGTACAGGAGTATTTCTGCTTTACATTAAGCGCCATCTAATGTCACGGAATGAAATTGCATGTTCACTCGGCTCATTGTCAGCGAAAATCGCCTGGGTGTGAACACAAAAAACGTGGCAAAAAACGCTGGCGAATAACGCCTGGCGAATATTCGTCCCGGTGTGTACGGGCCTTTAGCCTTAAGTCTTGAAATGTCAGACCAATCCATGTCTTCTGCCACCAGGGGGTGCCATCAAAAAGCCTCTGCGGGATTTGGTAGTAGCCGACTCACAGACTGCAGTGCTGGAGTGTCAAGTAGCAAACCCGACTGCAGAAGGAAAGTGGCTGAAAGACGGCCAGCCTGTTGACTTCAGTGAGAATGTCCAAAGTGAGGTGGTTGGAGCCGTGAGGCGTCTTGTGATTGTCATTACTAAAGCCACTGACATTGGAGAATACACCTACCAAGTTGCCACCTCCAAGACTACAGCCACACTGAAAGTTGACGGTAGGTTCAAGTTTTACTGAACGCATTAGAATCCAAAGAATGTTGTACTACTACAGCAAACAGAAAGGAGGCTCATCTATTTCAAGTCTAATATGATCAAAATAAAGTATTTTAGGTTTGAGGGCTGAAATGGGTTTTTGGATTTAGTCCTAAACAATGACTGAAAAACAATCCAATTAAGTCAAATTTCATTGGTTTGATGCAATTGGAAATCCAGCCAGACTCCCAGGAACATGCTAGTAAAGATGAAAGATTAACCAAACATTAACTTTGTATGATCTAATGAAGAAAATTGCATACACAGCTGTAAAAATCAAGAAGACCCTGAAGAACGTGAACGTGGTTGAGACGCAAGAGGCTGTGTTCAGTCTTGAGCTGACCCATGAGAACGTCAGAGGAGTCCAGTGGATCAAGAATGGGGTGGAGATCCAGCCCAGTGATAAATATGAGATCAGCATTGAGGGCACAGCCCACACCTTGAAGATAAGAAACTGCAACTCACATGATGAGTCTGTGTACTCCTTCAAACTTGGGAAACTGTCTGCAAATGCCAGACTGAACGTTGAAAGTAAGTTAAATGAAATAAAACAAAGTTTCAAGCATCATTACCAGAGATTTTAGAAAGTAGCCCAAGCTACTGTTTCTTAAACATTTGTCAACTGTGTGACAGCAATTAAGATCCTGAAGAAGCCAAAAGATGTCACATCACTGCTGGGTGGAACAGCTGTGTTTGAAGTGGGTATTTCAGAGGACAATATTCCAGTCAGATGGATGTTCAAAAAAATGGAGTTGAAGCCAAGTGAGCACTACATGATGCTCTCTGAGAAGAGGAACCACAAGCTGATTATTCAGAACGTGGACACCTCCAAAGAAGGAGAGTACACTGCTGTTGTGGGCCACCTGCAGTGCAGTGCTCATCTTGTTGTTGAATGTAAGAAGTCAGAAACATCACAATATTGCAGCTAAATTCCAGTTTTTCTGACACAAATGTGACATTTCCTGCAGCTTTGCGAGTCACCAAGCCCCTAAAGAACGTCGAGGTTCCAGAGACTTTGATGGCCTCCTTTGAGTGTGAAGTTTCCCACTTCAATGTGCCATCCACCTGGCTAAAGAATGGCGTGGGAATTGAGATGAGTGAGAAGTTCAGGATGGTGGTTCAAGGGAAACAGCATCACTTGAAGGTCATGAATAGCAGCAAAGAGGACTCTGGAGAGTACACCTTTGTCTGTGGGAGTGACAGAGTGTCTGCGACCCTCACCGTCAACCGTAAGACTCTCCTTAACGGCACTCATTGACCTTTAAGGTTTTCAGTCAATGGTCTATATTCAGATTGAAGTTGAAGTTTCTGAGATCTGCACAGAAAGACTTTAGTTGTTTCAGGCACCTGTACAGGTGCTGCAGTTTTTTTTGGGTATGTTCATTCATATTCTAGCCTAACATCGGGTTTTCTACAATCCTAAAAGTTTCTGCTGCACAGATTTGCCTATTTTTTACACACTGCTAGCCCGTATTCATCCATAAGGGCAGTTGTGACTAAGGCTTAACTGCTTATTGATCAACCTCTTAACTCAGTATCTTACAACATGTTTTTTTGCAGCTATTCTGATCACAACTAAGCTGCAGGACATCAGTGCCCATGAGAAAGACATGGTCACCTTGGAGACGGCAGTCAACTATGAGGGAATTGCGTATAAATGGTTGAAAAATGGCATGGAGATCAAATTCACTGACAGATGCCAGGCTCGATGCAAACAGCTGACTCACACGCTGAGCATCAGGAACGTTCATTTTGGAGACGGTGCCGAATACAGCTTCCTGGCGGGGTCTGCCGTTTCTACAGCCAAGCTTCATGTGGAAGGTAAGCTGTGGAGGTTCATCAACAAGCTGTCACAAGTATCACGAAGGGATTTCTACTGTGACTTCAGCTTGATTGACGTCAGCACAAGCACAACACATTCTTAGACCTGCCACACATTTTTAAGAAATAAATGTGTATGTTGGGAATCTCTGCGTCTTTACTTTAGTTTTGTTCTTTTGCTTTGTGTTGGCCTGTTTAGTTTTATCCATCAATATTGGTTATTCTTCTTCAGTTTTGTAGGTTTGATCCTGCTTTTCCACTGTGTCATGTCCCAGCCAGAATCTCCTCTATATGTCACAGTTCAGGGCTTCATCTCTTGGTACCTTGAATGCTTCTCATGTTTCAGCTTTTGCAACATTAAAGATTTGCAGGGGGTTTAAAATTGGTTTGTTTTCCATGCCTCATGTAATTTGATAACATTCTCCTATACCTCTTAGTCACCTATCGGTCCTTAACCACCAAATATAACAGCACCACACAAGAAAGAGCATTAAGCAAGACAAACGTGTCAGGGATAAGTCCGTCAGTCAGTCAGACTTTATTAACTGCATTCACAGTCACTCAAAAACGTGTTTGTAACAAGCTACACTGTAGAATGGTAAATGGCGTAAACTTATATAGCGCCTTTCTTTCTACAAGGACAAAGCGCTTTACAGTCACAGACATATTCACCCAGTCACACACACATTCACTCACACATTCACACACTGGTGGCGGCTCGGCTGCCAAACACAGGCGCCTGCCTACCACCAGAGGCAAGGTGAGAACGTTTCCCAATAAATGTTTCTCCCATCCTTGTTTGCAACTCTTAAAAAAAGCAGACTGACATTTTGTCAGTAATTTTACAGTAATTCTCAATGGTTTTGAAATCAGAAAACACAACCAGTGTTAATATATATGGACGTAGTGTCGTTTTTTGAAGATAAATAAAGTATGGCTGGGTATCCCCAATAATTACCAGAATCGATTCGATTCACCAGAGCCTGGATCAATTTGGTTTTTTCCTTTTCTTTTCATTCAAACGAGTTGATTCAATTTTGAATTAACATGGTTTACACAGTTAGACATATTTGTATACAAATAAATTTATAATCCATGTATGTTTTGAAGACATTCATATCTATACAGTTCACACACTACATTAGTTATTATTGAATTAACAAACCATTGAGATTGTTAATACCATACATTGTTACAGGATTTCTCAAACAGAAAAGCTTCAACAGAAATCATTCACATTGTAAAGGCTCTAAACTAACTCTTTACAAAAATGAAATGTTCTTCCTCTCCTGAAGGGGTTTCAGTTTGGCCACTAGGTGGAGCTCGCGCTATAGCGTTACACTTTATTCTAAAAGATTTGAGCAAAAAAACTGTGGTTTAGACCATAAATGGTTACTTTAAGACATGTTTCCTTAAAAGAGATTGGAAAATCCCTACCTGTGAGTACATTAAGCTGTTCATTTAGTCAGCAACGTATTTTTTAAGTCGACCGTTAGCATTAGCCGTCCTATGGGAAATTCCATTATACGTTAGCATGAAGCTAGCTGACGTTTTTTTTTTTTTTGAAGCTAGCTGACGTTTGCTTTCCCGCTGCTATGCGTTTGGTCACCGGAAAAGGAAAGGCATGAAAGATTAATCTCTGCTTTTATGGATCGATTCAGATCGATTAATTGACTTTTATTGACCCAGTCCTAAAATTAAGGCTTTGAAGTGCACCAATTGTGGAAAATACAGTAAACATAAGTTAAGGTAGTACAAAATTAAGAAAGTTTGCTAATTTAATAAAGGATGCATTTAATAATAAACATTCATGGTTGTATTTAATGTGCACATTTTCTGTTTCTGTTGGTGTCACTGTAACACGCTAGGATTAGCTCCAGCATGTAAAAACCTACACAGATCAAGATCGTTGAGGGACTCAATCATGATCATGATGCAAAACGTGATGTTTTTCTAGCCAATTGAAACTTTGTTCATATGTTGTTGACTTGATGGATGTGAAAAAAGGTCAAACTTAATGGGTAATTAAAGGCTTCTTGTACATCTATGTCTTCTGTGCAGCTCGTGTGATAGAGTTTACCAAACACCTAAAGGACCTGAGCATCACAGAGAAGAAAAGAGCCACTTTTGAGTGTGAAGTATCTGAAGCCAACCTTCAGGTGATGTGGATGAAGGACGGCTTGGAGCTGGAGATGTCTGACAGGTTTGTTCAGGTGTTCTTCGGCTGCTATCATAGGTTAAATGGTGACATACAGATTGGAACTGTTTTCTCTGTTATCTGTGTCTATAGGCTCAAAATAACTGTGGAGGGATTTCTGCACCGTCTGGTTCTGCCGTCTGTCCGTCTGTCCGATGCCGGTGAATACACTGCAGTGGCTGGATCCAGCATGTCCAAGGGCCACTTGATGGTCGAGGGACGGGACATTAAAATCTCAGAGCCTGCGAACAAAAACATTACTGTAAGTTCATCTACTTTCCAGAGGAAGTAAACAAGATAAACACGAATGTCTGACATTTGAAAACGATGAAGTTTAGGTCAGAAGAACAGCCCAGCAGTGAGAGCCCACAGCAGCGTGGACTCACATCTCACATCTCACCGTAAAGATCTATACAATAAAATAAAAGGTCTAGATTTAACAATACGGTGGATGATAACCTTCTGAGTTGAAGCAGAGAGATTTCCATAAAAGGAGAGACTGCACACTGATAGAAAAATGGCTGTTTAGACCATATGGATCCACCAGCTCTTTAGGGTGAGATCAAGCTTTGCCCTTCAGAATTTTAACAGCAAGTAAAATTGTTCTAAATATCAATGGGATTAAACAGGCAAACAACACGTAGAAGTTAAAACCAAACACTCAAGATCTCTTCCAAAAATCCTGTTTTTTCTGTTTTTTCCGTGCTAAAGTTTCTTAGCAGATGCCTTATCTAGCTTTGCTGTAGGAAAATTCATAAATGTGCTTTTTTATAATTTCACACAAATCAGAAACAACTTTATTTGATTGAATCTTCCTTCTCTGTCAAATGTTTGCAGCTGGTTTAAACTTAGACTTAGACTTCCTTCAGTGTCAGAAAATAAACAAAACAGAGAAAACAGACCAATGAGGGCAAGGATGTGTCTCTGTCCAAGACACATCCACTGACAGCAGCTGTTGCTCAACAGTTGATTTGTTGAGGACCCAATTCATGACTCTGTTGTCCTTCTGATCCTCTTCCAATGACGAGCTTCCCGTTGGTTTTTAGGTGGTTGAGAAGCAAAGAGCAACCTTTGAGTTTGAGGTGAATGAGGATGATGTGGAGGGTCGCTGGTTGAGGAATGGAGTGGAGATCCAGCTCCCAGTGGAGGAGAGGTTCAGCTACGCCACCATCAGAAAGCTGCACCGCCTCACAATCTCTGAGACGTACAGGAGTGATGCCGGCGAGTACACCTTTTTGGCTGGAAAGAACAGGAGCGCCGTCAACCTCCATGTGCAATGTAAGCGATGCTGAGAGCCGCAGAGACCTGCAAAAGCTTTACTGCCGTCTCTACACTTGCATGGAAAACAGTTTGTTGACATTAAGACTTTTTATTCACTGTCCTAGACAGACGTTAGTCTTTATTTCTAAGTTACCTCCATAAATGTTCTGTGGAAATACTGGGATGTCCGTTCAGATTTCTGAGGATAAATGTCCAATTTTTCCCCGTCTGTCTTCAGTGCCGGAACCGCCTCAGATCACTCGGCACATGGAGCCTCAGACGGTAATGTCGGGCAGGTTGGTCCGCTTCTCTGCGCAGGTGAGCGGCCTGCCCCCGCCCCAGGTGTTCTGGTACAAAGACTCCCAGCTTCTCTCAACCAGCTTTACGTGCAAGTTCCTCCATGACGGAGATGAGCACACTCTGATGCTGCTGGAGGTCTTCCCAGAGGACGCCGCCATTTACAGCTGCTCAGCTAAGAACGACTACGGAGAGGCCACAAGTTCCGCTCCTCTTATCGTGCAAGGTACTCGTGCCGTGCTCGTGGTAATCATTTTGTTGGATTTCCACGTCCTGCAGATTAAATTGGATTCAGGCAAAAACTGTATTTTATGATATATGAATATAATTCAAAAGGGAAATCTTTCAGAGACAGAATTCACATCAAATCCCCTTTTATAAGTTATGTTGGACCTGTGGTCCTGTTTTAACCCTAAAAAAGACAAAACTTTAAAAAAAAAAACATCTGTTAAATGAAACATTCATCTGATTCTGAGCTCAGCTTAGAATCAGTTTAGTGTTTGACAAATGTTGCCTTCTGAATTTGGTTTCTTTCAGTTCCTGAAGTGCAAGCGACTCCAAAATCCCCTCCGGCTCTGATCACTCCACTGCAGGACATCCTAGTATCAGAGGGACATCCTGCCCAGCTGCAGTGCACTGTTTCTGGGGAAGGTAGTGACTGACCCTTTTTGATCAACTGATGAACAGTCCAGCACTAAATGACCCTTTTCGTTTAAGTTTCCTAAACCATCATCAGCCCCCTTTTTCTTTAATGTTTAAAAACCCACTTTCATTCAAGAATATGTCCTCAGATGAATATGACTAGAGAACCACCAGATCTACCTACATTCAAACTGTTATTTATTACTGGCTTTGCAGACATTTGTAATGGAGTTCTGACCAGCGTCTTTCTTCCATGTAACTTTATTCCAGTCTGCAGTCACACTTTTCTTTAGGCCTATTAAAGGTTCAACAGCTTTACACTGAGCTCTTCAGTGAGTTTGTGTTTTTCATCAGTGTTTCTCCATCTGCTGGTCTGTCTCGTGCCTGTTGTTGTGGCTCAGATGGTTGCCCCCTTTAGGGTCCGGTTTTGTCTCCGGCTCTGGCTGTCAGACTCATGAACACACTCTGATGTGTGCAGCTCTTTGGTCCACTTTGTGACACAAGCTGGCATTCGTAAAAGTGGAAATACATGTTTGGAGTTTTCCAAGCATGTTGATGTTCTTCCAAAACGTGATCAAACATAAGATAATTATTAATGTCATCCCCTGAACCCTTCACAGTAGAAAACTGACTATCAGTTTGAATCTGGAAACCTGCCTGATTTAGCTGAAACAGCAGTTGTGAATGCAGAGTACGTCTGTGTTTTGCTCCTGTTTGCTTTGATTCTTTTTGACTAACGGTAAGATGTTGTATGTGTGCAGGGTCAGTACCATCAGACTCTTTCATAAACTGACATATAAAACATGATGTGGACCTAAGCTGTGACTGCTGTGACGGTGTTTCAGAGAACTGACTGTCCTTTAAACTTTGTCTTCAGATCTGCAGGTTTCTTGGTTCTGTAATGACAGGGAGATCAGGCAGTCAGACATCTTCAGGATGTCTCATTTTGATGAAACCTGCCTTCTGGAGATTTCCAGAGTTCTCCCTTCACATGAAGGAGAGTATTCGTGTATTGCCCAAAATGCTGCAGGAATGGTCACGTCTTCTGCCACGCTGAACCTTGACGGTGAGTTCATTCCCATCAAACACTTTCCGCATGGACTTTGGCTGCCACACCACCACAGGTTTCAAACCAACCCCTTTATCAATTGCTTACATTTCAGCAACTCCTGTTTGCATTTTAAGTAATGTGTTGAATCATTACCAAACTTAAAGTTTAGCGGCGGTCAGCAGACCGATGACCAAACCCAAAGTTATCAACACGCAAACCACAGCATCACTGAGACCTTTCAGATAAAGCCCAGAATGTCAGAAATTGACCTCAGAAAAATTCCACACAAACGTGTCGTCAATCAAAGCTGGAAACTGTAAAAAAGCTGCAGTGATGCTGTTGGTACAGAAGTGAAATGAGGTTCGGTCGGTGGTTTGGCTGTGGCTCTCCTCAGAGTTAGACAGAAGTCTCTTAGTGGCCTTAGTTAAGGATTCCTCTGTTTAGTTTGTCAAAGGTTGTTCAGATGTGCTCAGATATTTAAACATCAGACAGGAACATAAGATACAAAAGATTCCAGGTCCAAACGTTTCTTTATACCAGCTGTCATCTTTAGAATCTATGCTTAGCATGGGGACCTTTTACAAAGTCAAGAAGGAGTTAACAGAGTTAACAGGTTAGTCTTCATGTCATCAAAGCTTAGCTTTATTATTTGGACTGTTTCAACATCAAAATGTAGCCAGCATGCCACACATCCACCATGACGCATGTATGTTCACACGGCATGTGTACGTTTCCTGACCTCCACCTGACCTTTCAGGCTTTGGTTTGTTTGTGGTGCTGGTGCCTGAAAGAACTGCTAAAGCTTCTTCTGATGGTGTCCTCAGTGGCCTCACGTCGCTGTGCATCTGTCTCTCTGTCATGTCTTGATTTTTTTATGATGTGTGTTTGCTGGTTGCTTTTCCCATCAGTCTGGGAGCCGCTCAGACATGTTTTAATCATCGCTGTCAGCAACATCCTGCAGGTCTTTCTGTTCCACTGCATGGCCTCCTCCTCTTTTTTCCACCTATACGGCTCTTTTTTTTAAAAAAAGATCTTCCTGGACTCCTGCAGCATGAGCTCAAGCTGCTGGATTCTCTTTTCCACGGGCACTGAAGTGACTCTGTGTTCTCTTTTTTTTTGGATTGTTGTTTTCAACTCTCATTCGGGTCGAGCATGAATGACTCCAGACACCAATCACTATAAACTTCCTTTTGACAAACAAAGTGTTACACATAAACTACAGAAGTCACCAGATGATAATATGTCTCCCTAACTCTGTTATTCTTTCCTGTTGCCCAGATGAAAACACCTTAGCTAGTTTGTCGAGCAGCGGGGCCGAGGCTAAGCTAATTCAGAGAGTTGAGGCTCACAGGGAGAGTGTCAGCTCTCTGACGGTGGGGCAAACCTCCCACAGTGTTGACTTTACTGGGGGGCTCTCTGAGACCTCCTCCACATCATGGACAACCCTGGATTTTCACGAGGAGAGTGTAAACTCCGTGGAGACAAGTTTTCATAGCAACTCTGATTTCCGACTTTCAGCCGGCCCCAAGCTCTTGAAGGAAATGAGTGACATCACAGTGAAAAGTGGCGAGATGGCCAAGTTCAGCTGCTTGTTCAATGGGCACCCATTCGCGGGGGTGGCGTGGGATCATGACGGGCAAAACCTGGTGGACACAGAGCGGGTGAGGAGCTCTCAGAGTGGGGGCTTGTTGTCCCTCGTCATCCACAGTGTTAGTGTGGCAGACCAGGGAAAGTACTGCTGCATAGCCACAAACCCACATGGTCAGGACAGCTCCTCTGCCCAGCTCACTGTTCAAGGTGCTTCATCTTATTTGCTTCTTAATCAACTCCAGCTCACCTCTTCATCTGCTCTTTCTTGCTTTTTAGATCTCTTATGATTTAAATGTTCCTTTTGGTCTGTAACGTGCAAGCCCGTAATGGAATAACCGTTTTATAATTCAGTTTTTTTTTTTTTTTTTGCTTTGCTAATCTCACAATTCCCCCCACTAACCCTTTAGCTTTAGAGGTGTCACTTTTTTACTTTCTTACCTCTAACTACTCTCCCTAACTTTATTCTTACCCAGCTAAAGAAGGAAATCTCAAAGCAGAGATGAACATCCTTACAGATTCTGTGGTTAAAGTGTCTGAGGCAGACAGGAATGCTCCCAGAGATCCCTCTGACCAAGACAAGCAGGAGTCGAGGAAACAAGTGGGACCACTGCCTGAATCTTCCCAGGGACCTTACAGTCTTATCAGCCTCCTGTATTTCCCAGACACCATCCCCTATAAAGGGGATCTGAACCTGTTTACTAGCCCTGAAATCTTGATCAAACTCCCTCCGGACCTGCAGACCACCAACGGACCCACTGAAGCTCAGTACAGGGCCATGATACAGCTTCCCACTCTGCTTGACATTTGGCTTTTCCGACATTTGAACATTAAAGATTCTGACTTGTACTCCTCAAAGCATGATGGGCCCCTGTGCTTCAAAAACGCTTACAATGCACAGACTGGAGAAATGGGCTCTTACTCTTGCAAAGCTGTAAGCTCAGTTCCAAACGCTGAGTGCAGCAGACTGATGAAAGGTTGGCATCTGCATGCTTTTGGTCCTTCTTCTTCTTCAGACTTTGTGAGACCCACACACCACTATTCTTAAAAATGACCATCATCTTCCCAGGTTGACTGCAAAGTTTTGATTGTGTTGAAAAGGGGCTGCTCAGTTTTATAGACTAAAACATTGAAGACTGAGAACAGAATCAATAGGCTTCACCAAAAGCTGCACACCAGTAGAATAAAGGAATAAACCAAACGTGTTCTGTGGATGCATGGTCTGTCGTTTATTTGTAGCTGTTTGGTGCTAAAATCAAGGCTGTGAGTGTTCTAATTTAACTTTGCAACTTCTGTGTTTTTCCAGTAACTGCAGTGAAAAAGGAGCCCGCCATTCAGGAGCAAGTTCAAGGTAAATGCAACTTTAACAGGGAACGATGATGCACAAATTCTGTTTGTAAGAGTTTCCTAATGAAGGAAAGAAAAGTGTAGACTTCTGATGATTGATTTTAGAGCTAAAGCCACAGAGTTTCATGAGCAGAAGTTACAGCAAAACCTGACAGATTCAAATGCTTACATGTGTGGACGAACTGGATGGATCGTCATCAGAATTCCCACCATTTACAATGAATGCTTTAGTCACTGTCCTTTTAAATTAGAACATGTGGTGTCTGCCCATCATATTTAGATTAGAAAAGCATGTAGACACTGAAGACATATTTGAGGCCCAGCTGTGTGTTGTAAATGGTTTGGTGACTTTTCTCTTATGTGACATTTTTGTTTCACTAGTCGTTAACATAAGTCTTTTACTACATAATACTGTGAATACTTGGCCCACTGACAGGCTTCACATGTGGGACCATAGATTATCTGTGACTGGTGCTGCTTTAATAATAATTATTGGCTATAAATGGGATTTTACTTTTGCTACAGCACCTTTCAGGAACTTGGCCGTATGTCATTGTTGTGTCTGTCTTCAAATGTTTTGTTGATAAAGTGTGTGGGACACAGCTACACTAACATAATTTACTTAAAGGGCCTGTATCATGCTATTCTTAAGCCTTTCAGAATAAACTGTATGCATATATAGGATATTATGTTACCTTTGGAACACTAAAGAACCATTTTTAAATGAAATATGAGTCATTTTCGCAGCTCTTTGTCACAGACTCGATCTCTGAGGCTCCGCCTTTCGCTCCTTGTGGGTGTCGCCCATTTCATGACATCAACCTAGCGTCGGCCTCAGCAGCGTGTCTGCGTTTCGCCCCCAAAAACAGGCAATGTCTAAACTTTTGCAAAGATGGATGTTCATATTGTGCGTAGAAAATAAAAGAGTTTAGCCTATCACCGCAAGCTCCACGGAGAAAGTGTGTGTGTGTTAGCATGGGGGCGGGGCTGGCAGCGCAGACTCTTCCTGGAAGGGGCTGTTCCTCACTTGGTGATGTCACAATGTGAGAACCCACCCGTTTTTGTGGATTGGGAGGGGCTGGGCTTACAGAGGAGGTTTTTAAATGAACTGCTCAGAAATGCGTGAATTTATCAAAATACCACTTTGGGGATGTTTATAATGAAAAATGAACATTATAATATACTTAAAAGTACAAAAGGTTGATTTTGCATGATATAGGCCCTTAAAATCAAAAGGATTTTTACCACTTTCCCTGCTTTAGAAACTGCAGGAATAGGAGGTCTGTCGGTCAGTAAATGAACACTTCAGCTAAAGGTTGTGGTAGTTTTATACAAAACTGTCCTAAACTAAACAGTGCTGTCCTTTTTTCCCTTTTCAAAAAACTCTGAGCCATATCAGTATGTGTTCCTGAGGACTTAGGTTTCTATAATAATGTATTTTTATGAAAAGAGGTTAAATTAATTCAAGGTATTCATATTTTATTTTGAAATTGCAAAAATGTTTTTATTATTATTACTCCAACTGAATTGTACATGAAAAAGTCTAGATGCATTTATGTCTTTCAGACCAGAAATGTTTGTCTCACTTCATATTGTTGTTGTTTCACTCAGCCTTCTCTAGCTTGACAGACGAAGAGGAAATCCAGGAGTCATTGACATTAACAGACAAAACCAGAACACATGAACTCAAACCAGAAACCAAAAGCGTATCCCGCATTTTGGGAAGGAAAGCAGAGAAGCCCGTTTTCCTCAGTACACTTTCACCAGTGGCCGTGGCTGTTGGAGAAACTGTTGTATTTACTGTCAGAGTGTCCAGTTTCCCAGAAGCCTCCATTCAGTGGTTCCACAATGGTCAGAGAATAGCAAGTTCATCCGAATATCATTTCATTCATGAATTAGAGAACTATAGTTTAGTGATTAACAAAACTCAAACAGAGCATGAAGGAGAGTACTTCTGTTCAGTCAGCAACCCGTTTGGCCAGTCAACCTGCTCTTCTCATCTGCTAGTTCAACTGAAAGAGCCAGAAAGAGGTAGAGAGGTTGACCTGAGCCCCCATGACAAACCCCCTAAATTCACAAAAGCTATTGAGTCTTCTGAAGTGCCACAGGGAGGCCAGTGTTTCTTCAGGTACGTGGTGACGGGGCAGCCGCTTCCTGACATTCAGTGGCTTAAAGGCAGCTTCCATATCCAACCCAACGAGTTTTGTGTCATAATAAACAACCCAGATGGCTCAGGCTTCATTCAGATGAAGAATGTTAAACTGGAGCACAGTGGAGTTTACACCTGTAAGGCTTTCAACCAGCATGGAGAAGACTGCTGTACGGCAGATTTGCTTGTAGTCGCTGGGGAAGAACACAAATCCGTTCAAAAAATGAAACATCTGAAGATGACCATGTGTGAAGATGACATGGATTGCAGATCTCGTCTGGAAAGAACCCAGTCAGGTCAGATGATCTACACAATAAGTACTGAAGATAGGCAAATCATTCCAAGTGAGGAAGTGGTACCTCTCAGAGAGGTTGAGGTTTTTACTGCCACCCCTAAACGAGAGCAGCACACTCACCAGGCAGCGGTTCTGCAGTCACATGAACTAAAGGAGAGGGTTTCCTGTGCTCCAGCTCCTCCACCTAAGGTCTCTGCAGTTCCAACAGAGCACCTTCAAATGGAAATGTTTCTGCCTTCAGTAAAGAAGCAGAATGTCATTGAGCAACCCTCTCTACAAATGTTCAGCCCTGAGGTCTTAAAACCCGAGCTTGCCGTTGAGCAGCCGTCTAAGCTCATGCTAGCTACATCAGAGGAGGTCCATCCTCTGATGACAGTGAGAGACACGCCGTTCACTGGCGACTTCTCAGAGCTCATACAGGTCCTGCCTGAGCCTCCACAGCTCACTAGTGGTAACCAAGAAGAATCAACTTTTTGTATTCTTGGTACAATGTTGGGCAGCACATACAGAGCCCAACAGGACAGGAATGTTAGGGCCACTAAGGATTTCAAGGCTTTGTACTTGGCTCAGTCAGTGGGCCAACCGCTGCTCCTAGAAGCTCACTCGGAGCCACTGCTGGCATCAGACTCAGCCAACCAGTCCTTCATTGGGAGAGAACAACCCAAGGCAGTGGTAGCACCTGTGAGTGAATCCCAATTGGCTTTGTATAAAGAGAACCAATTGGAAATAGAAAGGCAAGAGCATGAAAGCATCAGGCCCTGCAGACAAAGAGTGTGCCAGTCTGCTATAACTACTAAAGAGGTATACAAGGTCCAGACAGAACAGACTGGAGAGGTACCTTTTAGTGGATCCCCTGTGTCCCTGAAGTGTCAGCATGAGGGGAAATCATTTTTACATTTACAGGTCATCTGTGATCAGAATGTTTTACGGTCTGAAGGGCAGCTTAGCCGCAAAGACCTCCTTATGAAGCAGGCCAAAGTCAGGAGGAACCTGCCTTTGCTGCATCTAGTGACTCAAGAGGAGCAGATGGCTGTTGTTTCTGAGACAACTTTAGAGTTTTCTGCAGAAACAGAGGCAACCTCTTTTCAGGCAACAAAGGAGCAACAACGGTCAAAACACGTTCAGTCAGTCCATTCCTCCCCAATTTTGTCAATGGAAGGCAAACTCACAGACACACGATCTGAAGAGCAAAAAGCATTCCGAAAACAAGAGAAGGTGCTAAGCTGTGCAGCACCTTCAGAGGTGAGACAGGAGATTACTGCTGACTTCTGCAAAAATTTAGATCTGTCTATGGGGGGGGTGAAACCACAGTGTCACGTAGAGTCGAGGCTTCTAAGCATGCTGCCTGTATCCTCGCAGGTCCTGCAGCTGCCAAAAGAAACTCCTTTGGTCGCCAACCTGGCGCAACAGCAAGCATTTTTGGAGAAGGAAGATTACCAGAACATTAGGCATTCTTTAAACATCACAGACACTCAGATTGTTGAAGAGGTTCATACCACTAGCCTTGAAAGTGAGGAGCCTGAATCAAGAACTGAACCCGACATCTCTAAAAACTCTGTTTTTATTAGAGAGAATGCAGTGGCTACTGAAAGCTGCGAAATTCTGAAGGGAGCTGAGCAGGATTTTGCTCTCCATATCAAGGAGGGACAATCAATATATCAGTCAGTGTTGCTGGAAGAAAAGCAAGTTATGTTGGGAGACAAGGCAATAGTGTTTTATGAACCCGAGAGCTCCACTGTTGGCATGAATAATCAATATAAAGAGGCCATGTTTGTCCATGAGTCTAAAGATGCTCAGACTCTACCTAAAGAGCTCAGCTTTGTCATTGACCTTCCAACATCCGTCACTCTGAGCGTACAGCATCACCTTCGAGATGCCCTTCAGTCAGCGCTTGCGTCTGACCACCTGATCTTACTGTCTGATGCTGTACAACGATTGGAATCAGTGGAAATTCATGAGGTCAAGACTCTGAGAGAGCCCACACAGTTCTCATGTGCTTATGTGATCACATCACCGGGTGTACCCCTGGATATCACGCTGTTTTTTCAAGGAGATTGCCACCAGATTGCTGACCTGAAGTCTGAACTCCAGCTAGCTCTGCATGCGATGGTTTTCAAGGAGCAGCAGAGCTTCACACCAGAACAGGCAACCATCCTTCAGAAAGAGATACTTCAAAAAGCACAGATCAGCTCTGTACCGTCCACAAAGAAGCTGTCCTCTCTGGTGGGCGATGTGTTGCTGATGGAGAACGTAGTTGGGTTTCCTCCAGATGCACCTAATTTTGCAGAGGTCAAAACTGAGACCTTGGCGTCTTTTCATGATGCAATTGTGCAGAATAAATCTGAGATCAATGAGTCCATGCAAGAAAACTTGAAAACAGAAAGCTCAAAGAGACACTGGACAGCAGCTGAAGGCCAGCATATGGACAGGTCTACCCATAGAGAAACCAGGGAGAAGTGCCTTTCAGAGATAGTCATGGATAGCGAATCCATTAGCATTACAACTGATTCCCCTTTGGTTGTTAATTCTCTGAAGGACATTTGTGCTGAGGAAAACAGCAACACTCTCTTTACTGCTACTATTAAGAACGTTACCAAGATTTTGTGGTATTTCAACGGACAGTTAGTCAAATCTGGCACAGAGTTCATGTGTTCCAAACACCACAACACTTACACATTAGCTATCAACACGGTTGCCAAGGAGAAGCACGAAGGACAATATGTCTGTGAGGCTGTGAATGACGTTGGCAGGACCACGACATCCTCTAGGCTCACTGTGATCTCAAGAGGTTTGATGATGGCTGCTTCTTTGATATGGACAACTAACTTCACACCATAGTGAAACTGAAACGGTTCTGTCTTCCGCTTCAAACAAGCCATAATGACTCTACAAATATGATGGTCTTATTTCTATGCCCCTCTTTCCCAGCCATCATCTTCCACTTCATGTCTTTAAACACCCATCAATCCTAGTTGTTGCTCCCTTCTTTGCTTGTGTACTGTCCATCCTTCCTTTGTTACAGAACCATGTTGATCACATCTACGCACTAATACATATCCTCCCCCACAGTCCCCAAAGGATGAGTGTGTCTGAGTCATCTTTCACACAAGGATTGTTGCATCTCCACTTTAAAAACAAGCACTACTTTTTGAGTTAGTATTTGTTTACTTTGACTGATTTTCTGCCATTTTCTTCCACAGTTAAACCTGTTTTCAAAGACAGAGTGGTTCCCCTAGAGGTCAACGCTGGCAGCACTGCCAGGTTTGAATGTGAAACCGAGTTTGCTCCGAATGTGAGCTTCAAGTGGTCCAAAGATGGACACCCCATCAAAGCAAGTGACAAATGTAGGATTATCAGCCGATTCACAGCTTCGTCTCTGGAACTTCTGAGCCCAACCCAAGACGACAGTGGTGAATACAGCTGTGAGGCATCCAACCAGCATGGCAGTGACAAATGCTCTGCCTCACTCACCGTGACCGGTAAGAAAACACCCATCTGTGTTTGTCACTGCTTCAAATGCATAATGAAAGAATACACTGCTATTGTTGGAAACATCTTTGCTTCGTAGATTTTGTATTTGCCTTCCTTAATAAAAATCGGTTGTCATACAGTTGGCTTCATTTTTTTCTAAACAGCAGCTGTTGCCTAAGGCGGTCATCCAAAGTGAAGCATGTTACAACTAACGAGTTGTTTTGTTCTTTCTTAATCCTTGTAGAGCATCTCCCCCCTGTTTTCATAAGTAAGCCTGAATCCCAGGCTGTGTATGTTGGAAAGAAGGCACTGATACAGTGTGTAATAGGAGGATCTACTCCTCTAAATGTTGGTTGGCTCAAAGGCGACCAGTCTTTGCCAGAAGTGCCAGAACACTACCACTCCTCTTGTGAAAACAATGAGCACACTCTTGAGATCAGCAACGTTGGGGCCACAGATCAAGGGCTCTATGTGTGCCGAGTGTCAAACAGTGTTGGGATGGCAGAGTGCAGCATGGAGCTACGGGTTATAGAAAAGCCCAACTTTGTAAAGCCCATGTGTCCAGTTGCCCTTGTGATTGGAGCTCCTCTGCACCTGGAGTGCCAGGTTGATGAGGACACTGGAGTGATTGTCAACTGGACCAGAGACGGTAAAAAAATCCACCAGTCTCCAGATTGTAAACTGTCATTTGAAAAGAAGACAGTTAGTCTTGATATTCTAAAAAGTACACTAAAAGACTGTGGAACTTACAAGTGTACGGTCAAAAATGAGGCTGGAAGTTCAACTTGCTCGTCTGAGGTACAGGTGCAAGGTAAGAGGCTGTTTGAGTCTTTCTTTGAGACTTTCTTCAGATCTTCATCATCAAACCGTAAATCACCACTGTGATTGAAATGGAATGTCACTCTTGAGTCACTCTTGAGTTTTGAACCATATCTCTGTAACTGAGTAGGCTGCTTCTGAAAAGCAGTGACACCCCTAACAGCTGTTACTCACAATGCCCTTCTCCAGAACCACCAGGCTTTGCAAAAAGGCTGGAGTCCGTTACAGTCTGGAAGCAAGGCAGCAATGTGCAGTTGCAGTGCAGTGTCCGAGAATCCCCTGAGCTTCGCACCAGCTGGCTCTACAACAACAGCGTGCTGCATGCTGGGGACAGATATGCCATCAGTTTAAAGGATGGCATCGCCGCTCTTGAGATACGGGATGTCACGTTCAGTGACAGTGGAAACTACAGCTGTGAAGTTCAAAATAATTGTGGATACGAGAGTTGCAGTACAAAGGCAGTTGTGAAAGGTGTGCGAATTAGACAGTTGTCTTTAAAACCAAACACACACTTGTCATTTTTTAAGATAATAAGTTGGTATCAAAACTGTGTTCTCCATCAGAACCTCCATACTTCAGAAAGGATTTAGCCTCCGTGGAAGCAGCCAGAGGTCTGGTTGCTGTGCTGGACTGTGAGTTTGGAGGCTCTGAACCATTTAAAGTTACATGGAAAAAGAACAAGAAACCCCTGACTAGTGATAAAAAGTACAGAATCATTTCTCAGGGTTTTCTGAGCTCCCTGGAGATTCATCCCTTTGAAAGCCTTGATGCTGGTGAATATGAATGTACCATATCAAACGATGTTGGGTCAATGACCTCAAAGTCTGTGGTTAGACAGAAAGGTCAGTCATGCTGTAAACAATGACAATTACAACTATTAGGTTTAAATGGTTTGGCAGTCCTCATGTTGGCATTGCCGTTTTGTTATTTCAGAACCACCAACTTTCTCCAAGAGGATTGAGAGTGCTACAGTAGTTTTGGGAAAAGCAGTAAAATTACAGGGAACTTTAAAGGGCTCAGCTCCTATATCCATCAAATGGATCAAGGACTCTGAACTGATCAGGGAAGAGGATCCAAACATCAAAATGACATTTGAGGATAATATTGCCAGCATTTCCTTCCCCTCTGTGGAAATAAAGCACAGTGGCCGATACACTTGCCTTGCTATAAATGATGCAGGGCAACAGAAATGTGAAGCTGTCCTAACCATTCAAGGTTAGAACACTGTTTTGTTTAACATATCAACAATTATTTATTTTTGTACAGTAACAGTCAGGTCAACTCTAAAGCTTCTTCTGTTTTTTAGAACCTGCTGCGATCTTAGAAAAAGCAGCATCCATCAGTGTGACTGCAGGCAATTCAGCCACACTGGAAAACACGATTACTGGAAGCCCTGAGCTCAGCGTAAAATGGTTCAAAGATGGAAAGGAGATCATCAGTGGTCAGAAATACAAAGTCAAATTAAAGGAGCACAGTGCTCTTCTTAAAATTCTCACCTCCGAACAAGGAGATACCGGAGACTACACGATGGTCGTATCCAACAAAGTGGGACAAGACAAGTGCACAAGCTCAGTCACTGTTATAGGTTCGTTTCTGCCCACACATATATCCTTGGCGCCAAATGAGGGATTTAACAATGGCTAGTTGTATTTTCTTTTTAATCATTTCAACACAGATCGGCCTGTTGCACCAGTTTTCACCAAACCTCTAAAGGAAATACATGCCAACATTGACAGCAGTGTAATTTTGGAGTGTCGAGTTGCTGGGTCTGAGCCTCTGGCTGTATCTTGGTTCAAGAACCTAAAGGAACTCCACAATGATGAGAAATATGAGCTGGATTTCTGTGAAAGTACAGCCTCACTGAGGATTAGAGGCCTAGCTCTAAGTGATGGAGGAGAGTATATCTGTCGAGCTACAAACCCTGCTGGAACGGAGGAAACCAGGGGTTCTGTGCATGTGAAAGGTCTGAGGAAGTGACGTCCTGCAGATGAAGCAGAAAACATTACCGCTTCTGCTCAATTTGCTGTCAACATGAATGATGTGTTTTTGTTAATGCAGAACCTCCAGGCTTTACAGTGAAACACGAGTCCCAGGATGTCTTACAGGGATCGAACGTTGTGATGAAATCTGCTTTTACCGGATCCACTCCAATTGTAGTAAAGTGGTTCAGAGAAGAGAAGGAATTGTTCACAGGGGGAAAATGTGTCATCAAGAAAGATTCCTCTTCCAGCTCACTGGAGCTCCACTCAGTCAAACCCAGTGACTCTGGAAAATATACCTGTCAAGTTTCCAACGATGCTGGGAAGGTGGACTGCACTGCAGTCCTTTTTGTAAAAGGTGTGGTTGAACTCTTCTGAAAAACTCTTTTCTTCCTTTTCTTGTCTCTCGTTCACTGTAAATGTGGCCGTTAATTGCAGAAGCCCCTTCATTTGTGATGAAGCTTGAGCCTTCCAGAGTGCTGCAAACTGGCCAGCCTCTGAAACTGTCCTGTAAAGTGCAGGGCAGTCCGGAAATTCGCATTACATGGTTAAAAGACGGCTCGGAAATCGTTTCCAGTGACAGAAACATAATGTCCTTTGACGGCTCAGTGGCAGCTCTGGAGATTCCAAGCTGTTGTGTAGAGGACAGTGGCGAGTTTGTCTGCTTGGCAATCAACGAGTCAGGCAGAGACCAGTGCAGGTCTTCTGTAGCGATCAAAGGTTTGTACTGCTTTCCGTCTGCTCTGTTATCTGTATTTTCCCTGACTTTTAAAGTCCATTTTTGGCCAAAACACAGCTGGTACCTGTGATAAAACTCTGATGCTACGTTCACACCGGAGATGCGTTCCACGTTCAAGAACGTGCTAGACGTGGTTTTATGAATGCGCATTCAGCCTGTGGTTTTCACACCGGACAAACAGGGAGCGGCTAGGAGGGGCTTCTTGTTCTGGTTCTCTACTGTTTACTAGCAGATGTTTGCCGTCTCCAGTTGTAAGAATATTGGTACAAAATGTCAGTCCGGTGCAAATGTAGTGAATTTTGCCCCAGGATTTTTCTTTGACAGCTTTATTCTAATAAATGAAAGACAAGGTTTTTATAGAATTCCAGCTGGGCAGGAAAAACGTAATTATTCATTTCCCCTCTTTGATAATTTTTACAACAGTTGGTACTTCTGTGCTTTAAAAGGTTGCTATCAAATCAGAGTCCTTGATTGGTCAAAGTTTAGCAGTTGAAAGTTCGGCTGGTGTTTCTATGTATGGTCCGTGAATGGACCTTAAAAGCTGCATAGCAATGCGTAAACACGAGGCTTTTGAACAGAGAAATGCAGGTTTAGGGGCGTTTACATAGACTGTTTATTTAACCCTTGTTCTATCCTAGGCACTTTAACGTTGGGAGATGGGTCATATAGACCCACTAGACAGAGCTCTGAACCTTTTTTCTTCAATGATTTGTGATCTTCACTGGTGTCCATGGATTACATGAAATCTTTCCACCTTTATCCACCTTTGTCATGGTAGGGAGAACACCTCAATGTAAGGGTGGGGTCATCTGGACCCCATAGGATAGCACAAGGGTTATGGTGTTGCTACATCCGGTGTGAACGTAGCTTGAGGAGCAAACAAAGCAGGTAGAATTGGAACATGGGAGCCATCCATATGGGATTCCTTTTTGTTTCTTCATGGGTTGTGACTGGTTTAGGCCAGCTTGTGAAAACATCCAACATTTTCAGTCCTAAATATTAATAACAAAGTCATTCTCCACATCCCTCTGAAGCACAAATCCTTTCCTAAATCAGCAAGAAACCTTGTAGTTGGAACTGCAGGTGACCTTGTCAGCCTTAACAATGGAGTTGGAACAATTAGTGTAAAAATGTAAGACAAATGAAAACACAAGTAGAGTTCTCCACGTGTAAAGTAAACCAAACAGGGCTGTTGTTCTCTGGGTGAACCCCCTCAGTTTACTCCCACAGCAAAAAAGTGGGCCTCCACAGAGAAATACCTTCTGCTGATGTCACTTTTGTTCAAATAGTTGTGTTCTACCAAACCAGCAAAAGCCTTACCTCTTTTAAAACTTGTTTTTTCAATGGAATTTGTTTTACAATTTTCTTTTGTAGAACCGCCAGTGTTCATTATGCCTTTTAAATCAGCTGAGCTTGTAAGAGGATCAGATATTCTCCTGGAAGGAACCCTCTCAGGTTCTGCTCCTTTTGAAGTAACTTTCTTCTTCAATGAGGAGCTGATTACAAACAGCAAGAGGCACAAAGTGACTGTTGAGAAAGACACAGTGACTCTTCATGTCACAAACTGTGAAGTCAGGGATGCCGGGACGTACCGGTGTGTTGTTACGAATGCTGTTGGGGAGACGTCTTGTTCTTGTCAGGTTTCTTTGAAAGGTTAGTCAAAGCAGTTTTTTGCATGTTCACATGTCGCATGCCATCCAAATAAATACAAAAGAACTTGTGTTTTTAAATAGATTTTTGTCAATCTTTGACAGTGATGTACAGTTGTATCTTACATGAGGTTTGCTGTTATCTTTTCTGCACACTGGCTGTTGATCCCGTTGTGGTGTTGTGCCGCACACTGTGGTCTCATCTATAGTCTTCTCTTACCAGAACCACCGTCATTTGTTCAGAGTCTGGAGGACACATTCTGCATGGTGGGCTCTGAGATCTCTATGAAGTGTGTTTTGTCTGGATCATATCCAATGACATTCATCTGGCTCAAAGATGGTTGTGAGCTCAGAGAAGACGAGCATGTCCGGATGTCCTACGAAGCCCAAAGCACTGAGCTTCGTTTGAAAAATGCTCAATTATCAGACACTGGTACATATGTGTGTGAAGTCCAAAACACAGCCGGGACTCAGAGATGTGCGGCCGTGCTCACAGTGTCAGGTTTGTCACATGTTTGTGGCTCTTCTTTTGTGATTTCATGTTCTGCTGTCTGTGTCCTGCTGGGATCAACGAGGGTCTCAGAGCCTGAGGAGTTTATGTTTGTAACACAACTGATTGATTTTTTTGTTTTTAGGTGAAAACAATCTTGTTTGGGGTTAAGGGAATGTGTGCTCACGGTCAGAACCTGTGCATGTTTTGAATGATCATCTTGCATTTAACACAGGTTAAAGCCACTGTCAGCAATACACCAACAACAGTGACCAATCACTGACGAAGAACTGGCAGATGTTGTGTTTCGCTCAATGTTTGAAACAACTGATGCATATGTCTGAGAAAGAATGACTTGGTGCCGGTCTTTCATGGAAACTCTTCTTGATATTGGTTCTACTTTCATCTCTATTTATATTGTAGGAGCATCACCTTTTGAAAAGTGACTGCAAATTATTTCTGAACCATTTATTTAGAGACCTGGGTCTCTCCCATTGGAGAAGCAGATTAAAGCTCCTACTAAACAAATCTTAACATAAGATCAGCTTCAATCTAGGACTGACTTTCCTCTGGAGAGACACTGAGGTTTTAGCAGAAGTTCTGGGCAAAGAGAGAGGGACAAAGTCAGCGTGAGGATTAATCCAAACCCATTGTGACCTGCAAGAACCCTTGTCTGAACAGCCCCATCCCATAAACGGGTGACCTTTTGGCACACTGCCATCTTGTGTTAAATGCTCCCGTTCTTGGAAGGAGAGGCAACGTGTGAATCAGAGAAAGGTTTCAATTGTAAACCCGTTGTGTGGCGATGTTTCTGTCTGTGTTTTCACACAGACAAAAATCCGCTGATCCCCTTAGATCCCGGTGTTAGGTGGTTCACATGAAGCCATTTTTTGTCAAAAGCTAAGTTCAGCATTTGCGTAGACCGTCACACATGAGACTGGAAACACTGTTGTGGCTCAAACCAAGCCAGAGTTTTCATCCATCCATTTTATTCCACTTATCTGGGACTGAGCAGCAGTCCAAGCAACGATGCTCAGAATTTCCTCTCCTTGGCCACCTCCTCCTGTTCCTTTGAGGGGATTCACAGGCGTTCCAGGCCAGTGGAAAGAAGTGGTCTCTCCAACATGTCCCAGATCTTCCTGGGGTTTCTGTCAGGGAAGCATCCAGCCAGATGCCAGAGCCACCTCAGCTGAGAGGAGTTTTCCTGTGTCTTGAAAAGCTAAAAGAATTCCCAAACCTCTCCGGGATTTTTTTGATGGTTTTGAATCATTTCTACTGTTAGATATGTAGACGACTTACACGTCTCCATCAGTAGGGAATGTTGCGGTTTCTTGCTTGAGCCTGCTGGGTTCAGAAGAAGTCTCTGAAGTGTCCCAGAGCTTAGTTTCATTATTCTAGAACTGTTGAAATTCATTTTGTTTGCATGAAAAGAAAATTGAACTGGAATCCAGATGTACACCTCTTTTGCATTTACTTTACAGGATATCTTTAGATTTGATCTTCTGTAGAACTGGCTGGTCAAAGTCCTTGTGTCTTTGTAAAGAAGATTTTTTTAATGTATTTATTGCAGTCTAACATTTTCACCTCAATGTTTCCTTCCTAACCAGAGCGTAAAGTTCCTCCAAACTTCACCAAGAAGCCTTCTGAGTCAATGACGGATTCAGCGGGTCAAACAGTGAAGATGGAGGGTCGGGTGTCCGGCTCCCAACCGCTGACCGTCACTTGGTGCAAGGACAACAGCGAGATTAAGACTTCGGAGAAATATGACATTACCTTCAAGAATAACATGGCCGTACTCTTGGTCAAGAACTCCTCTGTCTCTGACAGCGGAGTTTACCTCTGCCAGGTTTCCAACGAAGCAGGCAAAGCTTCCTGTCAGGTCTCCCTCTCAGTTTCAGGTAAGACCGTTTTATGTCATTTAGCAAAAGGTTAGGGGCTTCACGGATTCTTGGATGCTTTAATATTGAGGGTCTAATATGGCAAACAGTTGCTGCCAATTTTTTGCTTTATTTAATCAGGAATGTGGATTGAGAAGAATATCTCATTTACCACAAAAATAACCAAACATTTACAACTTTTTATGCAAATGATCCATAAAATAGGACAGACTCTAATTTAAAATCAAGTGTGTTAATCACCACCCATGACTATCGCCATTTTCTTTAGGAGATGGTTGTAGGAGCTCCGTTTAAGTGCCTTTTGTAAAAGATTTCAGTCACTTGCAGCAGAAAACCAGGGACACGGGGGAAAGGGAGCGAGTGAATGCTGTCAGGACCACAGGTTGCACCGGTGCTGTGGGAACGGACCTAAACAGTCGTTTGTCACTTTGGTAGGGACTGGCACGGGGGGGGGGTGTTAAGCAGTAGCGGGAAGGGTCTTGCCCAAGGACCTACACTGGATGAAGCTCATTGTGCCCCCTGAGAAATGAACCCTGATGTCTCATGTGCCAGTCCTGCATGCAGCCAACTGAGCCATCCAGCCGCCGTCTTGCTCCGCTGTAGCTGTTTGGCATCACAGCACAGAGCCAGATTTAAACAATCACTGCATTTTTTTGCTCAATATTTACTGCAAATCACTGTGACTTTAATGTTTTTTGGGACAATATTTGAATTTTATTTTATTTTTCTCATGTCAGTTGTTGTTTTGTTTACTATTTTCACCTGTGCATGATGGGAAAATGGATGTTTTGACCAGCAGCAGCTTTCCTCACATTGAATGACTGACAGTGAATGCTTGAATGAAGCTGCTCAACAGCACTTACTCTTTCATTTACAGCTTTCAGAATAACAGGGATGATCTAAAGTGCATAGGCTTTAGGATGTTGCAGGGGTCCAGATACACTACAAGCTGCTCGTTCATCAGTTTCTCCAAACCTTTAAAGATGCAGAGTGGGGAATTTCTGGAACAGTTCAGGTTTTTGTTGTCTCCTTAATTGAAATAGACAGATGACTGTAACTGCAGATCATTTCCAGGGAAGTCACCAGTTATCAAGAACAAAGTTACATTCAGTTCATATTTCTATTTTGTCTGAAACATGGACATAATAAAAGTATCACATTCTCAGACTTTTGTGACACTTTTCTCTAAAGTCTTGTAGAATCACCTGTTTTAATGTCTTCAGCTGTCTGCCTTCATTTCTCAGAAACGGCCCAGGCTCCCAAGTTTGACGTTCCTCTGAAGCCCCTGACTGTGACGCTGGGGGAAACGTTGAACCTGCAGTGCCATGTGAGCGGCTCGCCTCCCTTAACCATCCAGTGGATGAAGGACAGAAAGGAGCTGACGTCTGGCGAGAACACCATCATCACGTTTGTTGGTGGCACCGCCTCACTGGAGCTCAGACCAGTGTTACAGACGGATGCAGGAGATTACCTGTGCAAAGCCACCAATGCTTCTGGCAGTGACTTCTGCAAGTCGAAGGTCACTGTGAAAAGTAAGCTAACCCCTCTGTATCATGCTGGATAGGGTTTAAGGTTTTTGAAAATAATATTTGATCAGCATTTGTTCATGAAGCTCCTTGACCAGCACAGCACTGAGGGAGCTTTAATGATAAAAGCCTAAACCTAAAAACAACACGTTTCCTGCTGTTTGATCCGTGGTTGTTAAGTCACAGATGAGAGAGCTAATGCCTTAGTCACATGCACACATGTGGGTGCTGTGGGTTTTTGGGTCGTCCGGGTGCATGGGGGGTCGCAGAGAGGAGCGGCTGCATCTTAAGGAGAGCGCAGGTGTGTCTTAACCTCGAGGCTTGTATGACCACCTTAAGAGACGTCATGAAAACGGAACGTTCCATTGTCATGTGTGTGGTAAGTGTGTCATGAGGTATTTGCCAAGATAAGTCACGCTTAGGACGTCCATGCGATGCTGCTGGATTGTGACACTTTATGGGTCAGTAAGGTGTGAGTTCTGGCTACCCGCCGCGCACAAACGCTACATGCACGGGGGGGGGGGGGGGGGGGGGCGTCTGAAATGTAAGTGCCCATGAGACGTCAGTAGGAGGTCCACAAACTACACTCTGACCCATTTCCTGGGGGCCGCCTGCCGCCCCGTACAAGTCTGACCATTTTTCGCCCGCATCCACCCATAAGGGCGGATGTGACTAAGGCATAACATGATATGAGCTGGGTCTGGCGCACAACTACAGTCATGTTGCAATACAGTTTCAGAAAAGGGAGTGAAGGCTGCCCCCAGCGAGGCTGCTGTCCCAGCCACAGCCGCCCCCGCCAAACGGCTCGACAACCTCTTCTTCATTGAGGAACCCACAAACGTGTCTGTTGTAGAAAGTAAGCCATGTTTCAGATTCTGCTTGTAGCTCCTGCTTTGGCTGTTGACATTCTCATCTGTACCTCCGTCTCTTCCTTTTTCTGCCAGAGGGAACGGCAACTTTCATTGCCAAAATCGCAGGGGATCCGATCCCCAGTGTAAAGTGGATGAAGGGCAAATGGAGGCAGGTCACCCCTGGTGGTCGGATATCCATTGAGCACAAGGGCCAGGATGCCAAACTGGAGATCCGGGAAGTGATCAAATCGGATTCTGGGCTGTATAGGTGCATTGCCTCTAACAAACATGGAGAAATTGAGAGTGGTGCTGAGATGACAGTGACAAAAAAGGAAGAGGCGGGGCAAATTGGAGACATTAGAAAAGGACTCAAAAAGTAAGACAAATGGTTGTTTTGTGTTTTCCCAAAACACTTTAAATGAAAATGATAAAAGAAGATGTTGTGATCTCAAAGACTCAGCATCTGTGTTTTTAATCACTGTCAGGACTCCCTCCAAGCAAAAGAGTCCCAAGAAGGAGGGGGATATCAGTATTGTGGATCTACTCAGAGGTCACGACCCCAAAGACTACGAGAGGATCCTGCGAGAGCATGAAATCTATGACTACCGCGCCATCCTGCAGGCCATGGAGTTCCTCAAGAGGGAGAAGGAGATGGAGGCGGGAAAAGCGGTATGAAAGGGATTGGCACAATATGACCTCTGACCTCCTACTCATTTTCAATTCTAGTTGGAGGCCGCCAGTGAGAGTGTGGCTTTATTTTGAAGCAACATTTTTTGTTTTATTGTTAGTTAAGTTTCCTGATGCTAACCATGTAAGTAAGAGCAAAAAGAAGCAAGGAAGACGAAGATGATTTCCAAATAAAACCTTATAAAGTCCTTCATAAGCCAGGAGAGCTACAGAGCAAAGGGCAGAACACTTTGGGAACAGTCTCTTGTGCTCTTCTGTATCAGATTGCTAGCAAAACAATATCTGCACTCACACACAAAGCAAATGTCAAGTCGCAGGTTTCTGAGAGGACGCAGTTCGTTTGCGTGGTTCTAACAGAATGTGTCCTGCTGCAGGAGGTTGAACACGGAGGTCAGGTGGAGGAGGGGGACATTGTTCGGCTCATCCCACAGCTTGAGGGCGGCGTCAGCACAGAGGTGAAGATCAGCCTTTGTTTCTCAGAGCAGTCAAAGACGAAAAGCACTGAAACAATGACGTGCACGTTTTTTCCTCAGCCTGTTACTGTGGTGAAGAACATCACCGACCAGACCATTCCAGAGAACCAGTGCGCCACCTTTGAGTGTCAAATCCGGATTAATTACCCAGAGATCAGTCTGACGTGGTACAAAGGCACACAAAAGCTGGATGCCAGTGAGAAGTATGACATTGGCAGGGTGGGTGACAACCACTACCTGAAGATCAGGAACTGCCGGGCCACAGATCAGGGCAACTACCGTGTGGTGTGTGGACCGCACATCTCCAACGCCAAGCTCACTGTTACAGGTAAGAGTTCAGGCTGTGAAGGTGGCAGCCTCAGCGCTGTGTATCCTGAATGCTTTCTTGTGTCAAACTCTTGAATTCCAACACCAGAAGCTCAAAACAAGACAGGTGAGGTCCAGAATTCCCAACTAACATGCCTCTTTAAGCCTGTGGGTCCACCTGCAGCTTTTTCTGTTTCTGTCAAATTCTGATTTTCTTCCAAGTGTCTTCAAAGTGAACAAAAAATGTAAATGAGCCCCAGATTCAGTCATAGAAGCCGATCAGATGGGCTCATAGCTTAGGCTGACACCTGTCTTTCTCTGGGTGTCTGATTTTAGCCAACCAAATTCAGTTTACAAAACGCATCCAAAACATCGAGGTCAACGAAAGCCATTCCGCCACCTTCGAATGTGAGCTGTCCTTTGACAACGCCACCGTCACGTGGTACAGAGACTCGTGGGAGCTTACAGAAAACCCCAAATACAGCTTCAGGACAGAGGGTCGCCGGCACTTTATGACCATCCGCAATGTCACTGCGCAGGATGAAGGTTCGTTTGATCCAAAGAACATTTGTGTCACGGACCCCTTCTGCTTGTTCCCCCTAACCTCTTTCAAATGAAAACAAGGCTGGGAAACAGCAGCAGCGACTCTAGAAGCACTTATGCTGTGTGATGTTGTTCACCTCTCAGGCGTTTACTCTGTGATCGCTCGCCTGGAGCCTTTGGGAGAAGCTCGCAGCACTGCTGAGCTTTACCTGTCAGGCAGAGGTGTGTACTTGTCTTAGACAGCAGCTGCATTACGCTGACCTGATCCACCGTTCTATTGACACATGTGCACCCTGTCCCTTTACAGAGGTGGGCTTGGAAAGGGTCCCTCAAAGTGAGTATGTCCATTAAATGTCATCATTCCAACATAGTTAGTGGTAGCGGTTGAATAAAACCCCACAGACAGGACTCTGGTTCTTTCATGACTCATGACAGAGCCTTTAGGGTTTTAGTCACAGAGATTTGGTTAATATTTATTTTAGTATTTGTGGACAAATCTATAGATGCTGCCGATGAGTCACTGTATGTCCCAGATGTGGCATCAATGGCAATCAGTGGAGGTAAGTCTAGGAGCATCTGAATCATCTGCGTCTGTGACCTTACCGACCTCTCCTGACTCCCCTTTTTGTCTTTACCTGAAGACTCAGCAGAGTTTTATCACTGCAAAGAAAGACGTGAATTCTCAGGTACAAACGTGGGCCTTGGTTTGGTTTTGTGCTTCTCCTCCATGAACAGGAAGCTTTTCACTCCTCTTTTAACCTTCATCATCATCCTCATCATCAATCTTTTAACTTTCATCCATGTGCTTGTTTAGTTTTCATAACTGATTAATTCAGTCACGGGCTTCCACTTCTTTAACCTGCAAACCGAGCTGGACTCTAGCCGAGCCAGAACAGTTTTTCTGCCCAAGACTTTCAAAGAACTTTCAAATTCAGTGAATGAATGAATCATTGTATTTACTGACATTGATCTAATGGAGCATTGGTCTTTGGTTTGCATAGTTTTTGACAATATTACCAAAACATACATGAATACCTTTTTGGCTAAAATGGATATCATATTGATAACTGTTTCAAAATGTTGATATCAAATTTGTTTTTGACATAAGTTGGAATGAAATAAAAGAGTAAAGATCAGTAAGATTCAAGTGCCGGAAGTCTTTTTAGTGATCTTCAAAAGTTACGTTCACTTTCTCTTGTATTTGTATTTGTTTATAGTCAGAGTCCAAGTTTAAAATGTAGAATCCCATTTTATCTTTTTAACATGAGTTAGGAGGTTTAACATGACATGCTGCCCCCCCCCACGCCCACGCCCACCCCCTGCACTACTGTCCTGTAACCCCGACTTTTGTAGTTTAACAGTTTCAGGTCAGCTGTCATCTTCCTTGGACTTCCACAGAATAACTGTCCACTCGGGTCACCTCACTTGTCATGTTGTTGGGACTGTTTTTGTCTTCTCTGTCCTTTTGTAGGTTCATGTCTTCTGCACTAACTGGATTCAGCCCTCGGTGTCGATGGATGAGAGTTTTCTGGCAGCAGCCTCTCATGTCTGTCATCTTCTTTTTCCTTCACCAGAGACCAAAAAGGTTGTGGAGGAAACTATTGAGAGGACTCAATTTGGGGTCAGAACAGAAGACTCTGCAGGTATACCAGCTTTAGAAAGCAGGCTGACAGGCTCCTGGCTGTTCCTAAAGCTTATGGCTAAACAGACCTGCAGACTTACTAACAATAACTGTGAGCTGCCCCCTTGTGCTGCTTTTAAAGGCCTCTCTTCGCCTCTAGGCGTAGTTGCAGTCGCAGTTGCAGTCGTAGTGGTCTAGTGATTGCTCTTTCTTGGAGGTTTTTGCTCTCTTACATGTTTCATCAATGTCTTGTATGTTTTCTGATTCTTCTTCACGTCTTTCTTCTGCTCATATTAACCCTGACTGGACGTTTCTGTCAGCAGAATGTGGAGCACACACTTGAGCTGGGTTTAACATGAGATTTCTTGATCTTTCGAGTTGCAGAAGCTTACAGGGTACCAGAGGAGATGGTCCTAGCTCCATCCAAAGGTATCTGCTTAATCCCTTTCCCTTCTTGAAAATCTTATTTCTGTATTCGATCTCCTGTTGTTGTGTTCTTTTCTTTAGCTTTTATGCCATTCTTAAAGCTTTTTACATAATGAAAGTGGTATAGTCTGAGATCAGAGAACTAAAATGCATCATAATATCTTAAAGAAACTGAAGTGAAGAAGCCACCAGCTGAGGTTGAAGAAGAGCCTCCACGACAACAAGGTAATGATGTTCTTGTGTGCTGTCCAGTGATTATTGTTGTTTTTTGTTTGTGGGTCATTCTTTGCTACTATTCTTGTATTTACTGAAGAAAGAACATCTAGAAAAAGGACCTCTCTTCTTCTTTTTATCACTTTAAGAACAAAAAATAGTTAGTTTAGACTTAAAACCTCTTAGTTTTTTTCAGATACATTGTAAACATGTTTTTTCACAAGTTTTAACTAAAATTATTTAACATTTCTAATAAAAAGTATCTGATTTAAACTGAACCCAGGAAAGACAGTACATTTGCAATTCAAACTTGGCAGATTGGTCAGATTGGTTCCAGTTCTGTAAATTCAGTGTCTGAAGCAACCTTGTTGTCTTAAATTCTCTTTTGTTGTGTCTGCTTTCTGTAAAAAACAGCTGTCATTGTTTGTGTTTATTCGTAAACACGAAGGATTGTGCTTCTTCGAGTTCACTTCTCGTTAAATGTTTTCTCTGTCAGTCTGTTGGCTTTCTGTGTTTTCTCAGTTATCTTCACTCTTTTTAGCCCTTCGGCTTTTACAGTCGTTTTCTCTTTGCACCAAATTACTGTAACACCTGTAGCTCCTACAAAGAGCCTTCCTGAACCTCAACAAGCCAAGAGAACAACCGTACTGAAAACTGAAGATCCCACTTTGAAAGAGCTTGAGTCCAGAGCAGCCAAAGCAGTGCCTGAAAGCCAAGTACCAGCAGCAGTCAAACAAACTCCACAAGGTAATGTTTGAACATCTTTGTCTCACAGCCACTCAGCTGGAAAATGATTGTTGTGTCCTCACTGTTTGGTTTTGTGTCACCACAACTATTAGCAGTAACCTCTTGATGTTCATTTTTGAAACTAACAAGCTCTTTTCTACCGACTACACTGTGTTCCACCAAGTCTCTGTCTAGACTGACTGATAGATTTGACGCATAAAGATCACATTATTTCTACAAAGACTTCCTCATTGGTGTCAAAATGATCGTAAAGTTCTCCAAACCTCCAACTGCTGTACACGAGCAGTCCATCATGAAGGTTACTCCCCCGAAGAATGAAGACATCTCAGGAAGTCATGAAATAACAGCATCTAGGAGAGTTTGGAGGGATTTTGTTTTTGTCTGTGTTTCATTGTCTTTGTTTTGTGCACTCGATAGAGTGACCTGTAATGGTGAAGTCACAGTGGTAGAAACATCCACGGCTACATGCACGTGTCTCATTGTGTTTACATGTGCCATGAACAGCAGAACCTGGAGAGCGTGTTGCTGGGCCAGCTGCAGCTCCCCTGGGCCCACGCTTTGTACCAGCTCAAGGTATTAGTCTACAGGCTTGCTTGAGGAAACTTGTCCTTCTTCAAACTTTGAAGTCACTCATTAAGAGTGTAATCTTGTCCTACTTGTCTGTTTGCTGTTGTTTGTGGACCAAAAATACAAACGCACAATGAAGCTGCTCTTCTGCCATCTGCGCTCGAAGTACCTCCACTTAAGACAGATGCTACTTCTCTTGAAGGTATTGCGAAGGTCATCATTACCGGTTACATTTTTATTTTAATCATGATTGTTTGTTTTGTCAGTTTCCTCTTGAAGCTGAAATGTGTAAAGTTGAAATATCTTCAAAATCTTAGCACCCGCTAGGGTGTGACTTGACCTCTTTTTCATATAACTCTTCTACCAAGGTATCTCCGTACCAAAAATACCTGAGCCTCTTGGAAAACTGCCTGTGCTGTATAGACGTGATGTGCCAGAAAGTGATGTGCCAGACACTCCCAGCCTCACCATTAAAGGAGAAACAGAAGAATCAATGGTTCCAGAAAAACTAAATAGGCATTTTCCAGAAACTAGATGGGTTGATGATGAGCCACTGAAGGTCACAGATGTAAAAGAAGTGCCAAAAGAGAGAAGGAAAGTCCTAGAAGAACAAAATAATGTTTTGGAAGTGGTAACAGAGTCTTCAAAAACACAAACAAATCTTCTAGAAACATCAGAAATTGTTCTGGAAACCACAAAGAAGCTTCCAAGAAAATCAAAGATACCGCAAGAACCAAGTCTACCAAAACCAAAAAGTCTTCCAGAAACACTAAAGATGGTTCCAGATTCATCAAATGTGGTTCTACAAGAATTAAAGCTGACTACAGAAACCCCAGAGGAACTGCCAGAGAAACCAACAAACGTTCTGGAGATGCCAAAAAAGGAGCATAAAGCACCAAAGATTGTTGCAAAAGTGCCAGCACCTGTTTTGGAAACATCTCTGACTCCTGCAGAAATGCCTATAAGGGTCATTTCAGAAACAGGAGCGCAAACAAAGTCTACAAATATTACAGATTCTGTGAGTGAGCTCAGCAATAAATCTCCAGAAACATTAAGAAATCATCCTATGGCAGCAGACGTGGTTAAGGAGGAACCAAAGGCGGCTCCAGAGGCAAAAGGCCTACCGCTAGAAATCCAGAAAGTGGCTGCAGCTCCAGACCTGATAACAGGGGAAAAACATTCCTGTCCCAAAGCATCACCAACACAAGATTCTGAAAGCCTGAAGCAAATTCTTCAGGCTGAAAGAGCTCAGCAACAAGGTAGATATGACTACAAGACAATCATGTGTCTTTTGGATCTTCTAAATAGTACAAGTTGATGAAACAGTTACAACTCATTACTGGATGACTTTAGGTCATTCTTTAAATGTTTTGTTTGCATGAAATTTTGTGGTGTCTTCAAAATTATTTTGCTAACAAAGAATCCCAATCCCTTGTAATCCCTCTGCATCTTTCCTCCTGCCCCTTTGTCGAATCCAAATCCAAAGTCACTTCATTGCTGGAGGACAAAATTCGGACAAAGACGAAAACACAAAACATCCACTTTGTATGGAAAATGACCATCAGAAATGTTAAGCTCTTCCATTTGAGAAGTATTTTCTAGATAGAGTTCTTGTTTAGCAGATGACAAGCAAGAGTTAGTGAAGCTAATATAATGCTTTAAAGACCCACTCCCATTATCTTTTGATATATTTTCAAAGTGTTTCCTGTGGGCCGTTACTGATGATGATGATGCAGTTTTTAGCCAAAATCAAAAAACTGTCATTTTCTAGGACATAGTTTCTGCAAAGCAGCAGGAGTTTGTCAGAAATTTACCTCTGAGTTGTAGGCGGGACTATTGGCGCGGAGTAAGCCTGCCCCTATGTCCCATCATCCCTTTGTTTAAACTGTCTCCCGCTACTTTACAGCCCCTTACGACCCCAACCTGACATTAGCAGAACAGCAAAAATGGTGACCAATATTGTAGCTATCCATCCATACAGTTCTGATCCAGATTCCAGCTCAGACCAGGAAAACAGAGACATTCATGGAAAATACTCAGAAATGCAGTTTTAAGTGTAATTTTCTTTATTTATGTCACAAGAACATGTTGAAAACACCAAAAATATGTTTTTAATTGGAATGGGTCATTAAATGGTGAGCTGCAGAGTTGGTTTGAATGACCCAATGCAAATCACAGTCATCAGGGTTCCGGAGAGATGGGTTTAGTTTTTATCTCTTAGAATTTTAAAACTTGCTACCCTAAATGGACCAGCAGGCTGCAGACCAAGCTTTATTACATGAGCAAATAGCCACCTTTGCTCATGGAGACACAGAACTGCCTTTCCAATGTTCCATGTCTGTTTCAGAGTTTCTGTCTTTGTGACTCTTTTTTTCCTGGATTTTCTTCTTGGTGTAGTTTGGAGACTCTCGTGTCCAAATCGTCTTTTTTACCGCTCTGACCTACCAACATGGTTGACCTAGTCATGACATTAGCATCTCTTGTTTGCAAAGTTCCTCCCTCAGAGGAGAAGAAGCCTGAACCCGAAGCAAAACCATCACCTCCTCCACCTCCTAGTGCAGAGAAAGCTGCAGCTCCTGGAGGTAACAAAGTTTTTAGTTTGTACCCTCAAATCTCATTAAAAGTTCTTGCTTTTGCTTCCATTCATTTAAGCTATGTGACATACCTTGTCTTCAGATTCTGGTCATTTCTGAATTGTTTGTCTGATGTGGTTGTCTAAAGTGCGTGTCGTTATATTTGAAACAACTTCTTGGTTTCTTTGTCATGACTCGGACATCTTACAATCAAAAAGTATCTCTCCCAGAGAAGAAGCCAACTGCTTCACTTCCAAAATCCTCAACCCCTCTTTCTCCCACTGCTACACAAATGGTTTCCCCTCCTGAAGGTAGAGTCTTTTCTTGTTTTGTAAATCTCTTTTTCTTGGGTGGGTGATGTTCAGACGTTGCTCTGGTTGGGCTGTAATTTGCAAACTCTTGTCTTTTTTGTTTCAGTCTTGTTTTACATGTGTCTACTCTTTTGATCTTTGCATCATCTTTCTAATACTTTTCTCCAGAGAAGAGCATACCCTCTGGGCAGAAGCCCTCTTTCCCTGCAATTCCTGCAGAAAAAGTTTCTCCTCTTCCAGGTAGTTTTTTTTAGTGGACTTTGCTGTCGTTTTGTTAGGTTGCTGAAGAAACCATAAAAACCATACACTGTTTTTTAGGAGGCGGCTTTTTGTTTCATGTGCTGTTGCTTACCTTTACCTTTATATCTTGTACTCCTAAGTGACTTCTCCAGATGAAAAGAAACCATGTCCTCCAACAAAAAAGGCACCAGCAGAACATATTGCTTCTCCAGCAGGTAGTTTCTTGTGTTTGTGAAAAGTGTCTTCTCTGTTTGTCTTGTGTTGCTGAAGTTGGTTGGTTTACAACAACAGCAGCTTACAATTCATCGTCAGCTTTGTTTAACTGTTTGTTGAGCAGATCTTTATCTGTGCCTGTAATCCATTGGTGTTCTTTTATCTGAAGTTGCGCCATTGGAGAAGAAACCCTCTGAAGAGGCCGTTAAGGCTGAAGCTTCTCTTGTATCAGAGAAAATCTCTTCACCTGAAGGTAATTCCCTGTGTTTCACCTTCATTTTTGGTGTTTTCTTTTTACGTTTGTCTTCTTTTCTTAAACCTACCTGGGACATCTTCAGTCTGAGATGCTCACATGCCTCTTCCTCTAATAGTGACCCTCCTTTGGCTTTAACAGAGGCGTTTCCTTTCATACATGTGCTTACAGTCATCCTTTTTGAAATTTTGCAGATAAGGAACCAGTTTCAGCTCCTGGACCTACTAAAGGTATATTACATTTTAGACAGTTTATATTTCTATTAAAATATCATTTATATAAAAGACAATTCTTAGGATCTGTATTTAAATTCCATAAGCATAATGTTTTTGTGTGTTTTGTGGTGTTGATCTCTATGTGAGCATAAAAAGGTCAAATGTCTTTCATGTTTGTTCTTGAATGGTTAAAGGTGTACTTAATCTCTCAAAAACACTGTCAGCTCTTAAGCAAACGGACAAGATCCCTGTTTTGGAGGAAGACATGCCAATGTCACCAAAGATGAAAAGCAAGTTTACCATATTACCCAAAGAGAAACAACCACAACTAGAAGTTGTTCAGTTAAAGAAGGTGCCTGTAAAACCTACAGAGCTAGAGAAACACGTAATAACTCACGGAGCAGAAGTGACAAGAACTAC
Organism: Oryzias sinensis; assembly: GCA_037389245.1. NCBI lineage: Eukaryota > Metazoa > Chordata > Actinopteri > Beloniformes > Adrianichthyidae > Oryzias > Oryzias sinensis. Next base: position 10,902,209 of record CM074501.1, on the reverse strand, counting down.
TGACCGAGAATTAACAGCTCATGGACTTCACGAACGAGAAGATCGAGTGATAATGACATTTGACAGACAAGAACGAGTCTTCACTGCAGAACCAGAGACAAGGCAACTGAGCCAACTTATGGGCACAGACATGCTTAAAGTTTCACATGAAAGAGAAGAAGGATTGACAGGAACCCTTAAACAAAGGCAGGAGAAAGAGGCAGAGGTTCCCAGTGTGTGCATGCAGAAATTAACTTTACCTCCAGCTGCTGGTCAACAAAAAGAGTCTGTAAAACCTAAAACATTAGAAAAATCAGGAAAAGCAGAGAAAGATAAACATCAAGTGGTTCAACTGCAACAGGTACAGACAAAAGCCCCAAATCTCAGAAAAAAGGTTTTGGGTCAAGAAGCTAAAGTGACAGAGGAAGCTGAAGCCAAACTGGTTGTTTCAGAGCTGCAGGATAGAGAGGACCATGAGAGAATAATGATTAGAACAACTTCAAGAGTCACCACCTCAACCGAGGGCTCATCTGAACTCAGTCAGCAGTTTACAGTCGGTGAGAAACTCATACAGACCAGCAGCTCTAAAGTTCAGCAGGAGAGAGAAATGAAGACAAGTGTCACCAAAAAGATGGTAAAGGCATTGCCAAAGAAGAACGAAGAACAAGAAGCAGTGAGGCTGAAACCTTTTGAAAACTCTCATAAAGTAGAAAAAAAGACATTAAAAGAGTCAAAGCAAGTGGTTCAAGCAAAGACTGAATACAAGCATAGTTCTTTTAAAACTGGTCTTTCGCCATGCTTAGATCAACGCCCCACTGCAATTGAAAACACCAACAGTTCTGATGCACCTGGAACCAGTCTAGACACATCTAAGGATGTCGACAAGTCCCAGTTAGTTCTACAGCCAAAGAAAAGCCTTGATCAGACACTTACGGGGGAAGAAACTAAAGCGGCTGGCCTGGAGCTTCTTCACGAAGAGCACAATGTTGTTTTCATGACTGAAAAGCAAGGAGAGCAGGTTGTAGTGAAGCCTTTTACTAAGGTCACAGAAACAGAAAAAGTGTCTGAGAAGAACCATAAAACCAGTGGAACAGATGTACCAGATCACTTTCCAAGAGCTGAAGATGCTGCACCCCTGCAAGAGCCTCGAGATGTCAAAAAGACAGCAGAGTGTCAAAAAGAGGAAGACACATCTCTGAGAACAGTAGGCACAAAGGTTCCAGACCCTACAGCCCGTCCTTCAAGACAGAAAGACACGACCACAGAAAAAGACTCAAATGGAGATTTCCAAAAATCAGAGACTAATACTTTTGAGAAGCTGGAAAATGTTGAGCAAGAGAAACTCAAATCTTCTACTTTTAATACGTATCAGCCAAAAGACTTGGATCAAGTCCCCACTGATGAGAGGGTGGAGCCAAAAAGTGTTGAAGGGCTTTCCAAGTCTGCTTCACCCAAGTCTGCTTCACCCAAGTCTGCTTCACCCAAGTCTGCTTCACTCAGCAATGTTTCTATGAAGTTCCAAGAAGAGGAAGCTCCAGGTGTCCAGAAGATCTCTGTGGCCACAGAGGTTTCCCCAAAAGCAGTGGAGATAAGCCGAGTGTTGACTCAGCCAGAGGAGGAAGTGGACAAGCTAAAGGTTGAGGAGCAAGAGTGTGAGGAAGAAGAGGTGTGGTGCTGGGACCTGGTTCCCTCAGAGGATTGGGAAGGGGAAAGAGAGGACGGGGTCCTCCAAACCCCCGGCATGCCTGGTCCAAAAAGAGGTGAGCTCGGGATATGCTGAATCTGGAACCTTTTGCCTTTGGAGTCTGCTCATCCCATCTCAGACGACCCATCTAATCCCTGTCTCACCAGTTTGTAATCCTTGGATCATCTTGTTTCTTTGGGCTCATATGTATGTTTGTCACCCATTTGGTTGTTTTCAAGTCTTGAATCATTCTGTCATTGTCATCAGTCTACCTGGTTGTTGAATCATTGTCGACCCTTGTATTGCATCATTATCATCATCTTCATCATCATTATCATCATCTTCATCATTGTCACCATCATCTTCATCATCTACACCATCATCTTCATCCTTGTTGTTAATATGGTTAAACATGGTGTATCTCTTGTATTTTTGGAATAAGGTGTCTCTTGACCAAAGTTCTTCTGCTGGCAGAACCCGTCTTTGCCCACAGAGCTGTACCCCAACCTTAAAAGTCCTTCTGTTGTCTCTTATCCAGAGGGAAAGCCTTCAGAAGAGCCACCAAAAGGCAGAGGCAGAGGATTTGGCGGTGAGGATTCACTAACATAAGACAACATCTGCGTAAAGTGACACTTGAAACATCTTAAACCAGTCTGTTCTTGATTTGCATGCGTGTTGTTGGCCTGCTTTCCAACACAAACTTATGCTGCTTTACACAAACGTTTTCTGCTGTTGGAACCTTTAGTCATCTAACTTCCGTTAGTTTGTACGTTTCTTTTTGACCGAGCGACTAAATCTGTCAGGTGTGTACATGTCTGTGAATTCTCTGTAAGCATGAGGACTGAATGTGAATGTCAAACATGTAGTCCATTAAGGCGGGGCTGAGGCAATATGGTGGTAAAATCTGCTTCCTTTACAGCTGGGGGTTGTTGGTTCAAGTCCCAGTTGAGTTCTTTATTTTTGGTGTTTGTGCGTCTGTTCCCAGTCTCTAGGCTTAAAATATTCAGCTTCCTGCTAAAGATTAGAAACATGCACATCCAGTAGGCTGTAGTCCTGATATCACATTAGGAGTGACTGTTCAGAGGGAAGATTGATTTAACACAGAAAATGCATGAAATCTTTGGTTTCATTGAGGATGGACACCTGTCACAGCAAAGAATGTACCTATCATGAACGAGCCTTTCTTGCTAGAGCCCAACAAGGCTCAGGCCAGATTTCTGTTGTAACACTGAAAACTGCTAATTCAAGCACATGTTGACCCAACATTTCCATAACTTGATAAGCATCCCATTTAAAGCTGTGGTACAGTGGTTAAGGTATGCCTTAGCCTTTGCAGAGGGCATCGATTCCAGACGCTTGGGCTGATAAATGACATCGCTTGTTTATTGGCAGCAGCCACATCTTCCCATCTTAATCTGGTCTGTGTGGTTTGTTATTAATGTTTTTGTTGGTGGTGTTATTCTTGTTGTTTTAAATCTTTACTAAATTCTACTTATAAGGAGTCATTGGGCAGAATTCTGAACCTTGACTCATTCCAATGTACTGTTATCTTCTGACCCCCCAAATGGGTTACTTTATATGTGAAACAGATGTGTGTCATTCCAGTTTCTTTTCTCACTCGACTACCAGTTGTACGAGTTATCTTTGTCTGATGTTGCAGCGAGGCAAACTCCATCTCCTGGAGATGGTGGCAGGGGACGGGGCCAAAGGCCGGGTGGAAAAGGCCCTTCACCGCCAGAGGAGCCAATTAAGTTTGCATTGAAACCTGTGCCTCTGAAGTTCACCAAGAAGCTTAAAGACATCGTGTTGCAGGAGGCTGAGTCTATAGGCTCTTCTGCTGTGTTTGAGTGTGAGGTGTCTCCTTCCACCGCCATCACTTCCTGGATGAAAGATGGCACCAACTTGCGTGAAAGTCCCAAGCACAAATTTACATCTGACGGCAAAGATCGCAAGTTGAACATCATTGATGTCCAGCTTTCGGACACTGGTGAATATACCTGTGTGGCCAAGAATGCTGGCAAAGAGATATCGTGCACTGCCAAGCTAATAGTTGAAGGTAAACCACAACTTTTGCCTAACTTGAAGTTTTTTCAAACGACACAAGTTGGATGTCTTAAACGAATAAAACTTAGGTGAACCATGTCACCGTAAGGAATCAGTAATTAGTATTCACTTGTTTTGTGCTGCAAATGCTATTGTCCTAACAGAGTGTGTCTATTTACATAGAGCTGCCAGTGAAATGGGTAAAAGAACTGGAACCAGAGACGTCGTGCATGAAGGGTCAGCCAATGTACCTGACCTGCGAACTGAACAAAGAGAGAGATGTCATCTGGAAGCGTAACGGTGAACTCCTTAAGAAAAAGGCTGGAAAAGTGGCCATTAACATAATTGGCATGCAGCACGCTGTGACAATCCAGAACTCCACAGAGGAGGATGCTGGGAAATATACCTGCGAGGTGGACGGCCAGGAAGATGTCAAGACAACAACCGATGTGAAAGTAATTGGTAAGCAGTCAAAAACACTCAGTAACTCAGTCCCTCAGAAAGGCCGGCCTTCATTTCACCAGGAAACCGTTGACACAGAAGCACCCTCAGTTTGTTTTGATTGAACCTCTCAGGCATAGATGGGTGTTCTTCTGTCATGCATAGATAAGTCTTTAACCTGAGTGTTCCCCCTGCAGAGATCATCAAAGACTGGCTTGTGAAGCCTCTGAGGGATCAGCATGTGAAGCCAAAGGCTAAAGCCACGTTCAAATGCGAGCTGTTCAAAGACACTCCCAACTGGAAATGGTTTAAAGGAGAAAACGAGCTCACTCCTTCTGACAAAGTAGAGATCAAAAAAGACGGAAAAGATGTGGCTCTCACTATCAATAACTGCCAGCCTGAGGATGTAGCAGACTACACCATAGAGGTTGAAGATCGTAAATACACCGCCAAACTCACGCTTGGAGGTAGGGCTCATAAAAAATGAAGTTAGGACCACCCAGAAGTTTTTTTTCTCTGAATTTTTGGCTCATTTTGCTCTTTCAGAACGTGAGGCTGAGATCCTGAAACCGCTCTCCAGTGTGGAGGTTGTTGAGAAGGAAGAGGCCAAGTTTGAAACTGAAATATCTGAGGAGGATGTTGTTGGGGAATGGAAACTGAGAGGCCAAGTTCTGACAAGATCTCCAGTAAGATTTTTGAATATTCACCGTATAATTTGATTTAAAAACGCCTTTTATGTGTAAAAAAGTCAAATAGTAACAGGAAGCCCAACTAAGACAAATTTTTATTTGGACTTTGTTCTGCAGACGTGTGACATCAAAGCTCAGGAAAGAAAACGTTTCCTCACCCTGAAGAACGTGCAGCTGGACCAGGCCGGGGAAGTGTCGTATCAAGCTCTGAATGCTGTCACCAGTGCCATGCTCACCGTCAAAGGTAGGAAGATGTCACCAGAAAGCTGCGCCCAGTTTGCCTGCTTCTGGTGCGAGAGCCTGCCTTTGCTTGTCTTGGCGATTGCGGCACGATTCCTGTTTTTTAAGTGGACACTCCCATTAGCATATGCGTAGGAAAATGATTATCCAATTATTCGCACCTAACAGAAATCGAAATGGGCTTTGTTGAGGTGTTGAAGGACGTTTCTGTGCCTGAGAAGAAACAGGCTAAGTTTGAATGCACAGTCACCAAGGAGGTTCCAAAGGTCATGTGGTTCAAGGGGGTAGAGGTTGTCACCCCAAGTCCTAAATATGAAATAATAGATGATGGACAGAAACACATGCTGGTCATCAACAGCTGTGCATTTGAAGATGAGGCTGAGTACACAATAGAGGTTTTGGGGCAAAGATCCACAGCCCAGCTGAGGGTGGAAGGTAAGTGGCAAACAGAACCCCCCAGGCTTCTGCTCTCTCTGCACCTGTCTGCCTTTTTGCTTTAAAGTTGGTCTCGGCAATGAACTGTTGTGTGCACTGATTGGTGTATTCCAGGCATGAGGCTCAGTTTTGTTCAGTCACTTCAGGACCAAACGGTGAAGGAAGGTAACACTGTTCGCTTTGATCTCGAGCTGAGTCATGAGAACGTGCCGGTCGTTTGGTACCGAAACGAGGTCAAACTCCATGTGAGTCGAACGGTTCTCACCTATACGGAAGGAAGGAGGCACACTCTAGAAATGAGGTCACTGTCTCTAGATGACACCTGCCAGATAAAGGCAGAGGCCAAAGGATTTCACTCCACAGCCAAACTGACCGTCATAGGTAACACTGCTGTTCCCATCTTCTTTCTTTTAAGAGTTGCATGTTTATTGGGTGTTACTTTTGGACAATGTTTTTATTTTAAAGCTTGTTTTTTTAAATTTGAATTGTACTTTTGCAAAGATGAATAGAAATTAGCTCAAAATGCTATAAAAACTTAGACTTGCAAAAAGGTCTGATTGTGCTTGAGTTCTGAGAAACGGTGCTTTAGACTAAAACCCAACAGTGAGAGAAGCTGGATGGAGGACTCCTGAAAATGACTGACTCCTGAATGTTGTCCTGCTCCAGAGGGCGACGCTGTCTTTGTGGTGAAGCTGCAGGATTACACCGCCACCGAAAAGGAAGAACTGACATTGCAGTGCGAACTCAGCAAAGACGTCCCCGTCATGTGGTACCACGACAAGAAGGAACTGATTGCCTCCAAGACGGTGGCCATAAGGTCAGAGGGCACCAGCAGGTCTCTGGTTCTGAAGAAAGTGTCGCAGAGCAACCAAGGCTGTTATGAATGTGACTGTGGCACGGACAAGACGTCAGCCAACATCACCGTGGAAGGTAAACACGACGAAATAGCAGCTAATGAGCCTGCTCTATACCCAGGACTGCAGATAAGGTGTAAGCTTCTCTCTCAAAATGATCAAAGAGAAAACAATAACTGAATGGAGTCCAAAATTAAATGAGTTAAAACAAATTACTCAGTATTAAACCACCAAATGGTTCCCAAGTTTGGGTTCTGACTGTTCTGTGACTCCAGCTCCAGTCACAGCAGAGAACAAATGGAAGACACGGAGGTGGGAGACTTTATCATTTAAAGTCCCTCTTCTTGTCCCCGTGTTTGAAAAAGACAAGTCTTCACGTCAGCTGTCCACTGCTGGCAGAGACGAGTCTGCTGCCTCTGTCCTGTCAGTTCACCACACTGTTTTCAGCCCTGAAAAAAGGCTGAGGAGAAACCTCATGTTGGCTTTGTGTGGGATTGAACAGAGAAGCTCAGCAGATGGTCTTCTGCTCTGCAAGTTTCTGCTTTTGCAGATCTCTGCAATGTGAAGGAGCTGGCGTCCTTCTAAATCAACCTGTAGGTCTAACACCGACTCTTCAACATTCAAATGCGCTCAGCAGTCACATTTTTCCCCAGAACTCATTCTTTAATGATATTGCTATACTAGATCTAATGACTTAATTCAAGTAAAGCAAAGTGCTGCTTGTGTAAGATCAGTAGAACATGAGCCATTTCCTTCTGCTCAGGGTAAATCCTTCTCAAGAAGAATAGATCCTAGACAAATAAGAGCAGGAGTTCTTTGATTAATAAGATATTAGATACTACTCTCAGAATAGTTTGTGTTGTGGATAATTTGACACATGTCAAGGTGAAGCTTTCCCAATGCTGCAGTTATATTTTGTTAAAAACGTGTTTTTGTCCAACAAACCCAATCAGCACGAGATGTTAAAGTTGTCCGGCCGATTTACGGCGTGGAGCTGTTTGACGGAGAGACGGCTCGTTTTGAAGCGGAGATATCTGAGGACGACGTCCACGGTCAGTGGAAGCTTAACGGAAACGTGCTCGGCCCTACAGCGGTAAGAGTCGTGTCGTCTGCATATCCCCTAAATGTCTCGGTGCTCTGAGGTCGTCACCTTGTTCCTGTGTGGCAGGACGTTGATATCATCGAGGAGGGAGGCAAGCATACACTGATCCTCTACAACTGTAAAGTCTCCATGACGGGTGAGGTGACGTACGCTGCTGCTAACGCCAAGTGCTCCGCCAACCTGAGAGTCAAAGGTAAACCAGCAGAAACCACCTTTACCTTTTCTCCAAGTGGGCGGGGCTGTCGGACAGAGTCACAGTTTTCCAGCCCAAAAGTCTCAAAAATGCCCGAATACTTAGCAGTACTCCATCAATTATTGTTTAGCACGTCACATTTTGATTTAAAGTCCAACTTTAGGACATTTGTATAGTATTATATCTGCCATTTTTGCAGTCAGATTAATTAAAATACTGGATTTTATTGAACTTTATAACAATCACTGAGGAACAAATGTGAGTTTATGAGCGCCCCTCAAACATAAGAAATGATTAAAAAAAAGAAAGAAAGAGGACAAAAAACCCCACATAAAATCATTGCAGGGGTTCCGGTAGAACTTATTGTTATGATGAAATGAGGTAATTGTTTTTGCATTTTTATTTTTCATGAATTTAAGTGAGCTAAGCAAATCTGTTTGTGAAACTTAAAAAAAATTGTTTTTATGAATATAACAAGTATTATTAAAACATTAAGAGCTAAATCAAATAACTTATCACCTTAGCTTACTTCAGTACTTCAGTATTATACTAACTGTGTGAAAACAGGACATTTCTGTGTAACACCAACAGTAAAAGCCTCCTAAAAACTTTTGACATGAATGCATTCATAAAAGAAATGATTTATTGGTTGTTATTGATGTCACACCAAGCACAGATGTTTTCCAGTAAAACAAGAGCCTGATTGAGGGATTCATTTTCTCATTTAGTGGAGGTTTCCTATGATGAAATCTACAGGCCTCTCATCTTTTTAGGTGGGAGAACCTGCACAACCACAGGCTGACTGAATACTTTTTTTGCCCCACTGCAACATTCATTATGTGAAATTAACTCACATTCATTTATTCTTGGAGTGCTCCAAATGAATGTGTGTTAATTTCTTATAGCTGAATTCAGCAGAAACTCCTTAAATCACATCTAAAAGTCAACATTTGATCCCAAAACCTCCAACCTAAGTCCAGTAAATAAAAAAAACGGATTTCTGCCACATAATCAAAACAAGCAAAGTTTCAGCAAAACGGTTCCTAAGATTTTCATTGAGCTGGAGATGAAGAAAATGTTGAACCACTGGTTTCCATTCTCCCCCCCTCCCCCCATGCTGCCACAGAACTTCCTCTGAACTTCCTCGCTCCAATGAGTGACGTTCAAGTGTACGAGAAGGACGATGCCAAGTTCGAGGTGGAGGTGTCCCGGGTGCCTAAGAGCTTCCGTTGGCTGAAGGGCTCACAAGAACTGCAGAGCGACGAGAAGTATGAGATTTTGCAGGAGGGAAAGATGTTCACCCTGGTTATCCGATCAGCCGCCTACGACGACGAGGCCAAGTACATGTTTGAGGCCGAGGACAAGAGAACAGCCGGGAAACTCGTCATCCAAGGTAATAAGAAAATCATTTTGAAAAGTTCACCACAACTGTATAAAAAATGTTCATCTTCCTGTTTAATCACAGTTCTACTGTCAAAAAAGTGAAGCAAAAGTAAAATAATGAAAATTGATTAAAAAATGTAGAATGATATTTTATCTTTGGAGTGTTTGCTGGCACTTTCTGTTCAGTGTCAACACCTAAAGGACAAAGGTGATGACACTTATTTGCAGAAGATGCTAAATAGATATTGTCCCAAAAGCGTTTTAGAAAGTCTGGTGGGTTGGTGGACACTGAGCTCCAATCTGTCCACTGCAGGTATTCGGCTGGAGTTTGTCAAACCAATCAAGGATGTCACGGTGAAGGAGCGGGAAACGGCAGAGTTCAGCTTAGAGCTGTCCCACGACAACATCGCCGTGGTGTGGTACAAAAACGACATCCGCCTGCATCCCAGCAAGGTCGTCCACATGTCAGTCAACGGAAAGATCCACACGCTGGCCTTTAAGGAAGTCACTATTGATGACACGTCCATGATTAAAGTGGAGGTCGGGGATAAGAGCGCGACAGCCATGCTGACAGTCATCGGTCAGTTCCCACACTTCAAAAACATTTGAGTTATTTGCTTCTTTAAAACGTCTCTCTAAATCTAATTTATCTCAGTTTTATAGCTTAGATTCCCAATATCCCTGAGAACTTTTAGTAGAAAATAAACCTGTTCAATAAAAACTAATCCTTTTGTAAACCTTGACAGTAGTTCCATGTCAGGACCTCTAAATGAGACAGAAGATTTGAATTTCATCTTGTCTGTGCAGAGGGCGACCTGTACTTCACCACCAAGCTGCAGAACTACACAGCCGTGGAAAAGGATGAAGTGCAGCTGGTGTGTGAACTGAGTAAAGCCATCGCTGATGTCAAATGGTTCAAGGATGGGAAGGAAATCACTCCTTCCAAGAACATTACCATCAGCACTGATGGCAAGAAACGCATCCTGACGGTGCGCAAGGCAGAGAAGGCCAACATTGGAGTTTACACCTGTGACTGTGGCTCAGACAAGACCACTGCAAACATCAACATCGAAGGTAAGACATGCTAGAGCATCCGACTCTGACTGCAAAAGGTTGTTGTTAAGGCCCAGAACCTGCAGGATGAACTAACACCACCCTTCAGTTGTTGGATTACAAAAATGAAGGCGTCCTGGTAGTAAGGAGAAGGCTGGAGAAGATGAAGATACATCTCCTGAAAGACGGGTCGCTGTTTTTCCTAAAGATGGCTGTTTATGGTTTCCTTCTGCTCAGAGCGGGACATCAAAGTGGTTCGGCCTCTGTACAGCGTCGAGGTCACAGAAACCGAATCGGCGAAGTTTGAGACAGAGATTTCAGAGGAGGACGTCCACGGGAACTGGAAGCTGAAAGGGGAATCGCTGCACCAGTCCGCTGTGAGTCTGTCAAAGCTGCTCAGACCTGCTGATTGGATCAGGAAAAAACACCTAAAAATGTCCCAAACTTTCTTCAGGACGTGGAGATCAAGGAGGAAGGAACCAAACACATGCTGATACTCTACAACGTCCGCATGGACATGGCTGGAACTGTTGACTTCTCAGCAGCCAACGCCAAATCCAATGCTCAGCTCAGGGTCAAAGGTCAGCCCTCATTATTTGTTACCTCTACAACGGTGAAGGACTTCTAACAACTCCTAATAACCCTTAGCATGGCTTCTGATGAACTCCCAGGTCTGTGTGAACCAAACCCCTGGAGTCCTTTGTTTTGGTCACTTGATCATCATCATCATCATCATCATCATTATCATCATCAAGTGCAGCTCCACCCTCCATGGAGCCTAAAAAAAAGTTATTTTACCCATTTCAAAATTAAGAAAGTCTCTTGGATAAGAGATGGAGCGTCTTCAACTCTAATTCCAGATGATCCTTTTTTAAGAATCATCTGGAATTCTGATCATCATCAGAAAAAACTATTTCTGCTTTTGGTGGTAGTGTTAAATAGAGTTGTAGTGCAAGGAAAAAGCATTTAAATGTGTTAAGAAAGAGCATGAGTAGAAGTGTTGGGATTTAACTCACCCTGAAGAGCCTCTGCCTCATTGCTTAGTTTATTAAAAGCCTTAAGTGACTTTTAGTGTAAAGAAAGGAGCATAATTTATATCCGGCATGTTCAAAGTCCGGCCCATGAGCCAAATGTGGCCCACATTCAGATTTCCTGTCATAAGAGTCAATCATATGGGACCCCCCCAGCACTTTTTTATAACCGTGTGAACGATTTCTTGATTGGCTGAATGACATTATTAGCCGTTGTGAAGCTGATTCTGTGACACTTTGAAGCTCATTTCTAACTAACAACACTAACTAACAAAAGAAAAGTTGACGGCGTGGTCTGCCGCTCCTAACATTGTGGTCCGGAGAATCAGGGCCATTTCATTTGATGCTGAGGCGGAGGGGAAAAGAGGGGGGTTGAAAGTTTTTATCAGCCTGCAACAAAATGCAGTCTGACACTGCTAGATTCTGTCAGAGGAGAGGACCAGAGCGAAGAGCCTCACAGGCCGCTGTGGCTTTTCTGAACTCAGTTGTTTGTACTTGTGAAGCAGATAACCATGTTCCTGTTCACACGACTGACATTTACAAGTTTACGGCGAGCATCTAATAGAAATTAGCAGAACCCAGATTTAATGTTGACATCCTTCATTTTATTTGTGGAATTCAAATATGAAATTGACGGTAATTTTTGGTAAAGTATCCTTTGGCAATATACATATATATATATATTAACAGTATATATAGACAGCGATTGTTGTGTGTTGTGGATTTTAGATCCATAACTGTCACAGTGCTTCACACATTTCTGGTTCCCTTTTTGTTGAAAAACTATGACTGGATTTGAAAATTTCAGAAGATGCATTAGCGATTCAAAGAATTCAAAAATATTGACTCAAATCCATCAATGTGTTTCACTTAAAAACTAACTCTTTGAAAATGAAAAAGAAAGATTTTCATGAGAGAATTTGTATTTCTAATTCTAATCTGTTCAGTTCAAATCATTAGTTAATTAAAAAGCAGTTTTCCGGAACCCAAAGTACAAATCTAATAAAACAAACAAAGAAAAACCTACAGGCTAATGCTGTTTTATTTTATCATTTTGTGTGATTACAGCCATCAGAAGACCTGAATTTTCTTTTTTTTTTTTTTTGAGTTTAAGAGTCTGAACCAATGGAGTCCCTCAGTTATTTTCATCCCTTAACCTTATCTGCACGGGGGGGCTGGGCTTTAACTCAAGTCTGCTGCAGATTTTCCGGTGAATTCTGTCTCCTCTTTGACAGCTCGGTCCATAACGCTCAGCCGTCCTCTGAAGGACGTGACGGTAACGGCTGGGGAGACCGCCACCTTCGAGTGCGAGTTGTCCTATGACGGCATTGTGGTGGAGTGGTTCCTGGGAGCACAGAAGATGGAGGCCAGTGATCGGGTGAGTCGATCTATGGCAGCTATGCTGCTTTACACTACAATGTCTTCCTCCTGACAGCTTCGGGGTCACCTTTAGAAACAAACCCTCTGTTTTCTGAACCCGTTTTATCCCTTGCGGGGTCACGGGGCTGCTGGAGCCTAACCACTGCTGGGCGAAGGCGGGGTTAACACCCTGGACGGGTCGCAGTCTGTCCAGGGCCTCAGAGAATTTACCAAAATACGTTTTTCTTGGTTTGGAACTGACAGTAAAGTGTAGTTTGTGTTCAGACTGAGAATAATAATGCAGCTTTTAAAACATGCTGTTAAAATAGATTAAAAATATAGACTGTGATTCATTTTAGACTTTTTTTTATTAATTAGAATCCATGCATTTATGCTTTTAATTTGAAAAATGTGACAGTAATGAGATGTCTGGTTAGCTACTATATAAAAGAGCCGGATACACAAACGTATTACGACGAGCTAAACTCCAGACTTACTTTGAGTTTGTGAGAGAGTCAACAGCTAACAGCTATTTTTTTTTAATCACTTGTGTCTTCTTCTTAGCCCAAATCATGTGTCATGCCTCTGCTCTCAGTGCTCTGCTGCTGAAAATAGCCACAGCTTGTTGAGGAACCTTATCTTATCTGCACACATTCTCTCTTAAAGTGCATCACCACACAATGTCAAGTGAAAGTACATCTTTAAAAAATACAGGAAAGTGAGAGTTGTTAGCTTAAAAAAAAGAAAGTAATGTCATGTCTGCAGCTAAATCCATCTTGTCTGACTTTAACATGTTTTTAACGTAACTCTCTTTGGAGGAAAAGAAATCCTACAGCTGCTACAAAAGCTTTTTGTGAATCAGAGTAGGACTTTTGAAGAACTCGCTGCTCTTTCCACAGGTGAAGACTCGGGTGGCGGGTAAAGTCCACACTCTGACGCTGCGAGACGTGAAGCTGGCAGAGGCCGGTGAGGTCAAACTGACAGCCAAAGACTTCCAGACTCAGGCTCAGCTTCTTGTCAGAGGTAAAGTACACAACGACAACCCACACAGCTTTCCCAGCACACGCCTAGTCATTGTTATTGATGCTAAAGGTGTCTTCTGGTGTGTGCACTTAGAGCCTCCGGTTGAGTTCACAAAGCCTCTGGAGGATCAGACTGTGGAGGAAGAGGCCAAAGCTACACTTGAGTGTGAAGTTTCCAGAGAGAATGCAGAAGTTCGCTGGTTCAGAGAGGGTCAGGAGATCCGGAAGACCAAGAAGTATGACTTGATCGCTGATGGCCGCAAAAGAGGCCTCGTCATACACGACTGCTCTCCTGATGACGCCAAGCTGTACACATGTGACACTAAGGAGTTTAAGACTTCCTGTTTCCTGGAGGTTACGCGTAAGGAAGACGTTTTAACTTTTGTTTGTTTTCACCTTTTTTTAATGCTTGCTTCAGTCTCATCAAACCCTTTTTGGGGGCCAATAAAAGGAGTCAGGGCATCAAGGGTCAATGTCGGAATTGTAATGTTTTGTTGGCCTGCAGCTTTTGTAAGAGTCTTTTCTGTGTCTGCAGCTCCTTTTGTGGAGTTTACAAAACCTCTACAGGATGTGGAGGTCAGAGAAAAAGAATCAGCTAAGTTTGAATGTGAAGTATCTCGAGAGTCTGCCAAGGTAAGAGCAAAGTCATCCCATTTAAGACACCCACACGGCTCAGCCAGTGAAAACCAAAATGTGCTCAACAATGCAGCCGTCAACATGATCTGGACTGACTAGAGCTGTGCTTCTTTAAGGTTTCCTGGTTCAAGGATGGCAGTGAGATCCGGAAAGGAAAGAAGTATGAGATTGTTGCAAAGGGAGTCCAGAGAATCCTTATAATTCACAAGTCCGTGTTCGACGATGAGGCTGAGTATGAATGCGATGCCAGAACCTCCAAAACTTCCGGCATTCTCACTGTGATCGGTAAGAAACAGGATTATTGGTGAAACTGACAGCTCATCACCAGAGTAACCAGAGAAAGTAATGATGGGTGCAAACAATGGTGACTGAGGCTGCTCAGCAATTATGCTGTGTAGAAGAAAGTGCTCTGTATAGTCCTTTCTTCACTTTACATTTTTCATGTTGCACCTGATCAAAAACGACACAAGAGCCATCCTCCTGTGACACTCATGCTGCTGTTGTCTGAATTCTCAGAGGAAGCTGCCAGGTTTACGAAGAACCTGTCCAATGTGGAGGGAACCGAGACGGACATCGTGAAGATGATATGCGAAGTGTCAAAGGCCGATGCTGAAGTTAGCTGGTACAAAGGGGACGAGGAGCTCCCAGAGGGAGGTCGCTACGACCAGATTGTTGAAGGGCGGAAGAGGATCTTGATCATCCATGACCTGAAGATGGAGGATTCTGGGGAGTACAACTGCAGGCTGAGTGAGGCTGCCAGGACGTCTGCACTGCTCAAAATCAATGGTAGGTACAAGGAAGTCAAGTTAGAGACCAGAACAATGCTCAGCTTTTTCTAGAAATGCTTCACCTCATTCAACCTAAAGTCTGAAGTCCTTTTTATTTTGACAATCCAACCATCATGGCAGGACTACCTGTATTCATGACACAGAGCTGTCAGTAGCCCTATGTCCTTCAGGGACGCTGTACCCCAAGGCCACTGCTTCAGGGAAATATAGAACGTACAGATTTATATTGCAATGATGATTGCTTCATGTCATCTGTAACGACTCCAACAGATTCAAAATGGGCTTTAGCAGGAATTTGACATTTTGCAGCAGAGTCTCTGACTTTACGGAGAAAACTTCATTTTCAGAACCTTTGGCAAAGCATGAAGAAAGTTACCGTAGTGTGTATTCAACAACACATTCACAATCTGCACTGAATATTTGTCAAATCAAATGGACAAACAAAGCCTTTCCATGACAGTTCTTTATAGATCTATAGCTATTCTTTCCTTAAATCTTTTTATTTCTTTTTTATGAGAAAAACTTTTTATTTTACCTTGAGTTATTTGTCGCACCAGAACTTTTTGGTTGAAAATTGTTATGACAATGCAACAGCACTTTCCACTTTTTCACCTCTCCTTTCTTGTCTTTCTTCCTTTCAGAGCTCGCTGCTGAGTTCATTGCTCGTCCCCAAAACCAGGAGGTGGTGGAGGGTGAGAAGGCAGAGTTTGCCTGCTCAGTGTCCAAAGACACGTATGAAGTAAGGTGGTTCGTGGGCGATAAAGAGATCCAAGCTGGGGACAAATACGCCATCATCAGTGAGGGAAAGAGGAGGGCTCTTATTGTCAAAAGCTGCAGTCTGAAGGATGAGGGGGACTATGTGGCCCACATTGGTAGCATTAGGGCCTCCGCTAATCTCTTGGTGATAGGTGAGACCAGTTGGCATTTTTTTACAGTTTTGTCAGAACTGTGTAAACTTTGGGCTAATTTTGTATTTTATTACAGAAAAACTGAGGATCATCACACCAATTAAAGACGCAGAAGTGAAAGAAGGAAGTGAGATTGTCTTCAACTGTGAGACAAACACAGAGGGAGCAAAAGCCAAGTGGCTGAAAAATGAAGAGACCATTTTTGAGAGCAGCAAGTACGTGATATCTCAGAGAGACAACGTCTTTTCTCTGAGGATCAAAGATGCCCAGAAAGGAGATGAGGCCAGCTACACCATCAGTCTCACCAATCACAGAGGAGAACATGCCAAGTGCACCGCCAGTGCCAAAGTGGCAGGTACCTAGTGTGAACAATCCCTTAACTTGGTCCAGTTTGCTCCAGTTTGTCATTGATTGCCTGTTCTGTTGTCGACCTGTGATTTTGCAGAAGAGAAACTTAAATTCATGGAGCCCATTGAAGACATTGAAACTCAAGAGAAGAAGACAATCAGCTTTGTTTGTAAGGTCAATCGGCCCGATGTGACCGTGAAGTGGTTGAAGGCTGGCGAGGAGGTCAAGCTCAGTAAACGCTTGGTATACAGAACCGATGGCCTCAAACACACTCTGACCATCAAGGATTGTGTCATGGAAGATGAGGGCGAATACACTGCTGTTGTCGGAGAGAGCAAGTGCTCTGCAGAGTTGATCATCAGTGAGGCACCAACTGACTTTTCAACACAGCTGAAAGACCAGACCATCACAGAGTTTGAAGATGCAGAGTTCATTTGCAAGCTAAGCAAGGAGAAGGCTGCCGTGAAATGGTACAGGAATGGACGAGAGATCCGAGAAGGACCCAGGTACTGCTGCTCTACTGCTGGTCTTCATACAGACACACTGCAAGGCTAGACCATAAAGTGATTTGATTTTTGATTTTTTATTCTAATTGTAGATATCACATGGAAAAAGATGGCAAGACATGTAGGCTGATAATTAAGGTGTGCAGGCCTGATGATGAATGTGAATATGCCTGTGGCTTGGAAGAAAGGAGGTCGAGAGCAAGACTCTTTGTTGAAGGTAAACTTTCCGATCTTTTTCCCCCCCAAAAGATATAACCAACATGTTTTTTAATATTCATGATGCTTGTATTTCCATGTCAGAGACCCCAGTGGAGATTGTCAGACCTCCGAAGGACATGTTTGAGCCTCCAGGCTCAGATGTCGTATTTGAAGTGGAGCTCAATAAGGACCGAGTGGAAGTCAAGTGGATGAGAAACAACATGATCATTGTCCAAGGGGACAAGTACCAGATGATTAGCGAAGGAAAGATCCACAGGTTACAAGTTTGTGAGATCAGACCTAGAGATCAAGGAGAGTACAGGATCGTGGCCAAAGATAAAGACGCCCGAGCCAAACTGGAGCTGGCAGGTGAGCTGACAGCTGTTTGTTTCATGTAGCAGCAACAAGAAAACGCTATCTAAATTCTGAGACTCAAAGGGAACAGATATGAATCGATCAATATTTCTCAGTGTCAGGGTCCATACTAACTCCCTTTTCACAATTCCCATTTACACTATAGCCATTCCAAAGATCAAAACCACTGACCAGAACCTGGTGACAGATGCTGGAAAACCCTTTGTCATGAGCGTGCCCTACGATGCCTACCCACGGGCCAATGCCGAATGGTTCCTAGAGGGTAACAGTCTGGCTGTTCAGAACATTGACACCTCCTTGGACAGGACTGAGTACCGCCTGAAGAGTCCCTGCAAGGAGGACCAGGGCAGATATAGAATAATCATCAAAAACAAGTACGGAGAGGGAGAAGCCATCATCAATCTGGAAGTGATTGGTGAGTCTGAGGAATAAACATGAAATTCAAGACAATAAACTTTGAAGAAAAGGTCTTTATGTTCTGTTTTTGTGGTTTTCAGATGTTCCTGGACCTATCAAGAACCTGAGAGTTGTAGACACAGCAGACAATGAAGTCAGTTTAGCCTGGGATGAGCCTGAGAGTGATGGGGGCAGCAAGATTGTCTCCTACATTGTTGAAAGACGTGATGTCAAGCGTAAAACTTGGACCGTGGCAACGGATCGTGCAGATACTCCAGAGTACTGTGTCAGTGGCCTGCAGAAGGAATCCATGTACCTTTTCAGGGTTTGTGCTCGAAACAGAGTTGGGAGTGGACCAAGTGTCGCCACTGAGGATGCTGTTCAGCCCAAAAACAAATTTGGTAAAAAACACTTAGAGATACTGACGCACTTGAACTGCACACATTTATCAAGCGCTTTTGTCGAAATCCTACAGCAATTCATTTCTTTTCCAATCAGATGTCCCAGATGCTCCAGAGAACGTTGCCATTGGAGTGGTGAACAGGTTTGGCGCCACTGTAGCCTGGGAACCTCCCGCGTTTGACGGTGGATCAGACATCACAGCCTATGTGATTGAACTCCGCGACAGGACATCTGTGAAGTGGGAGGCAGCATTGGTTTGCAGTGCCAATGACCGCTCCGCCACACTGAACGATGTGGTGGAGCACAAGGAATACATCTTTAGAGTCCGAGCTGAAAACAAGGCCGGCATTGGCAGGCCCAGTGCTGCTACCAACCCTGTGAAGATCATGGATCCCATAGGTGAGCCTCCTTTTTTAAGTTCAAAAATTTCGTTTCCACTTCTTCAAAACTGTTACTAACAGCTGGTCCTTCTTCCCCGTCTTAATAGAGAGGCCAAGCCCACCTCTGAACTTAAACTTCAGTGATCAAACAAAATCAGCAGTCACTCTGACCTGGGAGACGCCTCTGAGCAACGGTGGCAGTATGATCACTGGCTACATTGTTCAGAAATGTGATGAGGGTACCGACAAGTGGTTACGCTGCAATGCTAGACTGTGTCCTGACCTTTCCTACCGGGTACGTGACCTACCAAGAATCTGCAAAAGAACACAGCTTTTTTATTTTGTTGTTTTTATACCAATCATCCCTTCAGTAACTTGTTGAGTTTGTCACATTGGTTCCTATAATTTCTGAAGCTCACCTTATCACAGATATCTGCATTGATCATTTCTTTTGTCTTTTCAGGTGTCTGGACTGAAGCCTGGTCAAAAATATCTCTACAGAGTTTGTGCTGAGAATGCAGCTGGAGTTTCAGATCCAACCGAACAGCTTGGACCACTGCTTGCTGATGACCCACATGGTTGGTATAGAACAAGCAACAGACTCCGTTTTAAAAGATGAAACAGATTACTTTTAAGTTGCTGGGAAAACAAACACTTTATGCTGCTTATGCTTCTAATTAACTTCCTCAAACTTTTGTGTTTTTTAGATAATTTAAAATTTGGGAGTTGGCTCGAGTTGTTAGAGATGTTTTCTTTTAATAGAAGCTTAAAGTTAACTTGTACATTTTTCAACTATTATAATATTGATCAATTCAAATGTTCATAGGCAAATATAAAATGATTGTTGAGGAACATTGTACTTCTGCACAACAGCAAGAGATTTTTCATGTTTCTGCAGTTGGTCCGACTTTGGATCTGAGTGGATTCAGAAATGGTTTGGAGGTCATCGTCCCTCAGCCTCTAACAATCAGAGTTCCCATTTCTGGGTACCCAACCCCTACCGCTAAGTGGATGTTTGGCGAAACAGAACTGACCACAGCGGATGAGCGCGTGGCAATGGTGACCAAACCCACATTCACAGAACTGACCATCTCCCCGAGTGTTCGCCCAGACAAAGGGACCTACACCCTACACCTGCAGAATGATGTGTCATCGGTGTCTGGAGAGATCGAAGTCAACGTCATTGGTAGCAAGGCGATCTTGTCATCATTCCTGTTTAAACTGTCTGTCATAATACTATAAAGGTAACAATTCCTTTTGTTAAATTAGCCTGCCCCAGTGCACCAAAGGACTTCAAGGTGGCAGAAGTAACACGGCACCATGTTCATTTGATGTGGGAGCCTCCGGAACACGATGGAGGAAGTCCAGTCACACATTATCAGATCGAGAAGAGAGAGGCTTCCCGCAAGACCTGGGCCAAGGTACTACAGCACAACATAAGCATTTATATTAGATGGAACAGTGCTCTGGTATTCAGTAAACTCTGGAAATGGTGTGACTGCTAAGCTAAAATAAAGCAACTGATGACCAAAATAAATATTAAATCTAGGTTCAGTACTTTTTAGTGCTGTATTCTTGTCACTGTAACATGACAACCTGCTGAGCCGGCACTGATCTCGAGTGCAGCAGCTAAGGAAAGCGATATCTGTGCTGCTAGTCACGATGCGTTAAATAAAACATCAGTTCAGAGAGAGTTCACCGCTTACCGCTTGTTTTTGTCCAGATGATGAAGCTAACATTTGTTTCACAGAAGCCAGCGCAGTGATACAGAACATTTAAGCTATGTGACCGGAACTATAGCCGTGCATCAACACTGTAGTTTATCACTTTTAAACCCACAACCAGCAGCCAATCAGAATCGAGTATTCACCCAGATCATAGTATAAATCCATATATATGATAATAAATCCCCTTTGGAACACTAAAGAATTATTTTTTAATGAAATATGAGTTATTTTCACTATTTAGTTTTTCTACCCGGAAGTAAGACGACTCAATCTCTGAGGCTGCAGCTTTTACAAGGATGGATGTTCATACTGGGCATATAAAAGGAAAGCATTAAGACCACAAGCGTGTCTCTGTTAGCCTGGGGGCAGAGCTGGCAGTGCAGACTCTTCCTGGAAGGGGCTGTTTCCCACTTTGTGATGTCACAATGTGAGAGCCCAGTCGTTTTTGTGGATTGGGAGGGGCTGGTGCTCAGAGCGCAGGTTTTTAAAAGGGATTCTCAGAAATCCGTGAAGGGATCAAAATATCGCTTTGGGTTTGTTTCTTGTGAAGAATGAACATTATAATGCAGTTGATTTAACATGATATAGACCCTTAAAGACGGACCAAAAAACTTCACTCTTTAAACAACTTTAAGGTAAAAAAGTTTGTTCTTTCATAATAAGCTGTCATATTTTTCCAAAACTTCTGTCCAGGTGGCAACCAATGTGATGGACCTGGAGCATTCAGTAACTGATGTTCTTGAAGGAAAAGAGTATCTGTTCAGTGTCACAGCCTGCAACAAGTGTGGACCTGGAGAACCAGCATACATGGATGATCCTGTCAATGTCTCCTCCCCTGCCAGTGAGCACTTTTCCCATCCACTTGCTGCTCAGAATGATGTTTTGTGATTGAGCGTTTCATCCAGGTGGTAATGCATGAATTTTCTGCTCTAGCTGTACCTGATCCACCTGAAAACCTCAAGTGGCGTGACAAGAGTGCCAAGAGCATCTTCCTGTCCTGGGAACCTCCCAAGTATGATGGAGGTGCAAACATTAAAGGATATGTGGTGGACAAGTGCCAGCGTGGGACAGACAAGTGGGAACCCTGTGGTGATCCCATCCCTGAACTGAAGTAGGATTTATCAGTTTGTCAACAATACTACCATTTTGACTTTAATTCTTCAGAAAAACAGCCATCTTTTCCTGTATTCTGTTTCAACTAATGTTACTTTTGTACAGATTCCAAGTGACCGGCCTAGTTGAGGGCCAGTGGTACGCCTACAGAGTGAGAGCTCTCAATAAGCTGGGGGCAAGCAGACCATGCAGAGCAACGGATGAGATCCAAGCTGTGGATTCAAGAGGTAAGCTGCTCCAGACTCAACACACACACACACACACACACACACCAGGCAGTCTGTACTGTTCAGAAGTACATTTGACCCCAAGCTTCCTTGAAATTATTTAGTTATTTAGTTTATTTATAAAGCACCATATATAAATAATCAACCGATGACATTGGGGTTTTTTTTGGTTTAATTCCCATACAAAGTTAGCAAAAGGTGATCAAATGAAAGATTAAGAAGAAAGCTTCAGCAGAACCAGCCTATAGATAAGACAGAAACCAGATGAGATCAGAGGACAGGAAAGAGATGTATAAACACAAAACCTGGAGCATGTCTAATAACATAAAATAGGTAGGTTAGTAGTTCTTAAATGTAGAAAATGGGAAGCAGATTAACTTAAAATGACCAAAACATGTGTTTTGCATACTTAAAAAGACATGTAAGTTACTGTAACGAGGAGTGAACACGATGAAGACGGACCAACACATTTTCTGTAAATACTGTTATAGGCCAGTAAAAAAAGTTTGCCATTGCAGAAATCAGGGAATAGAAGTCAGTTTAGCATAAATTCCCTTGAACACTTTTTATAGCACAGAAACAATCAGTGAGAATATAAGACCAAAGAAATGTAAAAACCTTATTCGTGGATGAGCAGGACTACTAATGCCGAGGTGGACTTGCAGAGACTCCAGGAATAGTTTGCATTCATAGTATGTTGGTTCGTCTTTTCAGATCCTCCAGAAATCCAGCTGGACGTGAAGCTGCTGGCCGGTCTGACCGCTAGAGCCGGTTCGAAGATTGAGCTTCCTGCAGATGTCAAAGGAAAGCCAGATCCCAGAGTGAAGTGGACGAAGGCCGATCTGGTTTTGCGAGCCGATGACCGTGTTGCCATCGACTGCCAGCCAGGGCACTCGAAGCTTTCCATCGGCAACACCACCAGAGGAGACACTGCAACCTACATCATTGAGGCCGTCAACATCTGTGGGCGTGCCACTGCCACCATTGATGTCAACATTCTTGGTACAGAACTGATTTCATGGCATAATTTGTATTCCTCAGCTTTGCGCCATCTTAAGAACACTATATCTAACCTACTGGACTGTTTGGGGAAGCAAAAACCGTTCCAAAGCATGGATTAGTTAGAAAATAACTTTTCATTGTGGTTCAAGAGGGTTAGGGTGCTTAAAGCCTTTTTTGTCCCACTTAAGTACTATTTTGATGTACCTGTGTTGTTGTCTCCTCTTCAGACAAGCCTGGGCCTCCAGCTGCTTTTGATATCTCGGAGATCACAAATGAATCCTGTGCCCTTGCCTGGAACCCCCCCAGAGACGACGGTGGCTCGCCCATTACCAATTACATTGTGGAGTGCCGTCAAACTGATAAAGAAGAGTGGGTCAAGCTGTCTGCCACAGTGAAGAACACCACCTTTAAAGCTTGCAAGCTCACACCTTTAAAAGAGTACATATTTAGAATCAGTGCTGAGAACCAGTTTGGCATTGGCACACCTGCAGAGCACACACCCATCATTGCAAAGTATTCATTTGGTATGTTGTTGTAATTCTGACAAAAGCAGACTTACAGACAAAATACGGAGCTATCCTTAAGTTGCATCATTTCCCTCAATTTCAGATCCCCCAGGTCCTCCATCCAGAGTCACCCCCTCTGACATTGCCAAGGATGCAGTGACTCTCTCCTGGTTCGAGCCAGATGAGGATGGTGGCAGTCCTATCACTGGATATTGGGTTGAGAAGTTTGATCCAGAGAGCGACAAGTGGATTCGGTGCAACAAATTACCAGTCAAAGACACAACTTTCAGGTAAATATCTTCATCCACAAACTCCTGAAGTTATTTGTTCTAATTTTTTCTCTGTATGGAAGGACAGAAATCACATATTGAATGTTTGTTTTATTTAAGGGTGAAGGGACTTCCAACCAAGAAAAAGTATCGCTTCCGTGTCCTGGCAGAGAATTTGGCTGGTCCAGGAAAACCAAGTTTAGAGACGGATCCTGTGCTTATCAAGGATCCCATTGGTACGTTGCATGCCACTTTAAACTAGTCATCTGTCAATATTATATTATAATACATTATATTATTTCTACACTGAAAATGGTGACATGTATGGTAACTGTGGATCCCTTCCAAAGATCCTCCTTGGGCACCTGGTAAACCTGTTGTCAGAGAGATCGGCAAGACCTCTGCCTTGCTGACATGGACACGGCCAGAGCACGATGGTGGAGCTAAGATTGAGGGCTACATTATTGAGTTCCAGAAGACTGGAAGCGAGGAATGGATCCACATTGCTGAAGATGTTCCTCAAACAGAGCAGCAGCTGCAAGGTCTGATGGAGAAGCAGGAGTACTCATTTAGGGTCAAAGCTGTCAACAAGGCTGGTGAGAGTGAACCTAGTGAGCCCAGTGACCCGGTGGTGTGCAAAGAGAGACTTTGTGAGTTGGGCAGGAAATTGATAGCAAAGATGAAGGAGAGAGCAACCTTCTGAAATGCTTCTTTCCTGTTACAGACCCTCCATCTGCACCACAGTGGTTAGAGGTGACTAACATTACTAAGATTAATGCTGATCTGAAGTGGCAAGCTCCAAGCAGTGATGGAGGCTCACCCATTACCAACTACGTTGTGGAGAAGAGGGACGTGAGAAGGAAAGCATGGCAAACTGTGGACACAACGGTCAAGGAGCTGAAGTACTCGGTAACTCCACTCAATGAGGGCTCTCTGTACGTCTTCCGGGTTGCAGCAGAGAACGCCGTTGGCATGAGCGAATTCTGTGAGCTGGAGGACGCAGTGCTCGCCAAAGACACATTCAGTAAGTTGGGACTTTGTTTAGTAACGGCTCAAGACATGTAGATGTTTTTTCTCTGTAGAAATCTAGGATCTTAGTCTCAGGTCACCTCAGGATGGTATTTTTCCATTTTCATCATCCCAACCTTTCCCCACCATGCTTACAAAGATGTTAAAGAGTTTGTTTCCACTTTGGTATTTTCAGGCTGACACTTGTAAAGCAAATAGTGCAAAGGTTGCTTGCAGACATGTAAAATATGAAAAATGATGCCAGAGGTAAAAACACCCAGATTCCCACACCCTCTTTGAACAAAGACAGTAAATGCTCCTGGCATCACTCTGTGTGGTAACTTTATTCTAGAATGGATCTTGAAAAAAGGAAAGATTTAATGAAACCAAACTTTCTGTGAAGAGACTTTAAATTTTTCTCTTTTTAATTTTACCTAGCAACTCCTGGACCTCCATATGCCCTGACCGTAGTGGAAGTTACAAAGAGACATGTGGAGCTGAAATGGGAACCTCCCAAGAGCGATGGTGGAAGACCCATTACCAAGTATGACTCAACAGCTGTTAAACCAACCATGTGTTTCTACAGAAGGCCTAAATATCACAGCTGACCCAGATTTCTTCTCAAAATATCATTGGTCTTATGCATAGCGTTGGATGAAGCAGACATACAGAGCATCATTTCCATATTGGTAAAATCAAGACATAAACCTTTTTCTGCGCCCTCAGGTATGTGATAGAGAAGAAAGAAAAGCTTGGAACACGTTGGTTGAAGTGCTGCAAAACTCCAGACAAGCAAACTCAGTTCAAAGTGACAGACGTGGATGAAGGATCAGAGGTGCAGTTCCAGGTGCGAGCAGAGAATGAAGCTGGAGTTGGAGATCCGAGTGAACCCACTGTGATCCTCACCATTGAAGACGCAACCAGTGAGTAAATGATCAAGGCTGAATTGTTCATGGGTTTAAATGGTCATGCACTAGTTTAAGACTTTTCAGTGAACTTCATAAATCAGAAATGTAAGTTTTTGGACGTGATAAATTATTTAGAAACTATGAACTCTCTTCCCTTTAGGCCCCCCATCTCCTCCTCTGGAAGTGGCTGTTGTAGATGCCAGCAGGGAACATATTAACGTCTCCTGGAAGCCCCCAGCAAAGGACGGCGGCTGTCCAGTGACTGGATACCATGTGGAGGTGGCAGAGGCCCGTCCAGAACTCAAGTGGCTAAGAGTCAACAGCAGACCTGTAAAGGAGCTCCAATTCAGGATTGATGACGGAATCAAACCCGAGAAGAAGTATGTGATCAGAATTCGAGCCATCAATGTCATCGGAGTTAGCGATCCCTCTGAGATCTCCGACAAAGTGGCTACCAAGGACCCTGACTGTAAGCATTGACAGAGCTTCTACTTTAGCAGCAGTAGCAGTGCACATTAACCCTGACTCATTGTGCTCCTGTGTGCTTGGAAGGTGCTCCAACCATGGATTTGGAGGCACAGGATGTGGTTGTGGTTGAGGGTGAGAAGCTGCACTTGAACATCCCCTACAAGGCTATTCCTACACCAAAGATGGTTTGGCTGAAGGACTCAGTGGAGTGTAAGGCAGAGGAAAGGCTTTCTATGACTGTAGAGATGAACAGTGCTCACCTTGAGCTGCTGAAGTGCACACGAGCTGATGCTGGTTCCTACACAATTACATTGGAGAACAGTCTGGGGACTGCTACTGGGACTATAAATGTCAAAGTCATTGGTAAGATCATTGTAATATGTGAGAACTAT
Source organism: Oryzias sinensis (assembly GCA_037389245.1). NCBI lineage: Eukaryota > Metazoa > Chordata > Actinopteri > Beloniformes > Adrianichthyidae > Oryzias > Oryzias sinensis. Next base: position 10,876,144 of record CM074501.1, on the reverse strand, counting down.
GACACTTAGACTCTACCTTTCTAACATGCTTTTGTTTGTTTTGCTAAACCCTACAGGACTCCCTGGCAAATGTAAAGACATTTCCTCCAGTGATGTCACAAAGAACTCCTGTACCATCAGCTGGGTAGCCCCAGAAGATGATGGTGGCACCCCCATTGTCAGTTACACCCTGGAGCGCCGTGAGGCCTCCAAGAAAACCTACATGCCTGTCATGTCAGGAGAGGATGTCCTGACATACATAGTCAAAGAACTTTACATTAACTGCGAGTATTACTTTAGAGTAAAGGCTGTGAACAAGGTCGGGGCTGGTGATTACCTGGAGCTGCAAAACCCAGTGTTAACAGAGGAAATCAAACGTAAGTTCTGATTTTCAATGCCAACCTCAAAAGACTTCTGTGTCGTCACTGTGATGTCACCGTGCATGATGTCATGAACACGGTGCAGCAGGTTTAGCTCATTTTTTGTTAAAGGTATATAGATAACTTTTGATTATGAACGGTCATGTACGTTTCACCAGTCTGTTCTTATTGTTGCAACATTGTTTTGGGAGCAGGAGGTATCCTGATGCTGTTGTTGCTATTGAATCCACAGAGAAACCAGACCCACCCATCCAAGTAGAGGCTCACGATCCCACATGTAAATCCATCACAGTCACATGGAAGGCCCCAGACTATGACGGTGGCTGTCCTATCCAGGGCTATGTTGTGGAAAAGATTGAGAAGGATGGAAACAGCTATGAGAAGGTCACTCCAAGCTTGGTACCTGGGTACTCCTATGTGGTAACGGGCCTGAAAGAAGAAACGGAGTACCAATTCAGAGTCCGCGCTGAGAATGCTGCAGGAGTTAGTGAGCCATCACGCAGCACGCCACTCATGAGGGCTGCAGATCCTGTTGGTACGGGAATCGAAAACTACGCTCACATCTCATTTTATGGCAAAGAAACAAAGTTTGAAGTAATCTTTTGTCTCTCATGTCAGAAAAACCAACGGTTTCTCTACATAGCCGTGTGCAATCTGGTGTATGCGTCAAGAAGGGTGAGGAAATACGCATTGATGCTTATATCTCTGGGTCTCCATACCCAAAAGTCACCTGGTTAAGGAATGACGAGGATGTCACCAAAGAGCCCGTTAAGAAGGTTGTTCCTGTTCTCGTAAAGAAGAAGACCAAGTCCAAGGTTTGTGTTCTCTCAAGTGTTTGAGCGTGTTCCCGCATTAAGAAAAAAACAATCTAACGAAGAACTCTTTGCTGCAGGTCCCAGAACCAGAGCAAGAGTTTGTGACCCCCCTGCATGAGCGTCTTGGTCTGGATCAGACCAAGAAGGGCCAGTCTGCACTGATGATCCGTGAGGCTGTCAGAGCAGATCATGGCAACTTCACCATCAAGGTGGAAAACACTCATGGCGTTGCCACCACCACCTGCAATGTCAATGTCTTGGGTGAGTAAAATGTGTCGTAGTTTCATGCTCACAGCCCCCGTCACATGACTGTCCTTTTATAAGCAGAGTTATAATAATAAATCTTGACATTTTATTTACGAAAGACACGGACAGACCTAAACTCAACTATCTCTGAACACGCTGCCAGAGTCACTGCTCCTATCAAACCGATGTGATTGGGAATTATTGTCCCAAAAGACACAGAAGATCTTCACTTCCAGTGATTGTAGTTCCAGTGATTGTAGTCTACACACTGTTAAAATAGAATCTTAGGAAAGTAGAAAGACTCTGAATTCCCAAAAAGTTTTACTTTCTATCTTGCAAGAAAAAAATCCTATCAGGAAGGTTTTTAAATAGTAAATTAATCTTAGTTTGACTAAACATATTTTTTAGAGATTTAAACCGTTTTCTTGAAATAAAAATTAATGGAAGGAACATTTTTCTGGGGGCCTGTTTTTTTTTCGTGCAACATCAAAACCTACTTTTCTGGAAACCCGTCTCATCTCTTAGTTCAGCTTCACCACTGCAATGGTCTTCTAACAGGATTACAAACCCTCAAACCTCTACAGATAACCAAAAATGTTGAAGTGTACCTCAGTTTTCCTGAAGAGATCTCACTGTATTTTTCACCCTCTAAGGTGCACTGTCAATAAATGGTCTATTTTTGAACTTATGTCATATCTACAGTAAGGCGCACCAAACCATAAGCAAGGACAAAAGAGTCAGAGATGAGTCTGTCAGCCAGATTTTATGAACTGTTTTCACAGTAACTCAAACCTGTTTGTAACAGACTACAGGTTAGCAACATTAGCGTATTCACAGTACCTGTGACGTCCATCCATGTTTGCAGCATGTAAAAAACAGACTGATACTGCTGAAACATGCGTTAGTAACACAGAAAGAAAACAGCCCAATGCTGGTACGTTAGCATATTCAAAATAACAATCAGCAAAGGTTTTGACAGAATGCCTCCCAAAATCGTTTCAACGTTAGTAACCACGACCAGAACGAATCCATATCTAAGGCGTTTTTGGATTATAAGGCAGACTGGTGTTTTTTGTAAACAAATGAAGGCTTTCAGGCGTGCTTTATTTATAAGGTACAGTATCTTGTGAAGCCCTCAAACTTCACCTCAGCAGCACCTTCCACTGTCATCTCTCTCATCTCTGTCTGCAATTTTTTCTTGTAACCTGCCAACAAACAGCAACTGGTGGTCCCTGAACTATGCACACGGTGACCACTAGGTAAACCCTAAGCTCTATGCTCCAGAATAGAAAAATCCAACTCTGCAGGAAAACGCTGCATCAACAAAGAAACGCTGGTCTCTTTGCACTTGATAGAAATGTAAATCTACTCCTTGACATTCATTGTGGAAAAATTCTTTTTCATACCTTGACTCTGATGTGATGACACAGTTTTTGTTTAATATGTTCCTCATTTGTAAGTCATTAAATGAGTGACTGCAGATTTAACTCTGTACGTTTTTGCTCTACAGACAAACCCGGCCCTCCCATCAACTTTTTATTTGACGAGATCAGGAACACTTCTGTCGTTTGTAACTGGGAGCCTCCCGAGGACGACGGCGGCAGCGAGATCCTGAACTACATTCTGGAGAAGAAAGACAACAAGAACGATGAGATTGGCTGGATCACAGTCACCTCCACCCTCAAGGGAACCAGCTTTCCTGTCACCAAGCTGATTGAAGGGAAGGAGTACATCTTCAGGGTTACTGCGGAGAACAAATATGGCTGTGGCCTTCCGTGCATCTCAGAGCCGCTCCTTGCAAAAAATCAGTTTAGTAAGTAGAAAACAAAACTCTTTTTCTCAACTGGCTGAACGTTCAGCTCGTCTCTGATTTCTATCCATTTGGCTAGTTTACAACACGCCAAGCATGATGGGACCCGACACAATTAGCTGTAGGAAAGTCGCCTTCAAGAGATCTTAACCAGTACATGCAACAGACCTTAATGCAATTATATAACTGTAAAACTTGAACTAGGCATGTTTAGATCTCTAATAGATGTGTTCATGCCCAGTGGAAAAGCCTTTAGACAATAAGACTGATAAGAGGTTTTTTTGAGGGATGTCAATGGAATAAAAAAGCAGGTTGTTTTATTTTAAATACAAATCCTATCAGGATTTTTACAGAAATCACATTTTAAACAAAGACCAAAATTATGAGAGATTTGTAATCACTTCTTTAAAGTCTATTTTAGGCATTGTCCAACTTATATCTTGTCTGTAGCTATGACACAATAAGAAGAAATAAATCATAGAAATTGACTAATTTCATGATGTTCTATATAAAATAACAACAGATTTGTATTAATTGAACCGCTGAATTTTAATATAATTTTCAACTTTAAACTAATGAAGCCCCTTGGATGAGTTGCTCAGTATTTTCAAGAAAAAGGATTTTTAAGTCTAAATGTGATAACTCGACTTCACCTGGATGAATGAGGACTTTCATCATCTTTAAATTAACTCTCAGCTATTGCTGACATTTCAAATGACTTTAATGACATAAAAGTGTCACTTTTTATAAAAATAGCTGCTGTCTCATTGCTTTTTTTTCTAAACTCAGATCCTCCTGATGCTCCCAACACACCCAGAGTCCATGAGGTCACAGCGAGCACGGCCCGCATCTCCTGGCATGAGCCCAAGGACAACGGCAGCCCCATTCTCGGCTACTGGATCGAGAGGAAGGAAGTGAACAGCAAACACTGGACCCGGGTCAACCGGGCCCTCCTCAGCTCTCTGGATGTGAAGGTCACCGGGTTAATGGAAGGGCTGACTTATATCTTCAGAGTTTGTGCAGAAAACTTGGCGGGACCCGGACCGTTCAGTGAACCCAGCGACCGCATCGTAGCCATGGATGCCATTCGTAAGTTTCTATGGACAACAGGAAGCATAGGGGGTTTGTTGAAAGGAATACAACAGATGTTGTTGTCCTGCGTTAGAGACAAACCGTTTCAAGTAAAGTGATCTGGTGAAATGTTTATGCAGTATTTCTAAAGCTGAGAACTAAAGAAGCAGAAGACGGTATAAAACATACAAAAATAAATTGGTCTGTAAAATAAGAATGCAGGCAAGGAATACTACGGCAAGTTACTAGAAAAAATAGGAGTAATAGTAAAGCAACATGGGGTACTATTGTAAATGACATTATAAATAAGAGAAGAAAATAAGAAGACCTCCCAAATCACTTTGTAAACGCAGACGTGTTTTATAAATTCTTTGTAAGTCTGGGACCAAACCTGGCAAAACATATTTTTAAGGATTTTAAGGAAGGAATCATAATTTTTGAGCATCTATTAAACATTTAGCAGCTTGGATGTAGCATACAGTAAACCATTTCCTCGGTAAAAAAAAATGTATTTTTCACTTCATGCAGTTCCTCCTGGTCCCCCAACTCCATGGGTTGTGGACACCGGAAATACCACCGTTACCTTGGCCTGGAAGCCCCCTCTGTACAACGGGGGAGGGGACATTTTGGGATACCATGTTGAAAAGGTAAAGAAAGTTACGGTACGCATAAGACCTTTGTCAATAGAGACAAATTCAGATTAGGAGTTTTGCTAAGTCTTGACTTTCTTTTCCCCTCAATTTACTGTTTCTATGGTTACAGTGAACAAACCGTTTTGTTCTAGATCAATCAACACAGCAAAGTCTGAGTCTTTGGTCTTGTGCTCATAGGTTTTGGCTGGAAACAAGGACTGGAGCCGGTGCACAGAGTTCCGGTGTAAGGAACTCACGTACACGGTCACAGACCTCACTGAAGGAGCAGACTATTATTTCCGAGTGGTTGCTGTTAATGATGCCGGACCTGGAGCTCCTGGTACTACAGAACCGGTCACAGTCAAAGAGCCTCAAGGTACAACCACTTATTTTTCTACATTCCTCATGCAAAAGCTTAGCAGAAAAGAAAACTGTTATTTTTAGACCTGTCAGCCATGTCCTGCAGATAAAGAATGAACATCCTACACACGGCCTAGACCACAAGCCTTAAGTCGGGTCTCTGCATGCAGCACTGGAGTGTCTAAAGTCCTAATCTCTGTTAGAGCATCACAAAAAGAGCATTTATTCATAAATCGCATAAACATTTTAAGAAGACAACTTTAGTCAAATTGTTTTTCATTTTGTATCCACATATGTTTTTTTTTTAATTGTGCTCATATTTAGAGTCATCTTAGGGAGTTTTTACTTCTATGACATTGTCTGCTCACTGTTGCATTTAAGAAAGTGATCTGAAGTAGGGCTGCACGATATGAGGAAAACTTGCGATATGCAATATTAGTGATCAATATTGCCATAACGATAAATTTGCGGTAAATAAACAAATAGAAAAATAAACAAAAACATCATTCCCATTTCATTGCAACAGTTTAAAATTATACTCCAAATGACCCTCATCGACATGGGGGACAAACATCTAACATAATAGGCCTCCATCTGATTGGTCAACAATGGGAAGGCGTCCATCTGATTGGTCAAAGCATAAAGGGATTTATTTGATTCGTTAAATGCTTCAAGCTGCTAGAAGATTGTTTTAACACATTTTGGGTTTGCGATTTATTGCGATATTCGCCGTCTTTTGCGATATGCATATTGCAGAGCTGGATATTGCGATAACGATAAATTTGCGGTATATTGTGCAGGCCTAATCTGAAGCAACAAACAATTTCTTATTAGAGCAACTAGTTATGAAGGAAACATTTTCCAGTTCAGGAAATAACGAAGACATGTGATGCTTTTGTTTTCGGAAACGTTCTTTTTGAGTTGTCATTGTTTGTTTGGTCACGTAGAACCTCCTGCGGTTGAATTTGATGACTCAGTCAAGAATGGCCTCATACTGAAAGCTGGAGATCTTCTCAAACTTCCTGCTGTCGTGACGGGCCGACCTCAACCAGAGGTCAAATGGACCAAAGATGAGTCTGAAGTTGACAAGGAGAGGATGATAATTGAGACCGAGGGCAAAAACAGCCTGCTTTTGATCAAGAAGGTGGTGAGAGCAGACCATGGAAAGTACCAAATCACCGGCACCAACAGCAGTGGATCCAAGACTGCAGAGACACGGGTGGACGTCATGGGTGAGTACTACATGACACGAACCCTGACAAAACGCACCAAAGAAAGTATTTTGTATATGATATGAATAGGATCATGCTGGCAGAGTTCCTTTTGTTTTGTGAATATGTTTCCATTTTAGCACAGTTTCCCTTTGTTGGTCATTTGTATGGAGTGGATTGGAACCAATATAACTCACAAATAAGATGTGTTTATTTATTCTCTTGAAGTGAAAAAGCTGGGGAAGAAGTAAAAAGAGAAACTACAAAACCTCTCAACAGAACCAAATGTTTTTAACCCATTGTGTTTCCTCAGATGTCCCTGGAGCAGTGGTTGACCTGAAGACAGTCTTGGTGACCAAGAAGAACATCGTCCTCACATGGTCCGATCCTCTGGACAATGGAGGCAGTGACATCATTGGCTATGAGGTGCTGAGGAAAGACTCCAAGATGAAGCTTTTCCGTCAGCCCATAGAGACGGCATCCTGCAAGTGTGACATCCAAGGCCTGCTGGCCGGGGAGGAGTATGACTTTAGAGTCGTTGCCAGAAACAAGTTTGGTGATGGAGCTCCAGCAGACCTGGGTCCAATTTTAGCTGAAGATCCCAAAGGTAACCAAACTGATACTTAAACATGTGTCATTTATGTTTGCCGTTTTGTCCAACATCCTGTCTCATAAACCTGAAGATGCCTCACGCTTTTTTCACTCTACAGCACTTTTTATCAAAGTATCAGCATTTTATTCTAGGAAATAAAAAATGAAACTCCTGGAAGGCCATGAAGCCTTTCGGGTTTGACATAAGAAGAAAAATGTTCCTTCTGTGATGCACTAACTTCTGACAACTCTCTAGGTACTCCATCTGCCCCCGAGAAACTGCACTACACTGACAGAAGCAAGACCACCATCACACTGGCCTGGTTACCTCCTCGCACTGACGGCGGCAGCCCCATCAGTGGGTACTACGTTGAAAAGATGAGGTCTGACAGCACAGAGTTTGACGTGGCCAATCGGAAAATCTTCACCGAGTGCTGTGGAACTATTGAAAACCTCTCAGAGGGGCAAGAGTACGAATTCCGAGTGAAAGCGGTGAACGAGGTCGGAGATGGAGATCCCTCTAAGCCGATTACCGCCAAAATCCAGGATGATGAAAGTATGTTGTGATGTGACAAATGAAAGCTGGATACAGAAAAATAACATCTAAAATGGAGGAGTATTGTCATGATGTGTTTTTGGTTGCAGTTGCTCCAGTTATTTCAATATTGAAGTTCTTCAAGAGCAACACCATCACAGTGAGGAAAGGAGCCGCCATTGACATCCCAGCAGAGGTGCTCGGACTTCCACAGCCAACACTTCAGTGGATGAAGGATGACGTAACCATTGAGAAAACGGAAGACGACAGACTGACGATGGAGACAGAAGAGGTTCTGAACTTTTCACATAGTGGGATTATTTGCACAACATTCTGAATGTCTTGAACCAAACCTACTTAGTTTGGTTGAATGGTCTCAAGGCCCATATTGTACTTTGATGATAAACCGAGGATCAGATACTTCTTGCATTGAGAAAAGCTTTCCGTCTTATTACTAAAAATTCTCATTGAGGTTAGTTTGGTAAGAACAGACATCCGATGAATCTGTGTGTAATCTTTTGTCTCCAGGTGAACCGTACAACCCAGAGGACAAAGATTGCCATTTCAGAAACCGTCAGACAGGACAAAGGAAACTACGAGCTGCTAGCTGAAAACTGTTATGGCAAAGCTCTCCATGTCATAAAGGTCGAGGTCCTTGGTAAGAACTGCAGTCTATCAGATTAGACTCAAGGGATGTTGTAGTAAAGAGTTCAAACCTGCGTACAGTCTGCCGTTAAACTCATTAAGCTCATCTGAGCCCCACCTCGATTCCCCTGATATCTGTTCACACAAAACCCACAAGGATGGAACATTACTTTCCTTGTGTCCATGTCATTGTGCAACCAGAATGGGCGTAACTGATGAGACGAAACTGGACAAACGTGAAGCAGAAAAACAAAGAGTACACTGTTGTGTTTGCGTACATTTACAGCTCACAAATACTTTCTCCTGTGAAGTTGTTGCGTGTCATCTGCATAATGATAGTGGGAACACGGTTTACTGCTGACAACAATTTACCTTCAGGTTTCCTTCTTGGGAGAAAGTTAAGCAAAGCGGGCTGAGATGATGTCAACATGAAACTGTTGCGAGTTTAGTTTCTACAGCATAGAATCTGGTGACAAACACAGTCAACCCAGTTCTGACGTACTTTGTGGTCACACGCTTCATCACATGAAAGCCACTCATAGATGCTTTCTGTGTGATCATGTGACACAGTGAGTAAAAATAGGCTCAGTCAAGACATTTGTGCCAACATTTTCATTCTATTTAAAATAGGTATACATGTCAAATAAGAGGACCTTTACTGGTCTGTTTTATTTTGTAAAAAACTCTCCTACAGTTGAATAAACAAAATTGGCTACAGAAATTTGTGAAATTTCCGTATTTGATTCTACAACATCCTTCCAGACTCCTCAAAGGCAGGACACATCATTGACTCAAAGGGAATTAAAATGCACTACATTCTAGGTGTTTGTCTAAATGTTGTGTCATTGTCTTTTTTTCAGACCGTCCTCTTCCTCCAAGGAACATCAAGGTCTCTGAGATCACTGCAGTCTCATGCTACCTGACATGGGACGCCCCGGAGGACAATGGGGGCAGTGAGATCACCAACTACATCGTGGAGTACAGAGATGCAAGCAAAAAGAAATCAGACTTTGATGTTTTAACCATCAATCTGATTGACAGACGATATGGGGTTAGTTATGACTGCTTACATTGAAGCTGTCAGAAAAAGACACAACAAAATGATGAGAATGACTGGGAATCTTTTTGTTTTTGGGCTTCTAGGTCTACAAACTGAACCTAAACGGAGTTTATCAGTTCCGCCTCAAAGCTGAAAACAAGTATGGGGTTAGCGATGGCTGTGACTCGGAGAGGGTTCAACTGAAAGATCCTTTCGGACTCCCTGGACCTCCACGTAACCCAAAAATCATTGCAGCCACAGCAACCACCATGACCCTGACCTGGGATCCACCTCTGGACAACGGGGGGTCAACCATCCAGGGCTACTGGCTGGAGAAGAGGGAGCGTGGTGCTGTATATTGGGGTCGGGTCAACCGATGTCCAGTCACCAAGCCTGCAGTGAAGGGCTTGCAGTACACAGTGCTGAAGCTCATAGAAGGTACAGAGTACCAGTTCAGAGTCTCAGCTTCCAACGCTGCAGGAGTTGGACCACCCAGCGAGCCAACTGAGTGCCGTTTTGCCGTGGACCCCTGCAGTGAGTTTCACTCATTTATGGTTAATACATTGACAGTTATGACTCAAAGCCATTGGAATATGATAAGATTCCACTCTTTTGAATGCTTAAGCATCAGCCTGTGGTCACTTTTTCCATCATTAACTAAAAACAACTGCAGCAGGAAAACAAATGTCATCTTTCACATGTAGTGATAAAAGTTAAAAAAGAAACCGTCCGTGTTCCATTCTGCTCTGATATTACAGACCCTCCAAGCCCGCCTGGAGCCCCACAGGTTAAAGACAAGACCAAGAGCAGCATCACCTTGACCTGGAGCCCCCCTGACAAAGACGGTGGCAGTCCAATCAAAGGTTACATCATTGAGGTCCATGAAGAGGGTTCTCCTGAATGGAGAAAGGTGAACGCTGCAGACAAGCTCCACCCATCCTGTGAAATCACTGTCCCCGACCTAAAAGAAGGCAAGAAGTGCAAGTTCAGGATTTATGCAGTGAACGCTGCTGGCAACTCTGAGCCTGCCAAGACCGCTGACATCCTGGTTCAGGATATCCTAAGTAAGAAAGCAGTGTAATGTTGTTCAAAGCATGGTTATACATCTGAAATTCAGTCATTCTGATCTGATAATCTGCGAGAGGCTTCTCAACGCAATGCTGTCTCCTTACCAGTTGAACCCACGGTGACCCTGGATGTGAGCGCTCACGACCTGCTTTACTGCAGAGCAGGAACCACCATCAAAATCCCGGTCACCGTCACCGGACGGCCGGTGCCCAAAGTCACATGGACCTTTGTGGACGGAACCGCGGAGACCGAAAAGAAGAATGAACTTCACACGCTGCCTGTTGACTCTGAGGTCTGCCTTAAACTGTTTAGACATCAACGGTCACTCATGACACCACAAACTAAAGACTCAACTTTTGATGTTAGGGTTTTCAAAAGACTGTAGGATGTCTAGATGTAGAACAGTCAACCTTTGATTGGAAGATTACAGTTAACGTTACCTGTTGATGTGCCCTTGAGCAAGACGCTGCAACCCACATTGCTGGTGGTGGCCTGCCCACTAATGCCACTCTGATTACATTAGTGTTTGCATGTGGGGGAATGAAAAAGTACCACCTAAGAACACACTGTCTTTTTTTCCTCTCGACAAGTTAAGTGAGAGAGACCTGCATTTGAAAACATTGAGTCTGACATAAAAGGCCTGTAACACATCTGGGGTCGATGAATGAGCAATGCAGAAATCTGAAGTGGACAGTAATCTTGTTTAAATGTACATGTGTTACATTTGTTATTCTGTCTCAGGTCCACTCAACGGATACATCCTCCATGGTCGTGATCCCCGATGGCAAACTGAGCCACAGTGGCCGATACATCATCAATGCAGAAAGCCCTGCTGGACACAAAGTGGTCAAAGTTAGACTCACTGTGCTTGGTACGTAAAAGCATGCAGATATGGAAGTGGAAATGTTCTGTTAGAAGAAAATATGAATGGACCTACATCTAAAACTTTGTGCTGGTGATCATTTCTGGTTAAAGAAATTAACTCTGTTTGGGATTTGTTGATGTGCAGACCTGCCTGGACCTCCCAGAGATCTGAAGGTCAGTGATGTGACAAGAGGCACCTGCAGACTCACCTGGAAGTCTCCAGAGAATGATGGAGGAGAGAGGGTCAAAAGCTACTACATTGAGAAGAAGACAGTGGACGGCAAAGCCTGGACCAAGGTGGCAAATCTGAACCCATTAGACAGGGTGTCGCATGCTGTCACAGGTTTTGTAACCCCAAACCGCCTCTTCCAGGTGAACCCGACGTGTGCTGCTCAGTCTTTGGTAGTCCCAGATCTGATAGAGGGTCAGGAGTACCTGTTCCGCATTCGTGCCGAGAATCGCTTTGGATTTGGACCCTTTGTGGAGACCATCGAGAGGACCAAGGCCAGAGATCCCATTCGTAAGTCCTATTTATTCTTTGCTGCAGTTGCAGACAATAACGGACAAAATAATCCAGAAGTTTACAATTTAGGATCTTTACAGTATTGATTTGCAAATTATGGTGGAAATAAGTATTTGCTCAATTACAAAAAACGTATCAATACTTTGTTTTGTTGTAAATGACAGAAGTCCACGTTTTTCTTTAGGTGTTTACACATTTCTCAAACACTGTTGCTGGTGTTTTGGTCTATTCCTCCACGTATATCTCCTCTAGTGCAGTGATGTTTTGGGGCTGTTTTGGACTCCCCAAAGATTGTCAGTGGGGTTGAGATCTGGAGACTGGCCAGACCACTCCAGAGCAATAAAATGCTTCTCATGAAGCCATCCCTTCGTTGCCATGGTGATGTGTTTGGGATGGTTGAGGATCCAGCCACATTTCCTCTTCAGTGCTCCCACTGATGGAGAGCACTGGATGATGCACCTTTAGAATTAAGTCTCAAAAATACAAAAACTGTTGTTGATCTAACAGACTCTTGACTGAGTTTAGTCCAACGGATCTGTGATGTTTTTCTTGCCCCACAGATCCTCCTGACCCTCCAACGAGGCTGAAGATTCAGGGCATTAGGAAGGGCACGGTGACTTTGACCTGGAAGGCTCCAAAGAACGACGGTGGTTCTCCCGTCACCCACTACAGCATAGATCTCCTTTGTTGGGATTCCAGTGGCTCTCAGAAGGAGTCTTGGAGGAGGTACTGAGGTTCATTTTTCCCTTGAGACATTGCTCTGTTACCACAGAAATACTGAGACTTTAGCTTTAATCCATACTTGAAGTAAACCATATCTAAGTAGCAGCATGTCGTAATTTCACTGATTATTTTAATTTAATTTAATTTATTTTTGCTGTCATCTCTGTTTTTGATGGATACTCACACCCTGATACCTGTTCCTTTTAGCCAGAACAGAATTTGCATTTTTCCTCCACTGTTAAAACTTGAACTTTCATCAGAAGCATTTTGATCATTCTCAAGTCTTTAGAGTCTTTTCAGTTAAGCTGCTGGAATTTTCCTTTGTTATCTTGACTGTTAAAGAATAATTTCTAACAGTAAAAAAATTGATATAACTATAAAATATATATAGAACTAAATTGCCATTTCAGACATTTAAAAAAGAATTTTACAACATTTGATACGGTTTCTTCTTTTTGAAAAATCACAAATAAGATTTCTTGAACTGTATGGAAATACTAACTTTTAGTCTTCCACTCTTTGACTTGGAGATCCCAGAGACAACAAGGAGACAAATGCAAAACAAACAAAATCCGTTGAGGGGGCTTCAGCTCTGTAGTTGAATGTGTGCAGTTCAGTTCAGATGCTGTTGTCTGTCTGTCAGGTGTAACCGGAGGGATGTGGACACCACCCACTTCAAGGTGGAAGACCTTACAGACGGAGACGAGTATGAATTCAGGGTAATAGCTTACAACGAAGTTGGACCCAGTCGACCTTCATCCACTGCTGGACCGATCACCATCCAGGACCAGACCTGTAAGACGACAAGATGAAATCTGTGGGAAAAGTCATTGTTGCATGCTTTTGCTTTCCGATCTTGCACTCTGAATGAACCTGAACTTCCGTTTACACACAGCATGGACCACATGGTATCATCTTCTATTTGAATATATATGCAGTTGATTTGGAAAACATAGCTACCTTTTATCAAAGCTAAAGCTCCCCAAGCTACAATAATTCTAGCTAGGAGAAACCCAGTGATCTCTTCCCTCATCTGTCTGGGATCAAATGAAACAGAACTCAATTATTACCCAAGGGATTTTTAGATCTCAGATAGCTTCAAAAAAATCTACTGGTAGGTTTATTTTTGTTTTGTTTGTTAAAAAAGAAAAACATAATGTGCCAACAAATGAGAAACTTCCTCTTACAATGTTTCTGCTTTAAAAGTATGAATGAGAAAGAAAAGTGTTATTCGTGATTTTGTCGTTTGTCTTGCAGGTGCTCCATCCATTGAGCTGAACGAGTTCATGGAAACCGAGCAAGGCTGTGACATTAGCATTGTGGCCAAAATCCGTGGATGTCCATTCCCGACTCTCACTTGGTACAAGGCACCCCCCCACCAGCCCGACAACAAGGCGGAGGTCCAATACGACGAGCACATCAACAAGATCGTGTCCGACGACAGCTGCATGCTGCTCATCCAGCAGGGCAAACGCCACGACACAGGGCTGTACACGCTGGTGGCCTCCAACAGCCTCGGCAAGGCGTCCAAGGAGATGAGACTCAATGTGCTCGGTATGAAGACATGCGTGTGCACAGATCTCAAGAAACCTGTTTTCATCCATTCGATCTAAGTCCAGTTTAGATGAAACTCACTAAAAAGACAAGCAGTCTACCCAAACTTGCTCTAAGAAACTGATTCTAGATCTGTTTAACAAAGACTTGAAAGAACACATTTTCAATCCACGCCTTGGTTTAGCACCATTTCCATTTCATTGACACCTATTTATATGCTGTTATCCACAACTTTGACATATAAAGCTTTAGTTTGCGGTGCTCACACAACAGGTCGTGCCCATCAATCCTTTTTCTCACAATAAGGATTAAATGTTGAATATTTGTTTTGAAAAAGTGTTGTTGTTGTTGTTTTTCTTTAGGTCGCCCTGGTCCTCCCTCTGCTCCAATCAAATTTGAAGAAATTGGAGCTGAAAGGATTACACTCTCATGGCTGCCTCCCAAGGATGATGGTGGCTCTAAAATCACAAATTATGTCATTTGGAGAAGGGTGGCCAATAGAAAGACCTGGGTGCCTGTCACCAGTGAACCCAAAGAGCGGACTTGGACAGTAGAGAACCTTATGCAAGGTCACGAATACGTGTTTCGCATCATGGCACAGAACAAGTATGGCGTAGGAGAACCTCTGGACAGTGCGCCTGAGATCGCCAGAAACCTGTTCAGTAAGTTTACCCTAACATTTATCTTATACCAAAGTTAAACTGTTAATTCCATTTGCAAAGTTTGACTAGAGTGTAGATTTAGATGATCTAGAGATGATATACATCTTTAAAACATAAACTCGATTTGGTCAGAGAGCTAGGTCAACAGTGATATAGGTTTGAGGTAACTTTCTTAGAATGTCAAAACTTTGTGCCTCCACAGCGGTCCCAGGTCAGTGTGAAAAGCCAAAAGTAACCAACATCACCATGGACTCCATGACCATTAACTGGGAGGAGCCAGAGGATGATGGTGGCGCTCCGATCACTGGCTTCTGGCTGGAGCGCAAAGAGACCACTGGCAAACGCTGGGCCCGTGTAACTCGGGACCCAATCCGTCCCACGGGCCTTGGCGAGTCGTTTGTCGTTAGTGGGCTCGTTGAGGGATCACAGTACCTGTTCAGAGTTTCTGCCATCAATGCAGCAGGACCTGGACTCACCAGCCCCCCAACAGATCCCATTTTTGCCAGAGACCCCATCAGTGAGTACAAACGTTATTATTTTAAAATGCTAGTTTTAGCTTTTGAGTGCACAAACACGTCTTAAGCAACTGTCTGTGTCTCTGTGAAGCCCCACCCTCTCCACCTACCCCAAGGGTTTCCGACTGGACAAGTTCCACAGTGGACCTTGAATGGATCCCACCTCTGAAGGACGGAGGCTCTAAGATCATTGGTTACTGGGTGGAACACAAGGAGGAGGGGACTGAGGCCTGGGTCAAGGTGAGAAAACAGACGTACACCAATAAAAAAAGTGAAGACCGTCCATTGTTTCACTGGCGTGAGGGACTACTGTTTCTGCTACCATTTTCAGGCAAAAGACTCCATAATCCGAGGAACTCGTTTTGTAATCACTGATCTGAAAAAAGGTCAACAGTACAGGTTTAGAGTGACAGCTATAAATGCTGGTGGAACTGGAGAACCAGGAGAAGTCCCAGAGCTGCTTGAGGTTAACGACAGAACCAGTAAGTCAATCTGGATGTTTTATTGTCTGACACAAACATTCCATTGAAGATGCAGTGTTTATGTTCATGATTGATCTAACCTGTGGATTGTTGCATTGATTTTCCGTCTTCTTTAGTTGCTCCTGAGGTTGAGCTGGATGCTACAGTGAAGGAAAGGATTGTGGTCCACGCTGGCGGTGTGATCCGCATCATCGCCTATGTATCTGGCAGGCCGTCACCTGAGGTGACATGGAGCAGAGACGGAGCAGCCCTCCCCCCTGAGGCTAAAGTGGAGACAACAGCCATCAGCTCTTCACTTGTCATTAAACCTTGTATCAGGAGACATCTTGGCATCTACACACTGACTGCCAAGAATGCTGGAGGGGAGAAAACCAAAAACATCACAGTAGAAGTTCTAGGTGAAAAAGCATGAACCGATCCTTTAACCTAGCAGGAAATATGCATTCAGTGTTTTTTAATCGCTGTTCTTCTTTGGTAAAGATGTACCTGGACCTGTGGGCATCCCCTTTATGGCTGACAACCTAAGCATAGATTCCTGCAAGCTCAGCTGGTTTTTCCCTGAAAATGATGGCGGCTCACCAATCAGCAACTACATCATTGAAAAACGTGAGGCTGACCGCAAAGCCTGGACTTCCCTGTCTTACACTGCCAGCAGACAGAGTGCTGTTGCTCGTGGCCTGACTCTAGGAAAGGAATACTTCTTCAGAGTGGCTGCAGAAAATGCCATCGGCATCGGACCTTTTGTGGAAACTGCTGCTGAGCTCATTATCAAGGAGCCAATTAGTGAGTTAAACACTGTAGCTCTCTGCATGTCAAACACATGTTCAATCCTTTCAACCATAATCAAAAGGACATCCTTCAGATATAAAGAGAGTCTATTGTAACTTTATCTTCTCTCAGGTGTACCCGATCGTCCCGAGGAACTCGAAGTCACCAAAGTTACCAGAGATTCAATTAGTGTAACGTGGAAGGCACCAAAGTTTGATGGAGGATCTGAGATCATAATGTACATCCTAGAGGCTCGCATGATTGGCAAAGACAAGTTCAACAGACTGACCAAGGACAAGTTGATGGAAAAGAAGTTTACATATGATGGTCTGAGGGAAGGTGACACCTTTGAATTCAGGGTGATTGCTGTTAATGAAGTTGGACCCAGCAAACCATCATTCTCTACAAAACCAATCACTTGCAGGGATGAACTGGGTGAGTTGTTTTCCAGCTCTCAATTACCAGATGACTTCAAAATAGGGGTGTACTGATTCATTTGAACAACAATTCGATTTGTATGTTTGTGGTTGCCGACCCGGTTCATAGTCGATTTTGGTTCATTTTAAACGATCTGATCCTCTGACCTAAAATGGATCCAGATCATCTTCATCCAAACTTCCAGCAGTGAGACTCAGACAGAAATTCCTACCACTGAACAGTTTTCCAGATTCTTGGATTTCTTCCAGATGATCAAGTGGAAATGAAATCTGTGTCCAAACAAACAAGCAAATCCATTCACATGTTAGTTTCTAAAGTTCACCACTGTTGTTTTTCCACATCCAAGCATCCAAAGGAAACATTCTTAGAACATTCTAGACACTGGATGGTCACATGACTTTATTCACAGTCTGTCCACACATTGGACTGGAATGATGGACTGATCCGTGTCGATGACATCACGTGTGATTGGTCATTTTAATGTTGTAGTAAAATAAACCTACCATGTCTCAATCCATATGGTATTGAGACATAAGATCATTGAATTATCTTATTTTTTAAAAGATTTTTTAAATGTTTAAGGTCGATTTGATTCAATTATTAGCTTGCCTTGGATCGTAGGAATAGAAATCAATTCATTGATTTACGCCCCTACATCAAAATATCACGCTATACAATAGTATAATAAGGTTGCAAAAGCCTGTCTTACATGTTTATCTTTTTTTTCTTTTACAGTCTGTTACCTCTTCAGTGTATGTTGCTTTTTTATTAACAGGAAAAAGTCCACCAATCCAAAAGAAAAATAGACAAACTCATTTGTGTTTACTGAACACAGGTTGCAAAACATTAGTAATTTTTTGAAGTATGAGTTCTAAATGTTATCACAGTAAGATTGGACAGCTGTTGTGAGATTTTATATAATTTTTTTAACCCTGCAGAGCCACCAACAATTGAGCTGGACTTCCGGGACAAGATTATCATCCGTGTGGAGGAGAGCTGTCTGCTTCAGGGCCGCTACACTGGAAAACCTCCACCAACTATCACCTGGTTCCGAGATGAGGATGAGCTGAAAGCTGACAAACATGTGATGTTCAAGAACACCCCCACCACTATGTCACTGGGCCTGATGAAGGCCAAGCGTGAGCACAGTGGCAAATATGTGGTGCTGGTGGAAAACAGCACCGGATCTAGAAAGGGAGTCTGCAATGTCACAGTTGTCGGTATGTAGTTTAAGCTAAAGCGAACAAATACAAAAAACATAGCATTAAACAAAAATATGTAACAGCTAGAGATGGAATTCCCTTCAATAACTCAGTCAGGGTTTGCTGCAAAAGAAGTACATTTTGAACACATTTATTCAGGCTTTTTTTGTGTGTCTTTCTCTCTTTCCAGATCGCCCAACTCCTCCTGTCGGCCCTGTGGTGTTTGAGGAGGTGCACAGGGACCATATGGTGGTCTCATGGAAACCCCCACTGGACAGCGGAGGTGTAGATGTTTCAAACTATATAATAGAGAAAAGAGACATTAACAGAGAAATCTGGACAACAGTAACATCTGCCACTACCAAGACAACTTGCAAGGTATCTATTCTAATTTACCCAATGATGCCATGAAGTATTAGAAGCAATGTGATACAAAAACTATAAAAAACTAGTGGAATTAAAATTCCTGCACATGCTGTATTTTGTTCTAGATTCCTAAATTGACAGAAGGCAGAGAATACATCTTCAGAATCTCTGCTGAGAATATGTATGGAATTAGTGACCCGCTGGAGTCTGAGGAGATGAAAGCCAAGGATCTTTTCAGTAAGGATTTTACTAGCAAGAAAAAAAAAGAGTGTCTGTCTGTCTGTCACACAATCACACACACATACATTCACACACTGATAGCCGATACTTGTTGGTATGTTCACATCAACAGGTTTGATTCACACAAGGGTTTGCTGATTCAAATACGGTAGTTTGTTTTTTGACAAATCTAGAAGCTCATTCAACCCCCCCCCCCCTTTTTTTTTCAAACAGCAAATGTTCTTTGAGGAAGTTTTACCTTTGCTAAACCTTTGAGAGTGGTCCGTGTAAAAGAAAAAAGAATAACGAGGGAGGTGGGAATTTTACTAGCATGCCTAAGTCTGTAGGAATATCCTTGTGTGAGGAACATAAGCAGATGTGACAGCCATTAGAGAAGGAAAGGCTGAATAATAAAAAAAACAGGTTTAGCCTCGTATTTTTATGATAAACAGTCTTACTGTACCAGAAATGTTCTAATTCATCAGTAAGATAACTATTTTAAAATTGTTCTCAAAGAACTTTTTTGGCTTCTTTTTCTCTTGTGAAGGAGTCCCTGAAGCCCCTGAGATGCCAACCATCAGGGAGGTATACGCTACCAACGCCCTGGTGCTGTGGAATCGGCCTCGGGACGGAGGAAAACCTATCCTCAACTACATACTCGAAAAGAAGGAGCCTGGAGCAAAGCGATGGTCAAGAGTCACCAGGGAAACCCTCTACCCGGCCACTCAGTACCGAGTTCAGGATCTAGTGGAAGGCTGCGAGTACGAATTCAGAGTCACGGCAGAGAATGAACTTGGAGTTGGAGATCCTAGTGTCCCCTCAAAACCCATTCTTGCAAAAGATCCAATAGGTCAGTCTGACAAAAAGTGGCAAAAAATAAAATGTGTTTAGATTGTTACACCTCTTGAATGTAAAATTCAACTGGTGAAAAAAAACTTTTTCTGCTTCTAGTTTCTCCTTTGCTTAACCAAATATTTCATTTGATGTTTAGTACGTCTTGGATATGCATTATTTGGATTATTTTTAAAACATTACAAACGGATCAGATTTAACTAAACTGAACATTTTGCTCACTCTGCTTGTTTTTTCTATTTTTTTTCAATAGTACTCCCCAGCCCTCCAGTGACCCCTGAGGCCTATGATAAAACCAAGGATTCCGTCAGCCTGAAGTGGCAAATGCCACGCCATGATGGAAAAGGACGGATCTTTGGCTACATCGTTGAATACCAAAAACCTGGCTCAGTAGAGTGGACTCAAGCCAACCAGACCCCAGAGGAATGTCCTGATCTCCACTATGTAGTGAAAGGTCTGGCTGATGGCCAAGAGTATACCTTCAGGATCTTTACTGTCAATGCTGCTGGAAGATCTGACCCTGCTTATGTGAAACAGAACATCAAGGTTCATGACAGACTCGGTATGGGCATTGCTTACATGTATTGTAATTTTGGGTGCATGACTGCAATACCAACAATGGCATTTGCTAAAGTCAGTTTGAGATTCTGATTGAAGGTTGCATTTGTATGCAACTAAAAGGTTAACAGCAATATGTATTTGACATTTTATTATTGTAAGTTGAATTCACTTTTATGCAAAGTGCCAAATCATAACTATTGTTGTGGCAAAGTGCTTTTCGAATGCAAGAAACAGCAAACCAAGTTAAGCTAATTCCACTTGTATTACTTCTGAATAATTCATGTATTTTATTTTTAGTCAAGATTAGACTAAGAAAACCAAATTGTCACAGCTATACTTAACTAAACACGATCTGTGATTTTTTTTATGCATTAGGATACTTACTTATTCAATTTTGTCTTCACAGAGGAACCAGAGTTACTACTCGATGCTAACATGGCACGTGACCACTTAGCCATGGTTGGCACTGATATCACCCTCAGTGCCACAATTAAGGGTGTACCGACTCCAACAGTAAGCTGGACCAAGAATAATGAAGCTGTTCCTGCTCACGTTTCTGTTGCAGTCACTGCTTCAGGCAGTAAAGTTTTTATTCCTAAATGTGTCCGTCCTGACTCTGGCAACTACACTGTCACAGTGGAAAATCCTGCTGGAAAGAAATCTGCAACTGTTGTAGTCCTTGTACTGAGTAAGTGAACTGCACAACAAAAGTAATAGGTGATGGAAACAAGCGTGTATTTTACTTTTGCAAACTCTGATTTCCAACAGACAAGCCTTCTCCTCCCAGAGACCTAACAATCTCAGAAGTGACAAGTGAGTCTGCATATCTGACATGGAAAGCGCCAGAGGACAACGGGGGTGCTGTTATTTCTCATTATGTTGTGCAAAAGAAAGATGTTGCTGCAGAACAGTGGGTGCCTGTTGCCCCAGCCAATAAAAAGCTGAGTTTAATGGCCATGTACTTGATGGAAGGCATCCAGTATTTATTCAGAGTGGCTGCTGAGAACCAATTTGGTAGGAGTGACTTTACTGTGACCAAGACTCCAATTAAGGCTCTTGATCCTCTCTGTAAGTGAAAACTACATTATCATCAACTTATTTTACAATTTGTAAAACTAATGTAGTCTATTTCTTTAATAAATTTTAATAACAGTTGTGCATGATGTAATTTCAACAAAAATCCCTTACGTTTTTCGTAATATATTTTTATTCTTCCAACTTCAGAACTAATTTTACCTTCTTCACACTTTTAGATCCACCTGGCCCACCAAAGAACCTGCACCACACTGATACAGATAAGACAGAGGTTTGGTTGGCTTGGGAATGGCCAGATCGCACTGGTGGAAGTGAAATTACTGGCTTCATTGTGGAGTACCAAGAGGAAAGTCAGACTGACTGGACCACTTTCAAGACTGTTAGCAACAACCACGCCCATGTAACAAGTTTAATGGAGGGCAAAACTTACCGCTTCAGGGTTAAGTCTCAGAATGCCATAGGTGTGAGTCGCCCTGACACAAGTGTCCCAGTCACTTGCCAAGAGAAGACATGTAAGATTTTTAATTGTTTATGCAAGTTGCAGTTGCATGATTGGTTTGAAAATGTCATAGTAATATTTTTGGTTTATTTTCCCATCAGTGCCACCCACCATTGAAGTTGATGTGAAGCTCATAGAAGGACTTGTAGTAAAATCTGGCAGTACTATCACTTTGCCAGCTAAGATGATGGGTATACCACTTCCTACTGCTAAGTGGATGAGCGATGGCAAAGACATAACAAATGAGGGCAGATATCACATTGAATCTGTTGAATCCTCAACCGTTCTCATTATTTCTGACTGTCAGAGGGCAGACACTGGAGAGTATGTCCTTACTGTTTCCAATCCAGCCGGCAGCAAAACAGTTGCTCTTCATGTCACTGTGTTGGATTTACCAGGCCCACCAATTGGGCCCATAAATATCTTGGAAGTTACCCCAGATCACATGATGATTCAGTGGAGAGCACCAAAGGATGATGGTGGCACTCCTGTCACCAACTATGTTGTGGAAAAGAAGGATGTGAAGAAACCATGGGAGCCCTGGTCTGTTGTTAGCTCAAGTGGCACCAGTACTAAAGCTAAGGTGTCAAGGTTGGAGAAAGGTCGAGAGTACATAGTTCGTGTTCGTGCTGAGAACAAAATTGGCATTGGCGCTGGGCTTGAAAGTCCACCTACTATTGCAAAACACTTGTTCAATCCTCCTGGTCCCCCAGGTCCTCCAGAATGTTCTGATATAACAGAAAATGCTGTGACATTAGAATGGGCTGTACCTGAATATGATGGAGGTAGCCCCATCAGTGGCTATGTGATTGAACGCAGAGAAATGACAGGAAAGTGGATTCGTGTCAACAAAACTCCTGTACTGGACCTCAGATATAGGGTTTCTGGTCTATTTGAAGGCAATATCTATGAGTTTAGAGTATTTGCTGAAAATGTTGCTGGCATTAGTGAACCTTCTCTGACCTCGGATCCTGTCAAGGCAACTCGGGCTATTACTAAACCCGGACCCCCAGGTAATCCTAAACTCAAAGACTGGAGCAAATCCTATGCTGACATCTGCTGGACCAAACCTACAAGAGATGGTGGCAGCCCAATTCTTGGCTATGTGGTTGAGGCTCAGAAGTCAGGAACAGCTCAGTGGAACAGAATTAATAAGGATTTGATAAAAATGTGTGCTTACAGAGTGCCAGGTCTTGTTGAAGGAATGGAGTACAGAATACGCATTAGAGCTGCCAACCAGGTTGGAGAGAGTGAACCCAGGGAATTGCCTGAGACCATCCTTGCAAAGGATATCCTGGTACCCCCTGAAGTTGTTGTCGATGTATCTTGCCGCGATGCCTTGACAGTCAGAGCAGGCCAGATTATTAGTTTAATCTGTAGAGTGAAAGGCCGACCAGATCCAGAGATTACATGGACCAAGGATGCCAGGGCCTTGTCAAGGGATAAGCGTACAGAGATTAATAGCAGTTTCCCTCTTTGTGAGCTGGTCATCAGTGATGCTATCCGGTCAGATTATGGAAAATATGCTATATGTGCCAAAAACAGCAGTGGACAAGCACAGGCAACTATTGTGGTCAATGTTTTGGACACACCTGGCCCTTGCCAAAATCTAAAGACAGCCTATGCAACCAAGAAATCCTGTATGGTATCGTGGGAGAATCCAGAAGATAATGGAGGTACAGAAATTACACAGTACATTATTGAGTGCCGTCAGCCAAGCCAAAGAGGCTGGACTTTGGTCTCCAATGACTGGACTAAGCGCCTGATTAAGGCTCCTCTCACAGAAGGTTGTGAGTATTTCTTTCGTGTTAGTGCAGAGAACAAAATTGGTGCTGGGCCATCAACTGAGACCAAAACACCTGTTTTGGCAGTTGATCCAATTGAGAAGCCTGGAGAACCAATCGACTTACACATTTCTGAAATTGGCAAGACTTTCTGTTTCCTAAAGTGGAAAAAACCAGACAATGATGGTGGAAGTCGTAACCTAGGTTATCATATAGAAAAGAAACCTAAAGAGGCAGATGAATGGGAGAGAATTCACAAGGGTGCAATCAAAGAAACTTACTTCATGGCTGACAGGTGCATTGAAAATCAGATTTACCAGTTTAGAGTTCAGACTAAGAATGAGGGAGGAGAGAGTAACTGGGTGACCACACCAGAGGTAACAGTTAAAGAATATATCGAAGAACCTACGATCAAAATTAAACTGGAAGGAGTGCTTACAGTAAGGGCAGGAGACTCCATTGCCATTGAATCAACAGTGAAGGGTAAGCCTCAACCTGATATAAAATGGACAAAAGATGACAGTACTGAGGAGATTAGAAAGAGCCCCAGGCTTCAGATTGAGACTGGTGCAGAGTTTTCTAAGATTTTGCTCACTGGTGCTAAACGTACCGACAGTGGGAAATATTATGTAACTGCTTCTAACAGTGCAGGATCATGCTCTGCTAATGCTGTAGTCAATGTTCTGGACAGACCTGGTCCCATCAGGGATCTTAAAATTTCTGGTATTACTGTTGACAGATGCCATCTAGCCTGGGAAATCCCAGAGGACGATGGTGGCTGCGATATTTACAACTATATAATTGAAAAATGTGAGACCAAAAGAGGGGTTTGGTCTGTACACTCTAACGCTGTCATCACCAACAAAGCTAAAGTAACTCGTCTTATTGAGGGCAACGAGTACATCTTTAGAGTTCGAGCTGAAAATAAAATGGGCCCAGGACCTGCGGTTCAGAGTGACGCAATTGTTGCTGGTACCCAATTTAATGTACCTGATGCTCCTGAAGTGCCAGAAGTAACTAAGATTGGCAAGGAAGAAATGACTGTGCAGTGGACAGAGCCAGAAAAAGATGGAGGAAAACCAATCACAGGTTATCTGTTAGAGAAGAAAGAAGAACATGCCATCAGATGGACCCTTGTCAATAAGGATCCGATTCCTGGAACTCGTTTCACAGTTACTGGACTTTTACCTCTCCATGACTACCAGTACAGAGTAAAGGCCGTCAATGAAATTGGCATTGGCAATCCAAGCAAGGCATCTCGTTCCATCACAGCAAAAGATACAGTTGGTATGTTGCAGACAACATGTTGATTTTTATTTAATGGCTAAAAATTGTTAACATTCTCAATTCTTTTGTTTTATGCACATTGTATCATTTTACAGAGCCTCCTGCACCACCAACTAATTTAAAGGTTGTGGACAGTACCAAATCCACAATAACTCTTAGTTGGTCAAAGCCTGTCTCCGATGGAGGAGCTCCAATAATTGGCTATGTTGTAGAGATGAGAACACAGGGGACTGCCAAGAAAGGAGAAGATGGCTTCAAGAGGTGCAATGTTGCAGCCCAACTTGTCGTCTGTGAATTCACTGTCACAAGTCTGGATGAGAATCTTGTGTATGAATTCCGAGTGTCTGCCCAGAATCAGGTGGGCATGAGCCTGCCCTGTAATCTAGAAAGTGCTGTCATTCCAAAGGAAATTCTTGGTAGGTATTACGTTTTCTTCATTTATCCTTAATCAAAGCATAAAATGTATTAATCTTTGCATTACTAGTGGGTCGTTGGAAGCCAACTCTTAAATCTATATTTGTGATGTTAAAGCTACATTTGCACTGTTTCATCCAACAGAGGCACCAGAAATTGATTTGGATGCCAGCCTGAAGCAGGGACTGACGGTTAGAGCTGGTTGTCCCATAAGACTTTGTGCCACTATCAGAGGGAGGCCCCCTCCCAAGGTCACATGGAGGAGGATGGGTGTTGACAATGTTGTCAGGAAGGGTAAAATTGATATTATCGACACCATGACCTTCTTGATCATTCCTGACAGCACTCGCGATGACTCAGGCAAATATTGCCTAACTTTGCAAAGCCCTGCTGGGGAAAAGGCTGTTTTTGTCAATGTTAAAGTACTTGGTAAGTTTTCTTTTTTTTTTTTTACTTGTATTTTATTGTTGTCAAAAGTATATTAATGTAGGTTTTGATTAAATGCATAGAAAAAAATCGTCTTCTTCATTAAAAAAAAAAAAAGTTTATTCAAATGTATCTCCTCCTCTCGCCACATACCAGATACTCCTGGACCTGTAATGAATCTTGAAGCTACAGACATTAAACAGACATCAGCCGTCTTAACTTGGAGTCCTCCAGAGAATGATGGCGGCAGTGAGATAAAACACTTCATTGTTGAAAAACGCGAGATTGACCGCAAGACATGGGCAATGGTTAAGGCTGAGGTCCTGCCAGATAAAATTCCCTTCAAAGTCAGCGGCCTAATACCTGGTACTGAATACTATTTTAGAGTCACAGCTGTCAATGAGTATGGCTCTGGTGTTCCCAAAATGACACAAACCTCCTACCTGGCCACTGATCCTGTCAGTGAGTATTATCTCTTGGTCTCCATCTTATATTGTAATAAAACATATGAGCAAACTTTAGATATTTTTGAACATTATTAAACACCTCCTTTTTCTTTTCTTTTCAGGTAAGCCAGACCCATGTGTGAAGATTGAAGTTTTAGAAATAACAAAGAATAGTGCCATAGTTGGCTGGTTAAAGCCAGAAAGAGATGGCGGTGCCAAAATCGATGGTTATGTAATTGAGTACATTGAGATAAAACCTCCTCCAGAGCCACCAGTACCTGTTGAGGTTTGTAAGCATACATATCTCTAATGTATGAGTACTTTATTGTGATTACATAAATCTTACCATGTCTACAAATAGTAAGCTATGCATTGTTAACCTCTTTTTACCACTATAAAAAGGGCCCTGATGCAGAGACAGCTCCTGCACCCCCTCCACCTTCTCAAATAGAGGAAGAAGAAGAGACAGAGCCTGAAAAGGAAATATGGAATGCCTACACTACAGTAAAAGGTCTAACAGTTAGTGTTAGTGGCCTCAAGGAGGGAAAGAAGTACAAGTTCCGAGTGGCTGCCAAAAACATTATGGGACTGAGTTCATTCACTGAGACCAGGGAACCGACTGAGATCAAGGAACAAATGGGTATGTTAGTGTGTATGAGTTAAACTCTATGAGGGCCATTGTCAAGACATCTAAAATATCACACGCTTAGATTTTTACCAGTTTACATTCTCTAATTCTTTCAGAACTGCCTTTATTCTTTATTCTTGTTTCACCCTAGTGTTGAAAATATTCCTCAGAATTATCATTTGTGAAAATGCAATAAAGTTTATAGTGTCTGTAGTTACTAACTGCTGTCATCCATGATGATATAAAAAAATTGCAGTAACTTTCTTGACTGCACAACAGTGATGCAATTATCCGGTATGTTCCACCACAAACGGTAGAACATGGACAAACTGTGTGACACCAAAGGACATGATTGTGTGTGTTTCAGGAATCAGTTGGAAATGACAGTGCTCCCTTGTAACTTTTCAGTAACTCTTGTTTTTCTATGACCTTAAACAAGTTTTCCCATGTACTAAAACATTGATAAAAGGTATTTTAATCAACTAAACTGCTGTTCTGAGTTATTAACTTCAGCAAGTTACCTTCACAATACCTCTAAATCGGTTGAATCCACTTGTGTGTCTGGCTGATTAGCGTTTACGCTAACTTTAATTATTGTGGCTAGTGTACCTTGTGGCAATGGAAAAAGACACTTTTCTTTTAAAAATAAAATAAAATTTTAAGATTAAGCTTTTGACTGCTCATTTTACCTCGACTTTCTCCCAAATCCACTAAGACAAACCTTTTGCATTCTTTTCCACAGTGGAGCCAAAGATTGTTATGCCAGAGACAGCCAGTGCTAAAGCTGGAGCCAAACTAAGAGTGGAGGCGCTGGTTTCAGGAAAACCCACCCCAGCCTGCAAGTGGATGCGTGATGAAAATCAAGTGGTTCCGTCCAGTCGCCTGGCTGTACATCAGTCTGCCAACTTATGTGTACTTATCATCAAAGACGTCTCAAGGACTGATAGTGGAGAGTATAGTCTTGTGGCTGAGAACAGTTCTGCAAAGGTGTCCCAGGCAATAAAGATTGTTATCAGAGGTGAGTACCAGAGCTGTATGAATTTACATAATTCTAATTTACAACAGAGGTCACCTCAAAGCAGCAAATTGAATATATTAACAATCAAATCAAAGAAAAAGATACACAGTTAAGCTATGTAATGTCCAAATCAACTCAAATGTTTGCAATTTGACATATTCCGATCTACAGAGGTAATTGTCTAACCCTTGTATATTTTAGACATCCCTGGTCCTCCTGAAGGTCCTGTGGAGATAAGTGACATTGATTCTGATGCTTGCTCCTTGTCCTGGAATAAACCCTTGGAGGATGGCGGAAGCAACATTACGAACTACGTGGTTGAGAAATGTGACATTAGCAGAGGTGACTGGGTGACAGCAGTGTCGTCTTGTGCAAAGACCAGTTGCAGATTGGGAAAACTCATTCCAGGAAAAGAGTATGTATTCCGGATCCGTGCTGAAAACCGCTTTGGTGTATCAGACCCCATTCAGTCTGACAGGATGGTTGCCAAGTTTCCCTTTGGTAAGTCTATATAAAATGTTCATCACATGAAGGCTCTGATGAGCATTAGATTTAAACATGCGTTAATTGTGAATGAAAGTGTATGTCAAAAAATGACATAAATTGCTTGGGTAAAGATTTACATTGTTCACTGTAAAGAATCCTAACTTTTGTTAATAGATGTCCCGAGTGAGCCTCTCAACTGTCGTATTAACAAGACCAACAAAGACTGTATGTTTGTTGCCTGGGATAAGCCGGAGAGTGACGGTGGGAGTCCCATCACTGGATACTATATTGAGAGAAAGGAGAGGAACAGCCTTTTGTGGGTGAAGGCTAATGACACTGTTGTGCGCACCACTGAGTACCCATGTGCTGGCCTTATAGAGGGCCTGGAATACACTTTTAGAGTGTCTGCCATCAACCGTGCAGGGCAAGGCAAGGCAAGCAAGAAGACTGACTTTGTAACTGCCAGGACTCCTGTTGGTGAGCTTGCACCCTGTGTGTATATGTAACATAGCTGAAGACACCAACGCTAATTTAAAAAAAAAAAATGTTTGCATCACAGACACTCCAGGGAAACCAGAAGTCCTAGATGTAACCAAGAACTCTGTTACCTTGGTCTGGACCCGTCCCAAAAATGATGGTGGAAGCAAGATCATTGGCTATTATGTTGAAGCCATGCGGCTGCCAGGAGACACTTGGATTCGCTGCAACACCAGTAGTCAAAACGTTCCAAGGGAGGAATATACAGTCACTGGCCTTGAGCGAGACCTTCAGTACCAGTTCAGAGTCATTGCCAAAACTGCTGTGAATTTAAGCAAGCCCTCAGAAAGCACAGAACCCATTCTAGTCTGTGCAGAGAATGGTGAGAGTTTTTGACTTTTTACTCTGGTGTTCTGGCTAACAAACAAGTGAGCATTAATTCACACTTCTTGTTCTTTTCTAAATACAGTTCCTCCAAGAGTTGAACTCAACACCAAGATGGAGAAGGGCTTAAAAATTAAAGCTGGAACCACAATTGTTTTAGAGGCTGATGTTTTTGGCAAACCAATGCCCAGAGTGACTTGGAAGAGAAATGATGATAACTTGAAATCTGGTGAAGGTCAGCTAATCACACAACAGAGGCATCACTTTCAACTTGAGATTTCTAATGTTACCAAAGAACACACGGGTACTTATACGGTACTGGCTGAGAATGCCAGTGGTTCCAAGACTGCAGAGATCCAAGTTAATGTACTAGGTGAGATTATGGTGGCACAGTTCCATATAACTTTATTAGTATTCAGTTCTACAATAACTTAACTATATTAACAATTTGTTTCTCTGCAGACGTGCCTGGGCCTCCTGCCAGTGCCAAATATGATGAGGTGTTTGCCACCAATATTAAGTTGTCCTGGGTCCCTCCTTTGAAAGATGGTGGTGCCCCTGTCACCAACTACATCATAGACAAACGTGAAACAAGCAGAGCTAATTGGGCCCAAGTGTCCTCTAAGGTCAAGGGTGACACCCTAGAGTTTAATGTAGAAAAGCTCATTGAAAATCATGAATACCAGTTCCGAATTCGTGCAGAAAACACGTGGGGAGTTGGAGATGCGCTAATCACTAACCCAGTCATCAGCAAGAATCCATTCAGTGAGTCCATGCCGTTTCTTTTCAGTGCCTTTCTTTTTTCTTGTCTCTCTGTTTTCTTGTTGTAAAATAAGTCTTATAAATGTATTACAGCAAGTAGTCTTATTACTCAAAGTGTAGAGTATTACAACCAACTAGTTTGCCATTGAAAATACGGAAATACTAAACACAGCTGTTTCAATTTCAATTTCAAACATGTTCTTCATGTCTGATCACAAGGCAACTTTAATTCTGAAGCAAATTTTAAACATGGTCTCTGGTATCACTTTCAGCCATTCCTGGTCCATGTGAAGCCCCAGTGATAACCAATGTGACTAAAGATTCTATGACTGTGAGCTGGAAGGAACCTGCTGATGATGGAAAGTCCACCATCTTGGGCTACTTTGTGGAAAGGAAAACAACCAAAGAAATCAATTGGACTAAGCTGAACAGGAAACTTATTACAGAGAGGACACTGGAAGTAACAGGTCTAACAGAAGGAGTTGAATATGAGTTCAGGGTCATTGCCATCAATGCAGCTGGGCTTGGCAAACCCAGTGAACCCTCTGCTAGCTGCGCTGCACAAAATCCCATTAGTGAGTTCAAGAATTTTCTTAACAGAAAACCTTTTTTTTTTTTGCATTCCCAGACATTAGACTTTCTGTGTTGTTTTAATTGTGCCACTGTGTTCTTTCAGCTCCTCCTGGGCCAGTGTTAAGCCCCAGTGTAACTGACACCACCCATAGCACCATCAGTCTGACCTGGACAGCCCCATCTAACAATGGAGGAAGCCCCATTATTGGATATTTGGTGGAATCCAGAAGGACTGACAGCAATGACTGGATCCGCTGTAATGTTCCTAGGAACTTGCAGGAGACAAACTATGTCATTCAAAATCTCATTGATAAAGCAGAGTACCAGTGTCGTATCACTGCTGTCAACAAAGTTGGATTTGGTGAATCAGTAGAAGTACCTGGCAAACATGTTGCCAAAGACATAATAGGTATGTATTATTTTACATTTTTTGTCTCTCCTTCTTTCTTTCTTCTTGATTGCTAGTACTGACAGTATATGTACTACCATAAAGTAAGTCATTTAGTGATTTAAGATCATATAACCCCTAAACCTTCCGATATTTACATGTTCTTGATCGCTTGATTTGAATTTATATATATATAATTATAAATATATATAACAAAATTCGACATAATAAACATAGAATAATTATTCATATAGACACAAAAGAGTTAAAAAATTTTAAAAAAAGAATTAGGGTACCAAAACAACATTATGAAGTCAAATATCTAAGTAAAAGAGGATGACTAGGTTTAGGGGATTTTATACTCGATATAATTCTATTCAGTTTTCTTTACATATCCTGATATCACAACACAATTGTCTCTACAGGCTTTATACCTGTAATTGTATAAAACATAGAATCAGTCATAAAATGTAATTGCTTATTGCTAAACTAAACAGATTATATCCCCCCACACACTGTCTCTCATAATGCATATTTTTTTGCAGTTGCACCTGAGGCAGAGTTAAGTGCAGAGCTGAAACAAGTCCTAGAACTACATGCTGGTACCACCATGAGACTTCAGGCTAACATCAAGGGTCGTCCCACTCCTCGCATCACCTGGGCTAAAATGAATACCAACATTAAGGACCGTCAGGGAATCATCATCAAATCTAGCAAGACAGAGACGATGGTGATGGTCGAAAATGTCAACAGATATGATGCTGGCAAATATATTTTGAACCTTGAGAGCTCGGCTGGGATGAAAATGTACACTATTGTGGTCAAAGTATTTGGTAAGTAAAATTGTTATCACTTTTAGTTAAAGTACTTAAGATTTGCTTCTATATGTAAATTACCAAAGACACCAATAGGATGAAAAGTACATTTTTAAAAAGCAATTATTATAGGTACAGCTGATTGTGTAAAGATATTTTAAAGAAAATCTTCTTGTCTTTCAGACACACCTGGGCCACCAGTAAACCTGATGGTAAAGGAAACTACCAAAGACAGTGCCTCCATTTTTTGGGATGCTCCTTTGATTGATGGTGGGTTTGAAATCACCCACTACATTGTGGAAAAGCGTGACACTGAGAGAAAGGCGTGGTCAGTTGTTTCAAACAACTGCATTAAGACATCATTCAAGGTCCCAGACTTGGATGCTGGGCGGTCATACTGTTTCCGAGTGTCTGCAGTTAACCAGCTTGGTGCTGGGGAATGTTGTGAGACAGCTGATTCGGTCAGAGCAACAGGTGAGAGGAATACTTACATACATTTGACCTGCCTTTTTGTAACCATGCTACTTTTGTGAAATTATGTTTTACTTTGTTTTAATAGAGGAGCCTGGACCTGTCATGGACTTTAAGACCCTTCTGGTAACCAAGGATTCTTGCACTCTGAGCTGGAAGAAGCCCCTAACCGATGGTGGCAGTCGCATCATCTGCTACGTACTGGAGGTTCTCAATGGTGATGACAAGTACAAGGAGCTGATGAGGTCCAAGAATATGCAATACAGTGCCAAAGACTTGGTGGAAGGCAGAGAGTACACCTACCGGGTAAAAGCTGTAAATGACTCAGGAGAGAGCGCTGTCAAGGAGCTAACTTTGGTTGCCAAAGATCAGATCAGTCAGTACCCACAAACAGGAAATTTGAATGCAAAATAAATTTTTTAGAGATAGTTGTGAAATATGTATTTTTTTTCTCTTTAGTACTTCCAAGCTGTGACCTCAGAGAATTACCCAACATGTGCTATATTGCTAAAGAGGGCAGCACTGTCCGACTAAAGATCCCCATTATTGGTAAACCTACTCCAAAGGTTTCTTGGAAGAAGGGCGATGATGAAGACCTAACAGATACTGGCAGAGTATGTGCAGAGTCCTCTTCGGTCAATACCACCCTCTTCATCAGAGACTGCCAAAGAAGTGATGCTTCTAAGTACACCATTACCTTGAGAAACAGTGCTGGCAGCAAGGAGTCCACCATCTTCATCAGGTAGTAATAACACAACTACCAGGGCATATCATAAAACGCAACACCACTTTATGACTGCTTTTTTATTCTGTTTGTACCCAACTTTTTTTTTTAAAGAAAACGAAGATTAAGTCATATATAACTTGTCTTTTTTAGGGTTGTGGGTAAACCTGGCATTCCTGTTGGACCAATTAAGTTCAAAGATGTCACTGCTGATGGTGCTACATTGAAGTGGGGTGTTCCGAAGGATGATGGGGGCTCAGAGATAACCAACTACATTGTGGAAAAGAGGGACTTTATCACTAGCATGTGGGTCACTGTATCCTCCATTGTGGAGACCAATAGTATGAGGATCACTGGTCTCCATGAGGGTACCGAATACATATTTAGAGTTGCTGCAGAGAACAAATATGGAGTTGGAGAAAGTCTCAAATCTGAGTCTGTGGTAGCAAAACATCCATTCAG
This sequence comes from Oryzias sinensis, assembly GCA_037389245.1. NCBI lineage: Eukaryota > Metazoa > Chordata > Actinopteri > Beloniformes > Adrianichthyidae > Oryzias > Oryzias sinensis. The sequence continues at coordinate 10,842,954 of CM074501.1, read as the reverse complement.
TAAGTTTCTGAAATGTATATCATTAATTCAAAAAGTTAGCAGAGAATTGTTTTCTTCTTTGGTTTTTTGCTTACTGCTAAATGTTGTTTCTGGCTGTTTTCCATAGATGTCCCAGATGCCCCCCCTCCTCCTCAAATCATGAGCATGCGTCATGATTCTGCATACCTGGCCTGGGGTGACCCTAGGAAGACTGGAGGCTCACCTATCACAGGTGCAGTTTGAATTAAGACTTGACACAAACTTTTTTCATTGACTTTCCAACTGAAAAATGCTATTGCAGCTTATTTACAGTGTCTATGACATTTCCTCCCACTTTTTTGTATGATGTTCAGGCTACCATGTTGAATTCAAAGAAAGAAACAGCATGTTGTGGAAAAGAGCTAGCCCATCTGCTTTGAAGATGAAAGAACACAAGGTTACTGGCCTTACTGAAGGACTGGAGTATGAGTTCCGTGTAATGGCAGTCAATTTGGCTGGCATTGGCAGGCCAAGTACTCCCACTGATCCACAAGTGGCCTTGGATCCAATTGGTAAGTTTATGAGGGATACTGTCAAAAAGTACATGCATACAAAACTTTTACAGTTAACATCTCATTGTACAACTGCATTTATAGATGCGCCTGGTAAACCAAATGTTATCAGCATCACGAAGAGCAGTGTAACACTTCAATGGACTGAACCACAGTTTGATGGTGGCCACAGACTTACTGGCTACATTGTTGAGAAGAGGGACTTGCCTTCCAAAATCTGGGTGAAGGCCAACAACGTGAATGTTGTAGAACCTGCATTCACTATTGTTGATCTGCAAGAGGGCTGCAAATACGAGTTCAGGATAAGGGCAAAGAATGCTGCCGGTGCCATCAGCCCACCCTCTGAACAGACAGATACAATTTTATGTAGAGATGAATATGGTGAGATGAACCTTTAAAATTATTTTAAAGTTTTCATTTTATCAACCATATGAAAAATGTGGAGATTAGGATACTGCACAGTAGGTAACTTTTTTTTCTACTTTTTTCAACAGCTGCACCAACCATTACTATTGATGCCCAGGTAATGGAGGGCCTAACGGTCCGTGCTGGTGATACCATTGTTATCACTGCTACAAGTATTTTGGGAAAACCTGCTCCTTGCTCCTGTTGGTCAAAGGGAGGAAAATACTTTAAACCATCTGACATTGTTCATATTGAAAGCACTGCAACCTCCTCAACTTTGTCTGTAAAATATGCAGGCAGGAAAGACTCTGGAGAGTACACAATAACTGCTACTAACCCATTTGGTGTAAAAGAGGAAACTGTCAAAGTCAAAGTTCTTGATGTTCCTGGTTCTCCTGGCCCTATTGAATGCAGTGGTGTGTCTTCTGAAAAGGTAACTCTGACATGGACAGCTCCAACTGAGGATGGTGGTTCCCCAGTTAAATATTATACCTTGGAGAAGAGAGAGACTAGTCGTCTGCTCTGGACTGTCCTAGAGGACAAAGTCTTGGACTGCCACTTTGTTGCCAACAAGCTCATTCAGGGCAATGAGTACTTGTTTAGAGTTTCTGCCATTAACCAGTATGGTGCCAGTGAGCCATCTCATTCTGAAGCTGTCAAGATGATTGATAGATTTGGTAAGAAATGAATATTGTATTTGTTTATGTAATATTTTTTCATAATTGGTTTTTATTTCCAATATATTTTCCTGTGTTTTATTGGCTTGCACTTGTGAATTTCATGGAAGATGACCAATTAACATATATTTTGATATTTTCATGTGTCTTACTGTGTGTTTGCATGCATCTAGGTCCTCCTGGTCCACCATCCAAACCAGAGGTTGAGAAAATTGATGGACATTCAGTCACTTTGTCTTGGAGAAGACCAGCTGAGGATGGAGGAAGTCACATCATTGGCTACTCTGTTGAAAAGAAAGAAAAGAAAGCTGTTCGATGGATGCGAGCATCCAAAAAATCTGTGGCTGACCTCAGCTTTGAAGTCACAGGACTTACTGAGGGTGTGGAGTATGAGTTTCGAGTTTTTGCTGAGAACAGAGCTGGTTTTGGGGAGCCAAGCGAAACATCTATGCCTGTCAGAACAATAGTTGCTGCTTGTAAGTCAAAACATTTTTAAATATCAGGCATTGAAAGGCATGCAAGTTATCAAAATGTATCATTATTAAGAAAATGATATAAAACATATTCATTTATTGTTTAAACCAAATTCACATGTATAGTTTTTAGATAAACTAAATACAAATTTTCTTTGTGACAGATGTGCCAGGATGTCCAATCAATCCAAGAGTTACTGACACAACTAAGACCACTGCTACTCTGAACTGGGGAAAACCTTTGGATAATGGTGGGCTTGAAGTCACAGGGTATGTGATTGAACACAAAAAAGATGGAACAGAAGAATGGGTCAAAGATACCCCTTCACATCCAATAAGGATCACAGAGTTTGTGGTACCAGATCTGGAAGCTGGTGGAAAGTATCTTTTCAGAATAAGTGCGGTAAATGCTAAGGGAGCAGGTGAACCTGCTGAAATTCAGGACCTGGTTGAGATTGTGGAACGTGCAGCTGAACCGGATTTAGAGCTTGATGTTGAACTAAGAAGGACTCTTGTTGTCAGAGCCGGCTGTTCCATAAGACTTTTTGTGCCAATCAAGGGTCGTCCTACACCTACAGTAACTTGGACTAAAGAAGGGGGCCCTGTTCCACGAGCAGTTATAGACAGCACAGAATCGTACACAATGCTTCTTGTTCCAGAAAGTATTAGAAACGATACAGGCAAATATGAGCTTACACTTGAAAACTCCGCTGGTAAGAAAAGTGCTGATATTCATGTGAGAGTTCTTGATACACCTGGACCTCCAATCAATCTAAAACCAGTTAAAATTGACAAAGAAAGTATATCACTTCAATGGGAGATGCCTCTTGTTGATGGTGGGGCCAAGATCACCAACTACATAATTGAGAAAAGGGAATCAACCCGCAAGGCCTTTGCTACCGTTATTACAAACTGCCCTACAACATCTGTCAGAATTGGCGATCTGGGAGAAGGCTGCGAGTACTACTTCAGAGTGTCTGCTGAAAATGAATACGGCATTGGCGAGGCAGTTGAAACCACAGATCCCATTCGTGCATCCCAGTCTCCATGTGCTCCAGAAAGCATAATTCCAACTGATATCACAAAGAACTCTGTTAGCTTGGCTTGGACCAAACCCAAGCATGATGGCGGAAGCAGGATAACAGGATACGTATTAGAAGCCCAAAAGAAGGGTACAGACCAATGGGCTCATGTAACAACAGTAAAGTCCATGGATTTCACTGTAAAGAATCTCAATGAGAATGAGGAGTACATTTTCCATGTTATGGCTGTCAACCAATCTGGCAGAAGTGTTCCACGTGAGAGTAAACCAATTGTTGTTAGAGATTCCACTTCCCTCCCTGAGTTTGACTTGCGCGGTGTGTGTAAAAAAACTGTTATTGCCAAAGCAGGTAGTGATATAAAGATTGAAATTCCAGTTTTTGGACGTCCTAGACCAACAATTTCTTGGCAAAAGAATGACACAGCACTGAAACTCACCCAGAGAATAAATGTTGAAACTACTGCTGCAACAGCTGTTCTTAATATATCTGAATGCACTAGGGATGACAGTGGTGTGTACACCATATTAGGAAAGAACATTGTTGGATCTGTGACAGACAACATCATTGTAAAAATACATGATGTACCTGGACCTCCAAAAGGACCCGTTCAAATCGTGGAAATCTCTCGAACCTTTTGCATGTTCTCATGGGAAACTCCGGAGAATGACGGGGGTGTTCCGATAACTAACTATGTGGTTGAGATAAGAGAAACTACTTCTCAAACATGGACTGAGCTATCCTCCACAGTCATACGTACAATGTTTAAAGCAAGCCGCTTAACCACAGGATCGGAGTATCAATTTAGAGTAAAAGCCAAGAATAGGTATGGTGTTGGACCTCCGATTACTTCAGAGGCAGTCATGGCATCATATCCTTTCAAGGTACCCGGGCCACCAAGTACTCCTACTGTTGTAGCATTTACCAAAGATTCAATTACAATTGGCTGGAATGAACCTGTGTCTGATGGTGGAAATGAAGTAATGGGTTACCATGTTGAGAGGAAAGAAAGAAGCAGCATTGTGTGGCATAAGATCAGCAAGGGTCTTGTTAAAGGAAATATCTTCAAGTCCACAGGACTTGAGGATGGAGTTGCCTATGAGTTTCGTGTTATGGCTGAAAACATGGCTGGAATTGGTAAACCTAGCAAGGTCTCAGAGGCAATACTGGCTTTGGACCCCGTAGATCCCCCAGGTCAGCCTGTACCCATAATTGTAAACAAGAATGCAATCACAATTCAGTGGACAAAGCCTGAGTATGATGGTGGCTTCAAAATTACTGGGTACACAGTGGAAAAGAGAGAACTCCCTACTGGTCGCTGGACTAAAGCTAACTTCACCAACATCATTGAGACAACATTTACTGTTAGTGGACTGACTCAGGACACTTCCTATGAGTTTCGAGTTATAGCCAGAAATTCAGCAGGTTCAGTGAGCCTGCCTTCTGATCCCTCTGGCCCAATTGCCTGTAAAGATGACATTACTGAACCAAGAATTATGGTTGATGCCATCTTCAAGGATGTTATTCTGCTGAAAGCAGGGGAATCTTTCAAGCTGGATGCTGATATAGCTGGCCAACCAACCCCATCTATGTCTTGGACAAAAGATGGAAAGGAGGTAGAGAACACAATGAAACTTGAAGTCAGATATACTGAACTAACGACGACTCTGACCAACAAGGATTCTGTCAGGTCAGATAGTGGTGAATTTGTTTTGACTGCATCTAATGCTGGAGGATTTGCAAAGCACATTTTTAATGTCAAGGTCCTTGACAGACCTGGAGCACCACTTGGACCACTTACAGTTTCTGAAATAACTGCGGACAACTGTGTACTTACCTGGTCTCCACCTGCAGATGATGGTGGGTCAAAAATTGAGGGTTATGTAATTGAAAAACGGGAATCAAGCAGATTGGTTTGGACCACTGTTGTTTCTGGCCTATTAGTAACACAATACAAAGTGACCAAACTTCTGAAAGGAAATGAATACATATTCAGAATTATGGCTAGCAACAAATATGGACTCGGAGAGCCTCTTGAATCAGAACCCACTATTGCTGACAACCCATATAGGATTCCGGATCCCCCAGAGAATCCTGAGGTAACTGTTATTACTAAAGATTCCATGGTTGTAATGTGGCAAGAACCAAAGAATGATGGAGGAACACCCATTACCAATTTCAATATTGAAAGAAAAGATAGAGTTGGCCTTCGCTGGGTCAAATGCAACAAGAGAAAGGTCAAAGATTTACAGTTTAAGACAACAGGCCTTGTTCCTGGCCATGAATATGAATTTAGAATAACAGCGGAAAATGCTGCTGGGGTGAGTGCACCAAGTGTCTCCAGTCCATTCTACAAGGCTACAGATGCACTGTATAAACCAGGGCCTCCTTGCAACCCCAGAGTCTTGGATACAACCAAATCCTCGATTACTGTTGCTTGGAACAAGCCTTCATATGATGGTGGCTCTGATATTAGTGGTTACATTGTGGAGACATGTATGCCATGTGAAAAAGAAGAGGAAGAAGAGTGGACAATTGTTACACCCAAGGATGGTCTCCTTGCAACTTCATTTACCATTATTGATCTAAAGGAGAACCAAGAATACAAAATTAACATATCTGCCATGAACAGTGAAGGACTTGGAGAGGCAGTATCTGTACCTGGAAATCCTAAAGCAGAGAACAGACTTCTCCCACCTGAGATAGATTTAGATATAGAGCTTCGTAAGGTGGTCTGTCTGCGAGCTTGTTGCTCACTTAGACTGTTTGTGCCGATTAGGGGAAGACCACCTCCTGAAGTTAAATGGACTAAAGATGATGGGGAGCACCTAGATAGAGCAACCATTGACAGCACACCATCATACACATCACTTGTAATTGAAAATGTTAATAGATTTGACAGTGGAAAATACAACCTTACTGTTGAAAACAGTTCTGGTTCCAAAACAGCTACAGTGCAAGTCAGAGTACTTGATACACCAAGTGCCCCACAAAATCTGAAAATTACTGCTGTCACAAATGAAGCTGTGACTTTAACTTGGGATCCACCAATGAATGATGGGGGAGTAAAAATTAAGAACTATATAGTTGAAAAGCGCGAGTCTACAAGAAAAGCATATGCCACAGTTAATGCTAACTGCCATAATACTACCTTCACAGTTGATCAGCTCCTGGAGGGGTGCAACTATTACTTCAGGGTATTGGCTGAAAACGAATATGGCATTGGTTTGCCAATTGAGTCTATCGAATCAGTTAAAGTGTCTGAAAAACCACAGCCTCCTGGAAAAATAACTCTTAAGGATGTTACCAAAAATAGTGTTACCCTCACATGGGAAAGGCCAGAACATGATGGTGGCAGCAGAGTGGGTTGTTATGTTGTTGAGATCCAACCTAAGGGTGTTGATAAGTGGACACAGGCATTAATTGTGAAGGAAACAGAAGCTACTATCAATGGACTAAATGCAGGAGAGGAGTATATGTTCCGTGTTGCAGCAAGAAATGAGAAGGGAACAAGTGACCCCCGCCAAATAGGTGTCCCTGTAATAGTAAAAGATCTTGTGATTGCCCCTGTTGCTAAAATGTTGTTTAATACCTTTACTGTGCTTTGTGGAGAAGATTTGACAGTAGAAATTCCATTTTTTGCTCGTCCTAAAGCTGCAATCTCCTGGGTAAAAGATGGTCAGCCTCTGAAGAGAACTACCAGAGTTAATTTTGATGCAACTGAGGCTATGCTTAAACTCAACATTAAAGAAGCTACTAAAGATGATGTTGGACAATATCTTATTACTCTAAGCAACTCTGCAGGACAGACTACAGCAAATGTTGGAATTGTTGTTCTTGACAAACCTGGCCAGCCTGGTGGACCAGTTAAGGTTGATGAGGTAACTTCTGACAGTGTAACTATCTCCTGGAATCCACCAGAATATTCTGGTGGTTGTACAATCAAAAATTACATTGTGGAAAAGAGAGATACATCCACCACAAACTGGATGACTGTATCATCCAACCTAGCAAGAACAAAAATTAAGGCAGGCAGGCTTAAAACAGGCTCTGAGTATCAATTTAGAATCACAGCTGAAAATAGATATGGGAAAGGCCCATTTCTTCTTTCTGAATGCATTGTTGCTCAGTATCCATACAAGCTCCCAGGACCACCAGGAACACCTTCAGTTGTTACCTGTACCAAGGACACCATGGTTATTGCCTGGAATGAACCTGTGATTGATGGTGGGAGTACTATATTGGGTTACCATCTTGAGCGCAAAGAAAGAAACAGTATCTTATGGGTGAAACTAAACACATCTCTCATTACTGACCAAACATTCAAGACCACAAATCTTGAACCTGGAATGGAGTATGAATACAGAGTTTATGCTGAAAACATAGTTGGAATAGGCAAAGCAAGCAAGGTATCTGAGGGACGTGTCGCAAGAGATCCTTGTGATCCCCCAGGTACTCCAGAGGCAATAAAAATTACCAATGACTCTGTGACAATTATCTGGACCAAGCCTGAATATGATGGTGGTGCAAAGGTGACTGGGTACATTGTGGAAAAGAAAGAACTTCCTGAGGGACGCTGGCTTAAGGCTAACTTTACTAATGTAATTGAAACAGAATACGTTGCAACTGGCCTTGTTATGGACAATCAGTATGAATTCCGTGTCATTGCTAGAAATGCTGCCGGTGTTCTTAGTGCTCCCTCTGACACCACTGGTCCTATAACAGCTAGAGATGAAGTTGAACCTCCACGTATTAGTATTGATCCAGAGTACACCCAGACACTTGTGGTTAATGCTGGTGAAAACTTTAAAATTCATGCAGATGTTCATGGCAAACCATTGCCCTCTATCCATTGGATGAAAGGGGAGCTGGAACTGGGTAATACTATATACAGAGATATAAAGAATACACCTACTAAAGCCCTTATATCTGTAAAAGAAGCTAAGCTTTCAGATGGAGGCCAATACACTCTGCTGCTAAAAAATCCAGGAGGAGAAAAGGTAGTACATGTTAATGTGGTTGTCTTAGATAAGCCTGGTGAACCACAAGGACCTGTTGTTGTCACAGGAATAAACAATGACCAATGCTGCCTTGCATGGAAACCACCACTAAACGATGGTGGTAGCACTGTTTCCCACTACATTGTAAAGAGAAGAGAAACAAGCAGGTTGGTCTGGACAGTTGTTGACCCGAAAGTGGAAACAACAAGTTTAAAGATCACTAAGCTCCTAGAGGGAGATGAGTATATCTTCCGTGTTTATGCTGTCAACCAGTTTGGAGTAGGTGCACCGCTAGAGTCTGCTCCTGTGTTGATCAAGGATCCATGTCTGCCACCCAGTTCACCCAAAAATTTAGAAGTTTCAGAAATTAAAAAAGATTCAATGGTTCTTAACTGGGAAACTCCTTCTGAAACTGGAGGCAGTCCTATTATTGGATACATAATTGAAAAACACGATAAAGAGGGTGTGAGATGGACACGGTGCAATAGGCAAACAGTCATAGGTTTGACTTTCCAAGTCACTGGACTCTTGGAGAGCCATATTTATGAGTTTAGAGTTGCAGCTGAAAATGCTGTTGGCATTGGTGAGCCAAGTTCCCCAACTGTTTTCCATAAAGCAGTTGATCCTATATTCAGGCCTGGCCCGCCACTTAACCCAAAAGTCTCAGACACAACAAAATCTTCAGTGTTCCTAACGTGGTCAAAGCCTGTATGTGATGGAGGCTGTGAGATACAGGGATATATTGTTGAGTGTTGTACTACAACAGTATCAACTGAACCCCCGGAAACCACAGACAAAGGTGCTATAGAAGTACCAGCTGAGGAATGGAAAATTTGTACACCACCAACGGGTGTAAAGAAAACAAAATTTGAAGTTGTAAATCTGAAGGAAAATCAGGCATACAAGTTTAGAGTGTGTGCTATAAACAAAGTAGGAGTTGGTGAGCATGCTGACATTACTGGAGCTATTATAGTGCAAGAGAGGGCAGAAGAGCCAGACCTTGATATTGACCCAGATCTGCGAAAGATAGTGACCTGTAAAGCTGGCACCTCCCTTAGGCTGTTTGTTCCTATAAAAGGACGGCCCACCCCTACCATCCAGTGGGACAAAGATGAAGCCCCGCTTAAAGACTCTGCTCAAGTTGAGACAACAAGCAGTTACACATCTTTGGTAATTGACAAGACAAGCAGAAATGACAGTGGAAAATACACAATCTCTGCTGAAAATTCCAGCGGACTAAAATCTGCATTTGTTGTTGTACGTGTCCTTGACACACCCAGTGCTCCTGTTAATCTTAAAGTGAAAGAAATTACCAACCAGTCAGTAACACTGGAATGGGAACCCCCTTTGCTGGATGGTGGGTCCAAGATCAAGAACTATATTATTGAAAAGAGAGAAAGTACAAGAAAAACATTTGCTGCTGTTGCAACAAATTGTCATTCTCTTTCATGGAAAATTGAGCCTCTTCAAGAGGGTTGTAGTTACTACTTCAGAGTCCTTGCTGAAAATGCTTATGGAGTTGGTTTGCCTTCAGCGACAATAGACCCTCTCAAAGTTTCAGAGGTGCCTCAGTGTCCAAAGAATTTAATTGTTACAGATCAGACCAAAACTAGCATCTCGTTGGCTTGGGAAAAGCCAGAATATGATGGTGGAAGCAGAGTGGTGCAGTATTTTCTTGAAGTACAGCAGAAAGGTCAGGAAAAATGGTGTCCAGTAAATACATTTAAGACAATGGAAACTACTGTCTCAAATCTAAACCCAGGAGATGAGTATCTATTCAGAGTTACAGCAATTAATGATAAGGGAAAGAGTGACCCTAAAGCTCTTACTGGTCCGGTGATGACCAAGGATTTAGTCTTTGAACCTGATATCCGTCCAGCATTTAGCAGCTACAGCGTTCATGTGAGAAAAAATATAAGTGTAGACATTCCCATCTTTGGACGCCCCAAACCAACGGTCACATGGACTAAAGATGGGGCTCCTTTAAAGTTTACCACTAGGGTTAACATTCTCAGTACACCATCAAATACAACACTAAACATTAAGGAGGCAGCAATTGATGATGGTGGAATGTACTGTATCAGTGCAACTAACGCAGTTGGAAAAAAGGAAACAACTATTGAAATCATAATACTAGACAAGCCTGGTCCACCATCAGGCCCTATAAGATTTGAGGAAATTACAACTCAAAGTGTTACTATGTCATGGGACCCTCCAAAATACAATGGCGGGTGTCAAATCTCAAACTACATTGTTCAAAAAAGAAATACTACCACTACAACTTGGGAAAATGTAAGCATTAATTGGGCTAGAACCACCATCAAAGTGACAAAGCTGACAACTGGAACTGAGTACCAGTTTAGGATCATTGCCCAGAATCGCTATGGCAAGAGTCAAGGTTTGGATTCACCAAGCGTAGTTGCTCAGTACCCGTACAAAGAGCCAGGTCCACCAGGCACTCCCTTTATCTCATCTCTTTCCAGAGACCACCAAGTTGTTGAATGGCATGAACCTGTCTCAGATGGAGGCAGTCCTGTTCTTGGCTACCATCTTGAGAGGAAAGAGAGAAATAGTATTCTCTGGGTGAAAATTAACAAGACACTTATTCATGATCCCTGTTTTAAGAGTTATCCCCTGGAGGAAGGTACAGAGTATGAATATAGGGTTTATGCTGAAAATATTGTTGGTGTTGGGAGAAGCAGTAAGGTCTCTGAAGGTTGTGTTGCCCGTGACCCCTGTGATCCTCCTGGTACACCGGAGGCCATCCATGTGTCCAAAGATACCATTGTAATTCAGTGGACTAAACCCGAATATGACGGTGGCAGCAATATTACTGGCTATATTATAGAAAAGCGAGACCTGCCAGAAGGGAGATGGGTAAGGGCAAATTTTACTAATGTAACTGAGACCCAGTTTACTGTCACCGGTCTTACTGAATGTGCACAGTATGACTTCAGAGTCATTGCTAAAAATGCTGTTGGTACAGTGAGCAAACCATCATACAATAGTGGTCCAATTATAGCAAGTGATGAAGTTGAAGCACCTAAAGCTTCTATTGACCCTGGATTTACCAAAACTATTACCATCAATGCAGGACAGACATTCAAGATAGATGCAGATGTTCGTGGCAAGCCATTGCCAACAATGCAGTGGTTTAAGGAGGAAAAGATGGTAGAGAACACTCTCAGAATAGAAATGAGAAACACTGAAAATCATGCAATGATAGTCATTAAAGACTCTGTCAGAGATGATGGTGGAAATTATACTCTACTGCTGACAAATGAAGCTGGAACGGAAAAAGTTATTTTCAAGGTTTTGGTTCTGGACAGGCCCAGTCAATGTGAAGGACCCATCCACATCACTGGAGTAGCTGAAGACAGATGCACACTATCATGGCGTGTCCCTCTACATGATGGAGGTAATCCTATTACACATTATGTCATCGAGAGACGAGAGACCAGTCGTCTAGCTTGGACTGTTGTTTCAAATAGTTGTAGCACCACGTGCCACAAAGTTACCAAGTTATTAGAAGGCAATGAGTATATGTTCCGTGTAATGGCAGTTAACAGCTATGGTATCAGTGAACCACTGGAGTCTAGTCCAGTAACTATGAGGACCCCTTTTGTTCCACCTGGTTCACCTCATATTGAAAACATATGCGATATTTCCCATGATGGCATGACCATTACCTGGTCAGCTCCTGGTAGTGATGGAGGCACTGAAATTACTAGCTACATCATTGAAAAGAAGGACAGAGCTGGAATTAAGTGGACTAGATGCAACAGACAGAAAGTTACTGATCTCTCTTTTAGAGTTACAGGCCTCTCTACAGATCATGAGTATGAGTTCAGAGTTGCTGCTGAAAACATAGTTGGAGTAGGAGAACCAAGTCTTCCCAGTTCATATTACAAGGCTTGTGATCCCAAGTTCAAACCTAGTGCCCCAACATATGTGAATGTTATTGACTCAACAAAAACGTCTATTACAGTTTCATGGGGTAAGCCTCTTTCTGATGGTGGCAGTGAGATTCAAGGATACATTGTGGAAGTATGCAAAGCTGAAGAAGAGCAGTGGACCATGGTTACTCCTCCTACTGGTCTACGTGTCAACAAATATGAAATTATGAAGCTTACTGAGGGTCAGGAGTACAAGATCCAAGTGTGTGCTTTGAACAAACTTGGAGTTGGTGAGCCACTTGGTCTTTCTGGAACAATCAAACCAGAGGAAAAGTTTGAGCCCCCACAAATTCATCTTCATTCTGAGTTGAGAAAAGGCATAACAGTGAAAGCTGGTGGATCTGTTAGAATCCATATTCCTTTCAAAGGCAGGCCAGCACCAGAGATCATGTGGATGAAGGATGAGGGAAACCTGACTGAAAAGGCTGTAATTGAAAAAGCTGTCAACTTTACACAACTGTCCATAGATTCATGTGACCGTAATGACTCTGGGAAGTATACTCTGAGTTTGACCAATAGCAGTGGCTGTGTGTCTGAATTTGTGTCAGTTAAAGTTTTGGATACACCTGGGGCCCCACAGAACCTTGTGGTTAAAAGTATCAAAAAGGATTCTGTTACTCTTGAATGGGATGTCCCACTAAATGACGGGGGTTCCAAAATCAGAAACTATGTCATTGACAAACGTGAATCAACCAGGAAGGCATATGCAAATGTGTCCACAAAATGCCTCAAGACTACATTCAAAGTTGAGAACCTGATTGAAGGTGCTCTGTATTACTTCAGAGTTATGGCTGAGAATGAATACGGGATTGGCCAAGCTGTTGAGACAAAAACTGCCTCCAAGGCTTCTGAGGTACCTCTGCCAGTGGGAAAGGTGTTTCTCACTGATGTTACTAAGACTAGTGCCACACTGGCCTGGGAGAAACCTGAGCATGATGGGGGGAGTAGAATTGGTGGGTATCTGATAGAAATGCTGCCAAAGGGCACAGACAAATGGGGAGTTGCTACAAATACAAAGACTTGTGATGGAACTGTGACAGGCCTTACTGCTGGTGCAGAATACCAATTCCGTATTATTGCTTACAATGAGAAGGGAAAGAGTGAGCCAAGGGTACTTGCTGCCCCTGTGATTGCAAGTGATATGACCATGGAGCCAAACATTAATATGCAATTCAACACGTACACTGTGTTAGCTGGAAAAGATTTGAAGTTAGAGTTCCCTGTTCTTGGCAGACCCAAACCTAAAGTCAATTGGATGAAGAATGGTCAACCATTCAAGGTTACTTCCAGAGTTAACATACTAAACACTGCATCAACGACTGGAATTCAGATTACCGAGGCATGCAAAGACGATTTTGGCAAATACTCTATTACTGCAAACAATGCTGTTGGCACCATCACAGAAGATTTGACTGTTGTAGTCCTTGACAAGCCTGGTCCTCCTAAGGGTCCAGTCAATGTTATTGAGGTTAGCAACACCTTTGTCCATTTGTCCTGGGAGCCCCCAGAGTACACTGGTGGGTGTCAAGTAAAGAACTACATTGTGGAAAAGAGAGATGCTACAACTACAGTTTGGCAACCAGTTAATACACATTTGGCAAGAACAGCTTTGAAAATTACCAAGCTAAAAACCAGTGCAGAATACCAGTTCCGAATCATAGCAGAAAACAGATATGGTAAAAGTGTGCCTCTAGAATCTAAGGCTATTGTTGTGCAGTATCCATACAAACCGCCAGGACCTCCAGGAACACCATTTGTCAAATATGCAACTAAGGAAATGATGATTGTTGAATGGAATGAGCCAGTCATTGATGGGGGTAGTGCAGTTATTGGTTACCATCTAGAAAGCAAGGAAAGAAACAGCATTCTGTGGAACAAACTGAACAAGACCCTTATCAGTGATACTCAGTTCAAGATCTGCAATCTCGAGGAGAATATTGGATATGAATTTAGGGTATATGCAGAAAATATTGTTGGTATTGGTCGATGCAGTAAAGTCTCTGAGTCCTATGTTGCCCGTGATCCATGTGATCCTCCTGGTGCTCCTGAAGCTGTGTCCATTTCAAAAAATCAAATCAAGATTCAATGGACCAAGCCACAGTATGATGGTGGCAGCAAAGTAAATGGATATATTGTAGAAAGAAAGGATATCTCCTCCCCTGATGGACGCTGGGTGAGAGCTAACTTTACCAATGTAGTTGAAACTGAGTACATTGTCACTGGTCTGACAGAGAAGGAGCAATATGAATTCAGAGTTATTGCAAGAAATGCAGCTGGAGTTTTCAGTGAGCCTTCAGACAGCTCTGGACCCATCACAGCAACTGATGAAATTGAAGCACCAAGAGCTTCAATGGATCCCAAATACAAGGATGTTATTGTTGTAAATGCTGGAGAAAGTTTGCTTCTTTATGCAGACATTTATGGAAAACCATTTCCTGATGTCGTCTGGCTGAAAGAGGGAAAAGACATTGAGAAAACCTTGCGCATTGAAGTGAAAACTATGCAAAAAAAGACAACCATGACAATTAAGGATGTCACCAAACTTGATTGCGGTAATTATGAACTTGTGCTCAAAAATCTTGGGGGCACTAAAGCCTTCCCCATTGCTGTTAAAGTCCTTGATAAGCCAGGGCCACCTACTGGACCTATGAAAGTGACTGGAGTCATGGCTGACAGATGCATCCTATCATGGTCTGAGCCAACTCTAGATGGTGGTGCCAGTGTCTCTCACTATGTTTTGGAAAAAAGAGAGACAAGCAGGTTGTCCTGGACAATTGCCGCTCCTGTTGTTAAGGAGCTATACCACAAGGTTACAAATTTGCTTCCATTAAATGAATACCTTTTCAGAGTAAGGGCAGTCAACAAATATGGTGTTGGTGATTGCCTTGAAAGTGAGCCTGTTATTGCACGCAATCCTTACAAGCCACCAAGTTGTCCTGGCACCCCAGAAGCAAATGAAATCACGAAAGACTCTATGGTTGTGTCGTGGACTGCTCCAGAACACACAGGTGGAGCTGAAATTCAAGGTTACCACCTTGAAAAACGCAGCAAAGACAGTGTTAGATGGACTAAATGTAACAGACAAAAGTTAACAGACACTCATTTTAAAGTCACTGGACTGACAACGGATCATTTCTATGAGTTCCGTGTTGCTGCTGAGAATGAGGCCGGAGTAGGAGATCTCAGTGAACTGTCTCTATTTTATCGAGCATGTGATGCTACAACCCCACCTGGACCTCCCCACCACCCTAAAGTGACTGACTATACAAAATGCTCTGTATCTCTGTCTTGGAACAAACCCGACTCTGATGGTGGAGCATTTATAAAGGGATACATAGTTGAAATGAGGGAGTATACTCCTGTGTCTGAGTTAAAAGATGGAGAAGATGTAACAACAGCAATCAAAGCACCTGCTGAAAAAGAATGGACCATGTGCACTCCACCCACTGGTATTCAAACTACCAAATTAACTGTCACCGAGCTTAAAGAGGGTGGAGAATACCAGTTCCGCATCTGTGCTGTCAATTCAGAGGGAGTAGGGGAAGCTGCTAATGTCCAGGGAACAGTTATTACTTCAGACAAAACGGAAGCACCAGAAATCGAGTTGGATGCTGATCTTAGAAAGGTTGTATCTGTCCGTGCTGGTGGAACTCTGCGTCTTTTTGTCACCATTAGAGGCAGACCTGAACCTGTTGTGAAGTGGGAAAAGATCGACGATAACCTCACAGAACGTGCTGCTGTTGACACCACTAGTTCATATACCATGTTAGTCATTGACAATGTTAACCGCTTTGACAGTGGCAAGTACTCACTAACACTTACAAACAGTAGTGGTACAAAAACTGCTGTCATTGTTGTAAGAATTTTGGACTCACCATCTGCACCACAACATTTTACTGTAAAAGAGATCAAAAAAGATTCAGTGATTCTTACCTGGGATACACCTCTCAATGATGGAGGGGCTAAAATCACAAACTACATTGTTGAAAAGAGAGAATCTGTCAGGAAGGCTTACACTACTGTCACTATCAACTGTACAGCCAATACACTTAAGATTGAAGAGCTTCCTGAGGGAGGAATTTTCTACTTCAGGGTCAGTGCTGTCAATGCCTATGGGCAAGGCCAGATGGTTGAAAGTAAAGAAATTAAAGTGTCTGAGGTGCCTCTTCCACCAAACAAAATTATTGTTGTTGATGTGACAAAGACAAGTGTTTCACTAGGTTGGGAAAAACCAGCACATGATGGTGGAAGCAAAGTATTGTGTTATAATGTGGAATTTAAGCCAAAAAGTGGGGATAAATGGGGTACAGCATGCACAGTTAAGGTACTAGAAGCTACAATTCCCAACTTGACCCCTAATGAAGCTTATTTATTTAGAGTTATTGCAATTAATGAAAAGGGAAAAAGTGAACCAAGAGATCTCGGCCTCCCTGTTGTTGCAAAAGACATTGGAATTGAACCCTCAATAAATTTGCATTTTAATACATTTAGTGTAAAGGCTGGAGAAGACCTCACTGTTGAAGTCCCTGTAAGAGGCAGACCTAAACCTGCAGTATCTTGGAAAAAGGATAACCTTCCTTTGAAGCAAACATCATCAGTCACCATCTTAAATACTGCAACTTCATCAAAAGTTATCATTAAGGAGGCTAGAAAGGAACATGTTGGCAAGTATGAAATTACTTTGGCCAATACAGCAGGAACTGCCACTGCCGATATTGGGATTATTGTTCTTGATAAACCAGGGCCACCTAAAGGAATAAAGGTGGATGCAGTGACGTCAGACAGCATTACATTGTCCTGGTCTCCTCCTGAATATGATGGTGGATGTTCAATAAGCAATTATATTGTGGAGAAAAGAGATAATAATTCCCAAGAATGGCAAATAGCAGCAAGTAATGTTGCCAGGACATCATTCAAAGCTGGACGCCTGACACATGGAGCAGAATACCAATTCCGCATCTACGCAGTCAATCGTTATGGGAAGAGCACCTATCTAGACTCACCAGGAATCACTGCTCAGTATAACTTTAAACAACCTGGACCTCCATCTACACCTATAGTTAAACTAGCCACTAAATCCTACATGCTGGTGACTTGGAATGAACCAGTGATTGATGGTGGCAGTTCCATTTTAGGCTACCATCTAGAAAGGAAAGAACGTTCTAGCATCATTTGGTCAAAGTTGAACAGGGGACTCATCAAAAATACAGAATACAAAGTCACAGGTATTGAAGAAGGATTGATGTATGAATACCGTGTCTATGCTGAAAATATTGCAGGTATTGGTAAATGCAGCAAGGTTTGTGAAGCTGTAGCAGCCAGAGATCCCTGTGATCCCCCTGGAACACCTATAGTAACAGCTGTTACAAGAACATCTGTTTCCTTGTCTTGGAATAAACCAGAATATGATGGTGGAGCTAAGGTTTCTGGCTACATTATTGAAAGTAGAGACATTCCCGAAGGACGATGGACAAGGTGTAACTTCACAAATGTGCCCGAAACTCACTATGATGTGACCGGCCTTACAGAAAACAACCAGTATGACTTCCGTGTTATTGCAAAGAATGCAGCTGGACTGTTCAGTATACCTTCAGATGGCACAGGCCCTATCACAGTCAGGGATGATGTGGATCCACCACGCATCATGATGGATGTAAAGTACAAGGAAACCTTGCTTGTAAAAGCAGGAGAGACTCTGAAGATTAACGCAGACCTTGCTGGATATCCTGCCCCTGTTGTTTACTGGACAAAGGATGACAAAGAGATTGAGCTGAGAGCTAGGATAAAGATTGTTTTAACAGACACAAGTACATCTTTAATAATAAAAGATAGTGTCAGAGGGGATTCTGGACAGTATGCCCTGACTTTGCGCAATATTGCTGGAAAAGTTACTGTGCCAATAAACTGTGTTATTCTGGATAAGCCCGGACCATCAGCAGGACCTCTGCAGGTCACTGACCTCACAGCAGAAGACTGCACTCTCTCATGGGGTCCTCCACAGGAGACAGGAGGTGCAGACATTACACATTACATTGTGGAGAAGCGTGAGACCAGCCGCTTGGCATGGACACTGGTTAAGGGAGATATAACAAAAACCTACCTTAAAGTCAAAGGCTTGCTTAAAGGGAATGAATATATCTTTAAGGTTCTGGCTGTAAACAAACATGGAATTGGCGAAGCACTGGAAAGTGAATCTATAAAAGTAACAGACCCATATACTCTGGCCACTGCTCCATCTAGTGTTGATGTCATTTCTATCACTGGAGATTCAATGACTGTCACATGGTGCAAACCAGCCACTGACGGAGGCAGCCCTATAAGAGGATACGTGGTTGAAAGACGTGAAAAAACTGGCATGCGCTGGATAAGAGTTAACAGAGAGCTAGTTGCTGAGTGCAGCCTCTTAGTGCCTAAACTTCGTAAGGGTTGTGAATATGACTTCAGAGTCTCTGCAGAAAATGCAGCTGGTCTTAGTCCTCCAAGTGAACCATCTGCAACATTTAGGGCACTAGATCCTTTGGTGGTACCTTCTCGCCCAACCAAACCAAAGATAGTAAATTCCAGCAAGGACAGTGTTTCTATTGTCTGGAAATCACCAATAAGTGATGGCGGGGCTCCCATTTTGGGATACAGTGTAGAATTCCGTGATTACTTGAGAAGACCAGAGCCTGAAGTTGAAGAAGAAGAAGAGGACGAATATGAGGAGGAGGAAGAGGTCACAGAGTCACCTGAAGAACTGGCAAGATGGGTTGAAGCTATTCCCCTTACCAAAAGTTTAGAATTTACAATCACTGGATTAAAAACTGGTGAAGAATATGAATTTTGTGTGAAGGCAATAAACAGAGTTGGCTGCAGTGTGCGGAGCTCCTGTTCAGAACCATTCAAAGCAGAAGAAACAATTGCTGAACCCTCATTTGATGTGGACCTTGAGATCCGTAAGATACTTATTGTAAAGCATGGTACTGCATTTACTCTGAGTGTTCCTATCAAGGGGAAACCTGTTCCATCTGTTCAATGGACCAAAGAGGGTGTTGATCTTAAAGTCAGAGGAACTATTGAATCAACAGGCTCCAGCACTTCATTGACTGTTGACAACTCAAATAGAAATGACTCTGGAGAATATTTTGTCACAATTGAGTCACCATTGGGAAAAGCGACATTACCCATGGTGGTAAAAGTTCTGGACACCCCTGGACCACCAATCAATGTTAAAGTTTCAGCAGTAACCAGGGATTCAGCGACTCTAACATGGGATCTTCCAGAGAATGATGGTGGTGATCCAGTAAAAGCCTACCATGTTGAGAAGCGTGAGGCCAGTAAGAAGGCTTGGGTTTCAGTGACCAGCAACTGTCATGCTCTGACCTACAAAATAGAAGACTTGCAAGAAGGAGCCATCTATTACTTTAGGGTTTTTGCAGAGAATGAATATGGAGAGGGAGTGCCTCAGGAAGCAAAAGCTGGAACAAAGATTACAGGTAATATTTTAACTGACTAGTATTAATGTATACTTTTTTTAGCACAAGATAAACAACATTTCTCTTTGTGTTACAGAGGTACCAACTCCACCTTCAAAACTTGGAGTGGCAAATGTTACCAAAGACTGTGTTACAATTGCTTGGACAAGACCAGAATATGATGGGGGTAGCAAGGTCACTGGATATGTGATTGATGCCCTAGAGAAAGGACAGACCAAGTGGATAAAATGTGCCACAGTAAAGACCATGTCCCACACTATCAAGAGTTTAAGGGAGGGAGCTGAGTACTTCTTTAGGGTCTGTGCTGAGAATCATGCTGGACTGAGTGAACCAAAGGAGATGATTGTTCCTGTAATTGTCAAGGAAATACAAGGTATTGTTTTAACATTACTGTTGAATTTTTATTTTTTTAAGTGTAAAATGTTGTCAATTATCATTATACAGGGGGGCAAACAGTATTTGGCTGACACAAACTCTGCAAGTTGTCCCACATGAAAAGATGAGGTCTCTAATCTTCACCATAGGTACACTTCAGATGTGAGAAAGAATGTAGGAAAAGAATCCGGGATATCACATTGTATAATTTCAGAAGAATTTATTTTTATAATAGAGGAGGAAATAAGTTTAAGAACCTTGGTTGGAAATAATAAAGTCAAATATTTCCTGTAGGTCTTCATGAGGTTTTCACACAAGTGTGGCTGCTATTTTCTTCAAAACCTCCATCCATGCAGATTTTCTCAAGAGCTGAGAAATTTCGGGGCTTAACATCACTGCCTTTTAATTCCCTCCACAGATTTTCTATCAGATTAAAATCCAGGTAGAGACTGGCCAGGTCACTCAAGATTCTTGAAATGCTTATTGAACATCACTGAGTTCATTGTTATGCCTGTAAAACAAGCATTGAGTGGAGGATAAGAAGAGCTTCTTAAGCAAGTAGTCAAAGGGCTGTGAGGTCTAGAAGTCATGCTTGCTCGTAAACTCTATTTTCTGCATCATATTGCATAAAAATCCTTAAAAAATCATGTGTGATATGCTGGAATTTTTTTTTTTACATTCCTTCTCTCACACTCCAAGTGTACCTACATCATAAACATTACTGACCTCTTGACTTTTTAAATGGGACAACTTGCAGAATCTGTGACACAAACACTTGTTTTCCCCCACTTTAAATGTCATAAGATTTTTTGTTTTGTATATTTAAAAAAAGTCTGTTTATAAAAAATAACATTACTACTGATTGTAAGTTTTTTCACTTTATATTGTCTTGTCCTAATTTTTCAACAGAGGCTCCTGAGTTTGATATGAAAAACTACCCCAAGAATACAGTTTATGTCAGAGCAGGATCCAATCTGACATTTGAGATTCCTCTTAGAGGAAAGCCCATGCCAAAAGTCACTGTGTCCAAAAATAACATCGTCATCAAGGCATCTAAGAGGCTTTTAACAGAAGTAACTCCAGATAGCTTAATAATTACTTTTAATGAAAGTATTTCTAGTGATGCTGGCAAGTATGAAATTACAGCTTCAAACATAGCCGGTACCTCCAAAATCTGTATTATTTTTGTTGTTCTGTCCAAACCTGGACCTCCCATTGGTCCAGTTCAGATTGGGGAAGTAGGAGAAACCACAGTTTGTCTAAAATGGGATCCTCCAGACTATGATGGAGGCAGTCCTGTAACCAATTACATTGTTTTAAAACGTGAAACGAGCACTCCTTCTTGGACAGAAGTATCAAAGAGTGTTGCTAGAAACTCCATCAAAGTGACAAAGCTAACCAAGGGGGAAGAATATCAGTTTAGAATCAAAGCTGAGAATCGCTTTGGGGCCGGTGACCACATTGACAGTAAACCAGTCGTGATCAAGCTTCCTTACAGTAAGTCTCTTAAGTGCATTTTTTAAAGCTTCTGAACAATCTTTTTTGACTAGCAATAACATGGATATCATAATTTACAGCAACATCTGGACCTCCATCTACACCATGGGTTAGCCATGTATCTAGAGACAGCCTTACGGTCTGCTGGAATGAACCAGTCAATGATGGTGGAAGTCCTGTGATCGGATATCACCTACAGATGAAAGAGAGAAGTAGCATTCTCTGGCAAAAGATCAACAAAACAGCAATTCCAGGAAACCAATGGCGGGTTACAAACATCTGCCCTGGACTTATCTATGAGTTCAAAGTTGCAGCTGAAAATGCTGCTGGCATTGGAAAACTGAGCAAAACCTCAGAGGAGGTGCTTGCTATTGATGCCTGTGGTAAGTTTGAAAGAAAACCTGATCAAAAAAACTCTGAGCATCTATTGATCTAAGATACCCTGAAGAATTGCATAAAGTAATAAAAAGAGAAATGCTGAAAGTTTTTTTTCAGATTTTGTGTTATACTTTATATTGTAGTTTTTATCAAAGTTAATAGATGCTGATATATTATAAGGAGACTGAGATTATGGAGAACTTTTTAAAGCAATGATAGTATCAAATGAAAAGAAAATGTTCCACTAAGAACTAAGGTTCTGTCAGAATTAAAATATTATGTCTGAATAAAAATATTTATATATATATATTGTTTTTTACTTCACCTCAACAGAGCCCCCAGCAAATGTTCGAATCACAGAGGTGACCAAGAATTCAGTGAGTTTGGTCTGGCAAAGGCCTCCATATGATGGTGGCAGCAAGATAACTGGCTACAGTTTGGAGAGGAGGGAAGCTTCTAATGGCAGATGGGTGAAGGCCAACTTTACAAACATCATTGAACTCGGCTTTACTGTATCTGGATTAAGTCAGGATGAATCATATGAATTTAGAGTATTTGCAAAAAATGCTGTTGGATCAGTCAGTAACCCATCTCTTATTGCTGGGCCTGTCACATGTGTTGATGCTTGCGGTGAGCTACTCACATCTATATAATACATACATGTTTTGTTTATTTTGGGTATTTTTCACTTTATTTTGAAAAACAAATCTGTCTTACAGGTACTCCAGCTATTGATCTTCCCCCTGAGTATTTGGATGTGGTTCAATACAAGGCTGGATCCTCAGTTAAACTCAGAGTAGGAATAATTGCTAAACCTTTGCCAACCATTGCATGGCTTAAGGATGGGAAGGAGCTGGTGACGAGCTCTACTGTGTCTGTGGAAAGCACAACGGACTCCTCTGCTGTTCTAATTAAAGATGCAACACGCTTTGACACGGGCTCATATGAAATAAAGATTAAAAATGTTTTCGGATCAGCATCAGCCACCATCAGGATTGAAATCATTGGTATTACGAAATTTGAAATTCTAATTTGTTTGAATGAAGCTGTTAAGCTTTAAAAAGAAACCTTCACTTATGCTTATGGAATTTACCTTCTTGTTCTCTTGCTCCCTCTTAGACAAACCTGGACCTCCGGCAGGTATCATTAACTATAACTTAATCACAGCAGAAAAGATCATCTTTAGTTGGGAACCTGTTCCTGAATCTGACCAAGGAGGTTCAAAAGTGACACACTACATTGTCGAGAGACGGGAAACCAGCAGAGTGGTCTGGTCAACAGTTTCTGATAAGCACGAGCAGACGCACATCACTGTTGGCAAGCTTGTGCGTGGCAATGAGTATGTGTTCCGTGTTATGGGTGTTAACAAGTTTGGAGTTGGAGAACCTCTAGAGTCAGAACCAGTCATTGCTAAGAATGCTTTTGGTAAGTATTCCTGTAGCACAGTGACATGTTTTCTTTGATTACTATCTATTTTATTCATTTGAATGAAATACCCTGTCTGACTATTTTTATTGCACATTAAGTGCTTATATCTTTAGACAGAATGACTAATTATTTTATTGTTTTTGTAAAAAATAAATATTGTCTTTTGTTTTTTAAGTAACTCCTGGCCAGCCTCGTACACCTGAAGTGACGACCATCACCAAGTCTACAATGTTGGTAGAATGGGACAAACCAGGTGTAGATGGAGGTAGCACAGTAACTGGCTACTATCTCGAGAGACGAGACAAAAAAAGTCTGCGCTGGATTAGAGTCTATAAAGATCCCATCACTGACACGAAACAGAGTGTGTACCACCTAACAGAAGGCAATGAGTACCAGTATCGTGTTTGTGCTATTAACAAAGCTGGTGAGGGGCCGTTCTCTGATGCATCAGACTATTATAAGGCTGCAGACCCAGTTGGTAAGCTCTCTCAAATTAACAGTTGGTGCATTTGCCTGAATCCACCTGCCTCTGTAACCAATATTCTATTCACAGATCCACCATATGAGCCCTGTAAACTGAGGTGGTTGGACTCCACCAAGACATCCATTACCCTGGGTTGGTCCAAACCAGAATGGGATGGAGGAAGTGAGATCACTAGCTACATGGTGGAAAAGCTTGTTGAAGGACAGCAGGAGTGGGAGATGATTACTTCTAAGGGGGAGGTGAAGACTACAGAGTATACTGTTCACCAACTACAGCCAAATGTAAACTACTTCTTCAGAGTTTCTGCTGTTAATTCTGCTGGTCGTGGAGAACCCTTAGAGATGACTGAATCAGTGCAAGCAAAGGACATTTTAGGTAAATTTAGTTCTTGTCACATAATGAAAAGTTTATAGCCCTGTAACTACAGTTTTTTTTAGCAATTTCCATAACTGTGTATTTTTATGTTCTTCACAGAGGAGGCTCAGATCGACTCAGATGTTGCCATGAGAACACACTACATTGTAAAAGCTGGAAAAGATGTTGAGCTCTGCGTTCCTCTGAAGGGAAGACCTGCTCCTATTGCTTCCTGGAGTAAAGAAGAAGAATGCATAGATTGCAACCCCAAATACGAGTTCCACCATTCAGATTCAACCACAGTGCTTGTTATGCGTGATGTTACCCGGCTTGACACTGGAAAATACACAGTTAAGATACAGAATGGTGTGGGAGAGCCAAAGACGCTGACTCTCTCTGTAAAGGTCCAGGACACACCTGCTCAGTGCAGGAATTTGGTCCTGAAAGATGTCTCCCGTGGAAAGGTCACTCTGGTCTGGGAACGACCTCTCTTGGACGGTGGTGCTGATATTACAAACTACATTGTTGAAAAGAGAGACTCTTCCAAGAGATCATACTCTGCAGTGACCAACAAATGCACAGACACAACATACACCATTGAAGATCTGTCAGAAAAAACATCTTACTTCTTCCGTGTGTTAGCAGAAAATGAGAATGGCGTTGGTGACCCATGTGATACACGTGAGCCTGTCAAGGCTACAGAGACTCCAGGACCAGTCAAGGAAGTCTCTATGAAAGACTCCTCCAAGACTTCTGTTACTTTGCAGTGGTTTAAACCTGATTATGATGGGGGCAGCATAATCTCTGATTATGTTATTGAGAAGAAGATGAAAGATGAGGAATGGTCATTGGGAGGGACCAGCAGACAATGTGAGCTTGAAGTCAAGAAGCTCAAAGAGCATTCTGAAATGTTTTTCAGAGTTGCAGCTAGGAATGAGAAAGGACAGGGTGACTTTGTTGAGGTTGGGCCTATTAAAGTCATCGATTACATTATCACTCCAGAAGCAGACCTTTCAGAATACCCAAATGGCACAATCAATATTCGTCTTGGTCATAATCTACACATTGAGCTACCATACAAAGGAAAGCCTAGACCTTCTGCTTCATGGTTGAAAGACAGTTTACCTCTGAAGGAGAGCGACCAAGTGCGCTTTAAGACAACAGAAAACAAAGCCACTATAATGATCAAGAATATTAAGAAGGAAAACGAGGGGAAATACACGCTAACCCTTGACAACAAGATCAACAGGAAATCCTTCCACATTTTTGTTGTCACACTTGGCCCACCATCGAAGCCTGTTGGACCTATACGTTTGGATGAAGTCAGAGCCGAGAGCATCATGATCTCCTGGGATGAACCCAATGATGATGGTGGTGGAGATATCACTTGCTATGCAGTTGAGAAGCGTGATACCTCCAAGTCTGACTGGAAAATGGCCTGCTCTAGTGTGGAAGGAACTCAGTTCAGGATCCCCAACCTAATTAAGGGAGTTCAGTACCAGTTTAGAGTCTGTGCTGAAAACAGGTATGGTGTCAGTGAGCCTCTGGTCTCACAGATGGTTATTGCCAAACACCAGTTTAGGCCCCCAGGCCCACCAGGCAAGCCCATAGTATATAATGTCACCAATGATGGCATGACCATCCAGTGGGAGAAACCAATCTATGATGGTGGAACCCCCATCCAAGGATACCATGTGGAGAAGAAAGAAAAAAACAGCATCATGTGGCAAAAGGTGAACACAGTCCTGATTAAAGAAAACGACTACAGGATCTTGGAACTGATTGAAGGGCTCGAGTACTCCTTCAGAGTGTATGCTCAGAACGATGCTGGCTTCAGCAGAATGGGCGATGAGAGCAAGCCAACAATGGCTGTCAGTCCTGTTGGTGAGTGTGGATTTAGACTTTTGCACAGCAGTTTTTCCTTGACACATTCAAACGTCTTTGTATTTTTTAAGTAAATTGTGTTAGTCTTAAACGTATTAAAATGACGTGGTTTTTTTTTTAGATCCCCCTGGCCAGCCTGACTACATTGATGTGACCAGTGACTCAGTGACGTTAAAATGGGATGCACCTAAACGGGATGGTGGTAGCAAGATTACAAGTTACAGCATTGAGAAACGTCAAGGAAAAGGTCGTTGGTTCAAGGCAAATTTGACTGATGTGCATGACTGTCAGCACACAGTTACTGGTCTGACAACAAATGAACGCTATGAGTTCAGGGTAATTGCAAGAAATGCCATTGGGGTTATAAGTCCTCCATCAAATTCTTCTGGCCTGATTGTTGTAAGAAGTGAAAATGGTAAGTATTGACAGATATCTTTTAGGTAGATAATAAAACTTAATGATAAATCCATGAGAATAACCCTGCTAATTAAAATTTTGTACATTTTTGTAAACTTTTCTTGAAATCAGCCTCTCCAAATATTGAGTTTGGCCCAGAGTACTTTGAGGGTTTGAGTGTCAAAGCAGGTGAAAACCTCAAACTCAAGGTGACTGTCACAGGGCGACCAGTACCAAAGGTAATTTGGTACAAAGATGATGTAGAGATTACCAAAAAGATGATGGACATCACTAACATTCCTGGATCAAGCACCCTATTTGTCAGGGATGCAGATCGTACATATCGTGGCCTTTACACAATAGAGGCTACCAACGGATCTGGTACCAAGAAGGAAAGCATTCTTGTCCAAGTCCAAGGTACACAGTTTATATGAGTATAATATATATACTGGTCCCTCGTATATTGCAGGATGTATGTTTAATAATAACAATTAATAGGTGAAATCTGTGAGGTATGAATATAGATGTTATAGAGCTGTAAAACCCCCTCACTTAAAACTTTAAACACGTTTTTAGACAGACATGAACATTTTTAGACTTTTCTTTCCTGTTTTAACTCTTAAGGTTCAAACCTTAGTAGAAACACAAGTCCAGTAGTATCATAGAATTACAGTAAAACAAAGATCTGCTCACGATCAAAGATTTAGGTATATTCGACAAACTGAAAGCATTCTGTAGTGCAAATTTGGCATGGCACAGAGGTGATTGATTGACAATGTCAACAGCCATTCATGACGCAGAGATCAGCTGAAAAAACAAAAAAGCATATATAATTGCAGAGAAAAACAGTGAGACCGCGTAAGGTGAACGATATAGTGAGGGACCACCATATATATATATATATATGTATATATAGTAATATGAGTGTATTTAAGCTCTAAATCAGGTTTCTATTGCTTCTAACATTTGTTTGTTGCTTACATTTCTGATACAGACACTCCTGGGGAGCCAGTAGGACCCATCATCTTTAGTAATATATCTGAGGGCAAGTGCACTCTGTCTTGGAACCCACCAGAGAATGATGGTTGTTCAGAAATTTTACATTACATTATTGAGAAAAGAGAGACTGCCAAGATCTCTTGGGCCTTAGTAACAAATGAATGTACGGAATGCATCTTTAATGCAACTAAACTCATTAAAACCAATGAGTACCAGTTCAGGGTCTCTGCTGTTAACAAGTTTGGTGTTGGCAGACCTTTGGAATCTATTCCCATCATTGCACAAATGCAATACAGTAAGTAAAAACAGTTCAATTTATAATTTCCATATTATTTTTAACAGATATTTTATCTCCATTACTAGTTCATTTGGACACTAAATGATCTATTTGTTTTTCCTAGCAACTCCTGATGCTCCAGGAACTCCTGATGCCACTGAGGTGACAGGTGAAAGCATCACCCTGTCCTGGACTCCTCCAACGTCTGATGGAGGAAATCCTGTCAAGTCTTACATTCTTGAAAAACGAGAAAAGAAAACATTGCGATTCTACAAAGTCCTTACCAAAAAGCCTATCATTGAATGTGCTCACAAGGTGACAAACCTGACTGAAGATGTGGAATATGAGTTCCGTGTTATGGCTGTTAATGATGCCGGAGTTGGTGCACCTAGCAACATCTCTATACCTATCAAAGCAGCTGAGCCAAAAGATATTCCCTGTGCCCCATCTGTGGTCTGTGTGTCAGACTCTACGAACACCTCCATTAGCTTGGAGTGGACCAAGCCTGTGGATGATGGAGGGATGGAGATCCTTGGCTACATTATTGAGATGATTAAAGGGGAGGAGACTGAATGGAAGAGAGTAAATGAAGAGCTTGTAGCAGAAACAAATTACAAAGTAACTGGTTTGCAAACAGGAGCTGAGTACAAATTCCGCGTTGCAGCCGTTAACCATATTGGTAGAGGAGAAGACCAGGAGACACCAGAACATGCTCAGGCTATTGATAGGTTGACACCACCACAGGTGGATATTGATGCCACATTTAAGCAGACACACATTCTCAAGGCTGGAGGATCAGTGTGTCTTGGTATCCACTTTAGAGGACAGCCCATTCCAACTTGTACCTGGTTAAAGGAGGAAGGAGAGATAGGTGCGATGTCAGAGATCACAACTACTGATAAATACAGTTCCTTAAGTATTGAAAACTGCTCAAGAAATGATACAGGCAAATACACAGTTAATCTGGAAAATGCCAGTGGCAGCAAATCCCTGACATTTGTTGTGAAAGTAATGGACACTCCTGGACCTCCTCAGGCTGTAGCTTTCAAAGAGGTATCTAGAGGCTCTGTCACACTAGTCTGGAAGCCACCTCTCAATGATGGTGGGAGCCGTATATATCACTATATTGTTGAGAGGCGTGAAGCCAGCCGCCGCACTTGGCAACAGTGTGGTGCCAAGTGCACTCAGCATTTACTAATGGTTCAGGACCTCCTTGAGGGTGTACCATACTTTTTCCGAGTGTCCGCTGAAAACCAGCATGGTGTAGGAGAGGCCTTCGAGCTTCCTGACCCAGTTACTGCCACTGCAGAACCAGCATCTCCCAAAAAATTGGAGATTCTCGACACTACAGACAGCTCTGTTTCACTTGGCTGGCTGAAACCAGAGCATGATGGTGGCAGTCGAATCCAGTGTTACACCATTGAGGCCAGGCCAAAAGGTACAGACAAGTGGGTAGTGGTTGGTAACACAAAAAATCTTATGTATGTAGTGGAGAAGCTCAACAAAGGTGAAGAATATGACTTCTGCGTGAAAGCAAAAAATGAAGCTGGCTACAGTAAGCCTAAGGAGACTGTGGCTCCTGTCCTTGTCAAAGAGCCTCACATTGAACCTGCTGCTGACTTAAGTGATATAGCAAACCAACTTATCACATGCAATTCTGGTAAAACCTTTATCATTGACGTTCCTATAAGTGGAAGACCTACTCCTAAGGTTACCTGGAAGTTAGAGGAGATGAGGCTAAAGAGCTCCGACAGAGTCACGATTAAAGTCACAAAGGATAGAACTAGCATCTCCGTCAGAGAGGCCATGAGAGGTGATGGTGGTAAATACTACCTTACTCTGGAAAATGCAGCAGGAACAAGGACCTTTGTTGTTGAAGTTAACGTCACAGGCAGACCAAGTCCTCCAACTGGACCAATTGAAATATCATCCATCACCTCTGAGTCATGTGTAATTAACTGGCAACCACCTGAGGATGATGGTGGCATGGATATCACCAACTACATAGTAGAAAAGCGTGAATCTGGTTCCACGGCATGGCAGCTAATCAATTCCAGTGTGAAGCGCACTTCTCTTCACATCGGTCACCTGACCAAGTACATGCAGTACACATTCAGAGTCTCTGCTGAAAACAGACTTGGTGTCAGCAAGCCCACTGAATCCGAGACTATCGTTGCAGAA
The DNA here is from genome assembly GCA_037389245.1 of Oryzias sinensis. Lineage (NCBI taxonomy): Eukaryota > Metazoa > Chordata > Actinopteri > Beloniformes > Adrianichthyidae > Oryzias > Oryzias sinensis. The sequence continues at coordinate 10,813,145 of CM074501.1, read as the reverse complement.
CATCCTTTCTGTAAGTATTCGATTGTAAAAAAAAAATGATATTTTTCTATTTTTATGCATGACAATGATATGAGATAATAAATGAAAAATTGAGATTTGTGGATAAGGCATTTACAATGTCAAAAAAATGTTTGTTTTTTTAATTCAGCCCCACCAGGCTCCCCAACAAAACCCACAGTCTGCAATGTTACAGCTAGCACAATGACACTGAAATGGGAGGAACCCTACCACGATGGTGGCAGCAAGGTGACAGGCTATTGGATTGAGAAGAAAGAGAGGAACAATATCCTGTGGGTTAGGGACAACAAGATTCCATGCTTTGAGTGCTACTACAAGGCAGAAGGTCTAGTTGAAGGTCTGGAATACCAGTTTAGAGTTTATGCTATGAACAGTGCTGGTTTAAGTAAAGCCAGTGAAGCCTCTAAAGGAGCAGTAGCTCAAAATCCAGTTGGTGAGCATCAAATTATTTATTTTAAAAATTATTTAATTATTTAACAGATGTTGTGTTGAATAACAATGACTGACTAAACATTTTTGTTCTGATGTTTAGATCCACCAAGCAAGCCAGAAGTCACAAAGGTTACTAGAACCACTGTTTCCCTCAAATGGTCACCCCCATTGAATGATGGCGGCAGTCCCATTGTGGGCTACATAATTGAACGTAAACCATACACTTTGACTGGTGAGGGCCGCTGGTTAAAGTGTAATTACACAAACGTAACGGACAACTTTTTCACCGTTACCGCCCTGGGAGAGGGAGAGCCGTATGAGTTCAGAATCATTGCCAAGAATGCTAACCAGGTCTTTAGCACACCTTCTGACTCAACTGGGTCTGTCCAGTGCAAGACAGATTTTGGTAAGATGTGCACCCAAGTCGGAAAACTCAATTTTGCATGTTTTTGTGCAGCTGAAGCCCCAATGTCGTCCGATTTTTGCACGCTCACTTTAACTGTCAGTCAGTTCTAACAGAGTTGTTTGTAGCCTTCCCAGCAAAGACTAGTGCTGGTTAAGTGAACTAAAAACTGGCGAGTTTGAAGCCTCATGACCTGCAATCTTTAGACTTAAAAAAGGTTCAACTTGTGTATTCCTTGTGTAAGCTGCCTGGTACAACCATACTATCATGTGAATAAGAATTTCAGAATTTTTTATTATCTGATGCATTGCTGCTTTTATTCCTCTTATCAGAGCCACCCAAGGCCCAGTTGGACAGTAAGCTACTCTCTGAAACTGTAATGGTGCGAGCTGGTTCAGATTTAGTTCTGGATGCTGCAGTTGGAGGCAGACCTGATCCTAAGGCCTTTTGGTCCAAAGGTAGCAGAGAACTAGAGATATGTGAGAAATACCACCTGCAGTACACCCCAACCAAGGCTATGGCCATCATCAAATTCTGTGACAGAGATGACACTGGAAAATACATTCTAACTGTTAGGAATGTAAGTGGAACCAAGACTGCAGAGGTGAACGTGAAAGTACTCGGTACGTAGCCTTTTTCTTTTACTGTCTATTAAATAACATATTTTCAAGAATAGTATTAGAAGAAAGCAATTATAGATGAATACTGAATATCGATTTTTCCCTGAGCACTTGTTTTTTTTATTTTTAGATACACCTGGAGTATGTGAAGGTAGCATTGAGATCAGTAAAATAACAGAGGAGTCATGCACATTGAGCTGGAAGCCTCCTCTTGAGGATGGTGGCGATGAGGTCTCTCACTACATTGTAGAGAGACGAGACACCAACAGACTTAACTGGGTGATCATGAATGCAAGGTGTAAAGAGCTCACCTGCAACATTACTGGGCTGTTCAAGAATACAGAGTACCTGTTCAGAGTCTGTGGAGTCAACAAATATGGAGCTGGAATTTACCTCCAATCAAAGCCAGTGGTGGCAAAAAATACATTTAGTAAGTACAAAACGAGTTACTTCTAACCATTGTCTTCTTTTTTAAATTTGACATAAATGTATTTATTTCATGATTTGTGACAGAATGGTTGCCACATAAAAATGCAAAAGTCTTTTTAACACAATGATATAAACTGGAAAAAAAAGTGCAATACAAATGACAGTGCTATCCCGGTGTCTGTTTCAGCTGTGCCAACTCCCCCTGGATCTCCAGAGATACTGGCATCAGGAAAAGATTTTGCCACAATTCAGTGGCTGAAGCCTGAAAGTGATGGCGGTAGCCCACTACTGCATTACCTTGTTGAAAGGCGTGAAAAGAAGAGTGCTCGCTGGGTAAAGGTGAACAGAGATGGGGCTCACCTGGACACCACTTTGAAAGTGTCTGGTCTGACTGAAAGCAACATCTACCAATTCAGAGTAACAGCGATCAACAAAGCTGGAGAAAGTGAACCTAGTGAGGTCTCTTTGTATGTCACCTGCAGGGTGCCAACATGTAAGACCACCTGTTTACTATCTAAAAATACTCTCCGCTTTAGGATCTGAGAAAATTGTGTCAATGTATTTTTTTTAACTAGTTGTGTTTCTCAACGATAATGATATCTCTTATAAGTTCATTTAAAAACTAAAAGATGTTCACTTAATCTCACAGGTGTCCCTGCACCACCCTCAATTCCTCGAATCACTGACACACAAGCTGACAGTATCAGCCTAGCCTGGTCTCGACCTGTAGATGATGGAGGAGCTGATGTTATTGGGTACATCCTCGAGGTAAAAGAATCTGGAACAGAAGAATGGAAAAAAGCGCATGAAAAAACCCTGCGTGCTACAGAATACGTACTGGCTGGACTTTCTTCAGCCAAAAAGTACTGCTTTAGAGTGGCAGGCATCAACATCAATGGTACAGGAGATTTCAGTGAACCCTGTGCTGAGACTGAGCCAGCTGAGAGACTTGGTAAGTACATCATGTTACCTACAATTCTAAACTGTGATTAACCTTTTTATGTGCCTCATGGTAAAAATCTATGTCTTTGCATTTCTAACATTTGTACATTTTTTTGAAAGTATTTCCATTTTAAAGTAGCTCTTAATTTCATTGATAGAGGGTATAATACACATACCTATTTTTCTCCTTTTTTCATAAGAAACTCCTGATTTTGAACTCCATGATGACTTAAAGAAGACAATTTGCTTGCGTGCTGGTGGATCGCTGCGTTTTCACATCAAGATTACTGGTCGTCCGGCTCCTTCCGTTATTTGGAGCAAGCCTGATGTTGACCTTCAAAATAGAGGCTTTGTTGAGGTCACTAAGACATCAACTACTCTTATCATTGACAAGGTCAATCGGTATGATGCTGGCAAGTACACAGTTGTGGCTGAGAACTGTGCTGGAAAACATGAAGCTCACATCCTTGTAAAGGTGTACGGTGAGTTTATTCTACCTACAGCTTTTTAGTCTGATTTTAACTGAATCGTTTTTATCTGTTAAAGCAAAAATACATTTAAAATTATTCTGACCTCCAATTTTAATTTAATTTTGTTTTCAGATACTCCTGGACCACCTGGGCCAATCAATATCAAAGAGCTCACAAAGGAGTCTGCAACCATTTCTTGGGAAGCTCCAGCTGTAGATGGAGGTGCTCCTGTCAACAACTACATTATTGAAAGGCGTGAGGCCTCCATGAGGGCATACAAAACAGTCACATCAAAATGCAGTAAAACAACCTATAAAATTGATGGCCTAATGGAGGGCATGCTATATTACTTCCGTGTTCTACCTGAAAACATTTATGGTGTTGGGGAGCCCTGTGAGACTCCTGACGTCATCCTGGTTTGTGATGTACCGCTACCTCCGCACAAGCTGGAAATGATCGATGTCACAAAGAGTTCTGTTACCCTTGGCTGGGAAAAGCCTGAGCATGATGGCGGTAGTAGACTAACGGGCTACATCGTTGAAGCTTGCAAGTTTGGCACTGACAAGTGGATGAAGGTTGCAACGCTGAAAGTCACAGACTTTGAGCACACCATTGAGAAACTAAATGAAAAGGAACAGTACTTGTTCAGAATCAAAGCTGTCAACAGCCGAGGAGCCAGCGAGCCTAAAGAACTTGTTGCTCCTGTCACCATACAAGAACAGAGAGGTAAAAAAAGTGTGGTGTTTTCTGAAATCCTATTTTTGTCAGTAAAAGTTATTTCGTTTTTAATGTAAAAGTTGAAATACTTTTTTTACTAAAACAAAAAAACAAAACTTGCCTTTTTGTGGCTTCCAATGTCCAAACAGGCAAAATTGGCTTGCAATAATTAAATCTAAAATCCTGGTAAAAAAAAAACAAACACATTCTGCTTTCAGTGTTAACCAAATCTGCCTCTTTTTCTCCACAGTGATGCCTGTGGTGGACTTCTCTTGTATACCTCAAAAGGTTGTCAATGTCCTTGCTGGTAAGACCTTGGAATTAGATCTCCCGATCATTGGCAGACCTCCACCTGTTTGTTCCTGGTACTTTGGGGATCAGAAAATCAAGATAACTGATCGTGTCAAGACCAAGAGCTCTGGAAAGTTCTCCAAACTGATAGTGTCTGACACCACCATTGATGACACTGGTGACTACACCTTGGAGGTGAAGAATACTGTTGGTGTCCTCACTGAGGTCATCAAGGTCATCATTCTGTGTAAGAGGACATCTCTCATTTATTTTTTTAAATTGTTTTTGTATTTTTCAATTTCAGTTTTGTAATAAAATGTTTTTGATAAAAGATATCTATCTACAACATGATCTTGATGGTTTTGAACTTACATGTCTACCAAAGAATTTGTAAAGATCAGCCATGACTACTGCTGTTTCTTTTTTCACCAGCCAAACCTGACGAACCCAGTGGGCCAATCCGATTTGATGAGATTGATAGCACCTCGGTAACCTGCAGCTGGGATCCCCCAGTTAGAGATGGTGGAACTACCCTCACTGGATACGTAGTGGAACAGCGTGATGCTCACAGACCTGGTTGGGTGCCTGTCAGTGACTCTGTTAGCCGCCCAACATTTAAATTTAATAACCTTATTGAAGGGGAGGAGTATGTCTTCCGTGTAGCTGCCACAAATCGTTACGGCACTGGAGAGTTTTTGCAGTCTGAGATTGTCACTTGCAGAAGCATGAACAGTAAGCTATGTCTGTTTTTTTTTCCCAGAATAACAGAGCAATCAGTGTTGCAATGGAAACAGGATACTAATGGACCTTGATTTTTCCATAGATGTGCCTGGACCTCCAGGGCGTCCTGTCACATTTGATGTGTCTCGTGATGGCATGACTGTGGCTTGGGAACCACCAGAAGAAGATGGTGGTCTTGAAGTTTCTGGGTACATTATTGAGCGCAAAGAAGTAAGATCTGATAGATGGGTGCGTGCCAACAAGAACCCTGTCACAATGACAAGGTATAGATCTACAGAGCTTATTGAGGGTCTGGAGTATGAGCACAGAATAACCGCCATCAATCCCAGAGGACAAAGTAAGCCTAGTCTGCCATCTAAACCAGCAGTGGCAACCGACCCCATTGGTAAAAGAAAAACCCTGACAGACTATATAAGAAAATACAAACAACTGTTACAATACAGTCTATTTTTCTGCAGATCCACCTGGTTCTCCTCAAAATCCAAGAATCACAGATACCACCAAATCTTCAGTGTCTCTGGCTTGGAGTCCTCCAGATGATGAGGGAGATGCAAGAGTTGATGGTTATATGATTGAAATGCAAAAGGTGGGAAGTGTGGCTTGGGTCAAGTGTAACACTACACCATCTTTAATCTGTGAGTACACACTTACCAACATGCCCCAAGGAGAAGAGTTCAAATTCCGTGTCATGGCCTGTAATGCTGGTGGCTGTGGAGAGCCTGCTGAAGTTCCTGGTACAGTCATTGTTAAGGAGATGTTGGGTAAGGATTTACACAATGATTGTGTGCAGGTAAATAATACCAAAGTAAAAGTCACCCTTGTCCATTTTCTTTCTTTTTTTAAGAATCTCCCGATTATGACCTGGACTTGAAATACAGAGATGTATACGTGGTCCGCCATGGAGGAGTCATAAGACTTTCTGTACCTATTAAAGGAAAACCTCAACCAACCTGCAAGTGGTCAAAGGATGGTGATACTGTCTCCACCAAGGCCATGATTGCCTCATCTGAAGATGGCAGTGAGTTGGTCATAAAGGGAGCAGAGAGAGGTGATTCTGGAGTGTATGTACTCCATTTGGAAAACACAGTGGGCAAGAAGAAAGCCCAAATAAAGGTAAAGGTAATTGGCCGCCCAAGCGCTCCAGAGGGACCATTGGTCTTTGAAGATATCCAAGCTAACTCTGTCAAAGTGTCCTGGAAGGCACCTACCGATAATGGGGGCTCTGAAATCATTGGATACATTGTAGAAAGACGTGAGGCAACCAGAAATGCATGGTACACTGTGGACTCTAGAGTCACAGAAACTCAGCTTGTTGTTAAAGGCTTAAATGAGGGAACCGAGTACCACTTCAAAGTCACAGCTGAAAACTCATTTGGTATCAGTGCATCTCTGAAGACTGAGCAGCCAGTGGTACCAAAGACTCCTCTCTGTAAGCACTTTTTTGTTCTTAAAATTTCTATCACATCCTTTGGAAAGACCTAAACAAATCCTTCTTCTTGGCTATCTAGGTCCTCCTGAGCTCTCAAGTACCCCACCAGAGATCATGGATGTTACCAAGAGCTCAGTGGCACTAGCCTGGTCCAGGCCAAAGGACGATGGTGGTTCTGCTATCACAGGCTATTATGTCGAGTACAAAGAGACAACAGTGGAGACATGGTCCCGCCATCAAGCCAAGATCACCTCAACCATGTTTACTCTTCATGGGTTAACTCCGGATACATCCTACCACTTCCGCATTGTTGCTGTTAATGATATTGGAGAGAGTGAAGCTGGAGTTGAATCTGACGTTGTCATGTGTAAAGATCCATTTGGTGAGAATCATTTTACTAAAATTTCAAGCTGTGATTTACACCCCAATACATACATTCCCATCTATGGGACTGGCACTGATCTACAGTTAAATTTCACATAAAACTTTGCTGATATTTAATACTTAATAAAACGTAATAAATGTGGTAGTGGTAGTCATAATATTTTGACTTGATGAAAAGTCATTTTTGAATAATGATGCAAAACAGTAGCGCCAACAAGTTGTAATGTGGGGTTCAGAGTCTTCCCCAAGGACACTTCCACACATAGGCCAGCAAGGTGGTCTTTAGATGAAAGGTCGACTGCTCTACCTCTGTTCCTCAGTTGTCCCATATGTAAGTATTAATTTTACTGTGTTTGCTTTGCTTCTTTTTTTATACTTTAGACAAACCCAGCCAACCTGGCGAGATTGACACAGTGAACATAAGTAACAACTTTATTACTATCCGCTGGCAAGCTCCCGAGTGTGATGGTGGAAAAGAGGTCTTGGGCTACTGGGTGGAATGCAGAAAGTCAATTGAGAGCTCATGGAAGAAATGCAACAAGCAGAGGCTGAAAGAAAAGGAATTTACCATGACAGGACTGGCCGAGGCAACGGAATATGAGTTTAGAGTCTTTGCTGAGAACGAGACAGGAATAAGCAGACCTCGAAGGACAGCCACATGCATTAAAACAAAGCTGACTGGTGAGTACAATTAGTCCAGAAATGTAGACATTTACTCAACTTGCAAAGAGTAACTAACACATTGCAAAAAAAATTCTGTCATCAATTATTATAAATCTTTTTTTCCTTTGCAGTTGAAAATAAACCAAGCCTGAGAAAAGAAATGGATGAAGTGACTGCTAAACTTGGCCAGCCTGCTGTCATGAAATGTCAGATTATTGGCCGTCCTGTTCCTGAGATTAAGTGGTATCATGCAGGCAGGGAAATTATTGCTTCCCGCAAATATGAGATGAGCTCTGATGGACGCAACCACTCTCTGTCTATTATGACAGACCAACAGGAGGATGAGGGAGAATACACCTGCAAGGCTATTAATGATGCAGGTGAAGCAGAAACAAAAGGAGTTCTTGTGTTGGAGGCAGCTTCATCCTTTCACCCAGATTACCCTCTAAAGGAAACCTATTATGCTGGACTTGGAACAACTCTGAGAGTCCATGCAGTTTATATTGGACGTCCAGAACCTAAAATAATGTGGCTGCATGGAGCGAAGACACTCGAGAACACTGATGACATCAGCATTGAGACTACAGAGTATTATACACACCTGGTCATCAAGAATGTCCAGCGTAGAGTCCATGGAGGAAAGTACAGGATAAGATTACACAACCACTTTGGCCGGGCTGACACTGCTTTCAATGTTGAGATCTATGGTATGTTGTATACATTAATTTTCATAACATTAAGATGAGTATTTAAAAGTGTCAAATCATCATGTCTGTGAATATTACCATCTTGTACTTTTCCCAGACAAACCTGATGTGCCTCAGGGTCCTATTGTCCTTGATGCGCTCCTGAAGAATTCTGTCATTATCAGTTGGAAGCCCCCCAAGGATGATGGCGGCTGTCTCATTACCAATTATATAGTGGAAAAGCGTGAAGACAAGGAAGGCACAGAGTGGGAGCTGGTGTCTTCGTCCATTAATGGCACAAATTGCAGAGTGCCTAACCTTGTTGACAGTGCTGGATACTTCTTCCGTGTTTATGCCCAAAATCGCTATGGTAACAGTGAGCCACTAGAGCTCACTAACCCCATCCTGATCAAGAGTCAGTTAGGTGGGTTTAAGGGTTGATTAGAAATGTGCATTTTACAGATGCAGTGTAGAGTCATTACTATAGTTTATTGAGCAAAAATGCTAACATTATTATGTTTTATGTCCACAGAAAAGCCTTCACCACCTTTGTCACCAGTTGTCTCTGGAATCACCAAAGACTCGTGTGTAGTTTCCTGGAAACCTCCACTTAGTGATGGAGGATCCAAAATCAAGAGCTATTGCCTTGAGAAGAAACACAAGAAGGATAAGAAAGAATGGACTGAGTGGACTTTGGTGACAACAGATGAGATCAAACAAACCGTATATTCAGTCAAGCACCTAACTGAGGGCGTCATGTATGTCTTCCGTGTAAAGTGTGAGAACCTTGGAGGACAAAGTGACTACAGTGAAGAGACCCCTCCTATCATTCCAGCCACAGCAATTGATATCCGTGCACCTGCCTTCAAAGAGGAGCTAAGAAACATGAGCGTTAAGTACAAGAGCAACGCTACCCTTGTTTGCAAGATTGTGGGGCAGCCAAAGCCTGTCATAAAGTGGTTTAGAAGAGGAAAAGAGATCCAGTCTGATGGAAAGAAAATCAAAATCCAGGAATTTAAGGGAGGATACCATCAGCTGGTCATCACTGAAGCTGATGAGGAGGACTCCACAGTTTACCAGATCAGAGCCACAAACCAGGGAGGCTCTATTTGTGCAACAGTCTCTCTGGATGTTGAAGGTAAGTTGACAGAAGCTAGATTTAAACACCTAAATTAACAACTTAAAAAATACCATTTTATTTCTAAAAAATAAAAGTTTTGGTATTTGAAGTGAAAACAACCTCCTAACAAATCATTTGTTTCCATTACAGTCCCAGCCAAAATCAACTTGCCAAAGAACCTTAAAGACAAAGAAGCCATTCCAGCCTTGCGTGGGGAAGTGGTGAATATCAAGGTTCCTTTCAGTGGTAAACCAGATCCTGTCATTACTTGGCAGAAGGGACAAGATCTACTTGACAGCAATGGCCACTACCAAGTTATTGTCACCAGATCCTTTACTGCATTAATCTTCCCTAATGGCGTAGAAAAGAAGGATGCAGGTTTCTATATTGTCTGTGCCAAGAACAGATTTGGAATTGACCAGCAAACTGTTGAACTGGACGTTGCTGATGTGCCTGATCCACCACGTGGCATTAAAGCCAGTGATATCTCCAAAGATTCTGTCACATTGAACTGGATGACCCCAGCAAATGATGGCGGCAGTAAGGTTGCAAGCTATATTATAGAGAAATGCCCCACTACAGCTGAGAGATGGCAGCGAGTTGCCCAATCCCGTGACACCCACTATACTGTAACCAACTTATTTGGAGGAACAAGCTATCAATTCAGAGTCATTGCTGAAAATAAGTTTGGACAGAGTGCCCCATCTGAGACAAGTGGGCCTGTCATGACAAAGGAAGACAAATCCAAAGTTCTCCTTTATGACAGGGAGGTTGATGATACTGGGCATGTCCCCAAAGGCAAAGTTCAACACTCAGATTCCAAGAATTTGCACAACAAATATGCTATTGCAGAGGAACTGGGAAGAGGTCAATTTGGCATTGTCCACCGCTGTGTCAACATAAGCTCTGAAAAGACCTACATGGCTAAATTTGTTAAAGTGAGAGGGGCTGATCAGGCGATAATCAAGAAGGAAATTGCTACCCTAAATCTAGCAAAACATACTAACTTCCTTCTACTTCATGACAGTTTTGAAAGTCCAGAAGAACTGGTAATGATCTTTGACTTCATGTCTGGTTGTGACATCTTTGAACGGCTCACTACCCCAGAATTTGAGCTTAATGAACGGGAAATTGTTAATTACATCAGACAGATCTGTTCAGCCCTGGAGTTTCTTCATGGTCAGAGCTATGGGCACTTTGATATAAGACCTGAGAACATTGTGTACACAACTAGAACTAGCTCCAATATAAAGATTATTGAGTTGGGACAGTCCAGACATCTGACTCCAGGAGACCAAATAAAGATTCAGTATACCACTGCTGAATACGCTGCACCTGAGATCCACCAGTGTGATATGGTTAGCACAGTCACTGACATGTGGTCAGTCGGTGTTCTTGCCTACGTACTCCTAAGTGGCCTTAATCCATTCACAGCTGAAACCAACCAGCAAATGATTGATAACATCTCTGGTGCAACCTACAGCTATGATGATGAATCCTTCAAACAAGTTAGTGTAGAAGCATTAGATTTCACAGATCGCTTGATGACGAAGGAACGTAAACATCGTATGACGGCTGCTGAGGCCATGAAACATCCTTGGCTCACAAAGCCCACAGAGGAGATCAGTGCCAGAGTAATTCCAACCAACAGGCACAAAAGATACTACCAGACAATGCTAAGAAAAGAGTGGCAAACAGTTGTCCCGGCTGCACGTGTGGCCAGTGGTGGATCCATCAGGTCTCAGCGTGGCGTCTTTGTTTCCAAAGTTAAAATTGCTCCATTTGAACATGGTCCTATTGCCGGTCAGATAGGCCATGCAGTTGTAAACGAAGGGGATAATGTGAAGTTCATCTGCCACATTGATAACTATGATAGTAGCACTGAGGTGACATGGTTCTGTGGTGTTAGGCAACTTGAAGGTGGAGACAAGTATGAAATTGAATATGAGGATGGTTTAGCTGTCATCAACATCCTTAACGTTACAAGAGCACATGATGGCACTTACAGGTGCAAAGTTGTGAATGAGTATGGTGAAGACAGTGCCTATGCTGAGCTGTTTATCAGTGGTGTAAGATCTTACCATGATTTCTTCACCACCCGTGTGGTAAGGAGAACAAAGCGCAGAGTTGACACTGCCAGAATGCTTCAGAAGCCCCCAGAGTTTACCCTTCCTTTAGTTAACCACACAGCCTATATCGGTGAGGACGTACGCTTTGGAGTTACTATCACTGTTCACCCAGAGCCTCGTGTTATTTGGCACAAATCTGGACAAAAGCTGATACCTGGACAAGACGACAGAAAATATACCTTCATCAATGAAAAGGGTTTATACCAGTTAATAATCCGCCGTGTGGATATGGAAGATGATGCTGAATACAGTGTTGTGGCCCGTAACAGATATGGCGATGACAGCTGCAAGGCTCGCCTAACTGTTGTACCACGACCTAAACCAGCAGATCTAACCTTAAGGCCAATGTTTAAACGACTGCTTGCAAATGTTGAGTGTAGAGAGGGCCAGAATGTTCGCTTTGAGATCAGAGTTTCTGGCCATCCGGCACTAAAGTGGGAGAAGGATGGCACACCTTTGGCCTTTGGACCATCAATTGAGGTTGTCCATGAAGGCCTGGATTACTACATTCTTCATGTGAGAGACACTTTACCTGAAGACTCTGGAGTGTACAGAGTTACTGCCACAAACTCTGCCGGTTCTGCGAGTTGTCAAGCATCACTCAAAGTAGAACGCTCAACTCATGTTAAAAAAGAATATGAAGTTAGCGAAAAAGAAGCAAAACAAATAGCTGGGAAAGAGGAATTGGATAAGAAAGTCAGACTGTCTCAAATATTGGCGGGCACTGTTGTCTCACCTTTACCACCTGCTGCAGTACAAGCTGTCAGGGAGGCAGCTACTATGTTCAAACCTGCTGTTACCACTAAGAAGGGTGAAAAGACAGAAGCAGAGATCAAGAAAGAGCAAGAAGAAAAGAAAAAGCGGGCAGATGAGAAAAGGCTCCGTATGCCTTATGTCGTACCTACACCTCGTGTCATTAACCCAGCTGTTCTTGAGGAGGATGTGGAAATAAAATTCTTTAAGCCACTCTCTGACATGAAATGGTACAAGACGCTACGAGATCAGTATGAGTTCCCTGAGCCAATGGAGAAAATTAGTCAAAAGAGAATGAAACGCATTCGCCTGTCCAGGTGGGAGCAGTTCTATGAAGTGCCCATGAGAGTCAAGGAGCAGTATAAGCCTAAGTGGCGCTTTGATGCTATGGCTCTAGATGACTTGGAGACTGTGAGACCTGCAAGGCATCGTGCTTCTTCGCCCGAGACTGAAGCCTACCGCAGAATCAGAAGAAGATCTTTGGGTGACCTCTCAGACGAGGAGCTGCTGCTGCCTGCTGACGAGTATCTGACAATGAAAAGAACAGAGGAAGAGAGGCTACGTCTTGAAGAGGAACTGGAGCTCGGCTACTCTGCTTCTCCCCCAAGCCTCAGCCCAGTTCGCTTTGAGCTATCAGCTTTACGTGCCTCATCTCCCAGAAGAATCTATCATGATGATGAAGAGAAAGAGGAGGTCAAAAGCTATGATTCTTACAGAATTCCATCCAAATATGAAGCTGGTCCTAGCTTTGTTGATCTCCGTCAGCGTCATGACAAAGCAACCCACAAGCCGCCAAGACAAAAGCAAAGGGTATACGAAGAGAAAGAGGACTTGGAGCTTCTGCGCCCACACACAACCACTCAGAGAATCTCGTCTTACAAGAGTCAACTCAAACGCATGGAATTTGAAGAGAGGACACAAAGCTCCAAAAAGGAAATGGCTGTAAAAATGTCATCATTTTCTGAGGCCTCTGAGTCAGAACATTTGACAACTGTTACTTCAGAATATCTTCTTAAACCAATCAAAAAGGAATCTTCACTGGAATCAGACACCAAAAAATCATCTAGCAGAGAGAAGGCTTCCAAAACAGATGTTACTCTGCCCAAAGTGGACTTTTTGTCCAGGTATGAGGAAAGAAAGCAGGCTCTCAGATCAGAGAGAAGATCTGTGGAAAAGGTTGAAGTGGTGACACAAACTCCCTTCAGCCTTGACCATGCCCCTCGTATTACTATCAGGATGCGATCTCATCGTGTACCATATGGTTCCAACACAAGGTTTTCTCTAAACATCCAAGCCAAGCCTGAACCAGAGGTCAAGTGGTTCCATAATGGAAAAGAGATTCACCAAAGTAGCAAACATCAAGTGACAAACATAAGTGGTGTTTTGACTCTCCAGATCAACAGCTGTGTAACTGAGGATTCAGGGACCTACCGTGTGGTTTGCAAGAACACCAAAGGAGAGATTTCTGACTATGCTACATTGGATGTAACAGGAGAAGAATTTGCTACTTTCTCTTCCCTCCAGAGAGACGAAGAGCCTCCATCTGGATTTCTGCAAAAATTGTCAGAAACAGAGATTTATCATGAACAATCTTCTAAAGTATCTCTGAAAGAAACTGAAAGTGTAAAAGAAACTACCACAACAATCGCTGAAGATTACAGGGAGACACGAAGTGTTCCTGCCACAATCGTGACCAAGCCACAATCCTTGATTGTGAATGAAGGTGACACTGCCAGATTTGAGTGCGATGTTGATGGTGAGCCGTCCCCCTCTATCACCTGGTTGCGTGAAGGTGTAACTGTTGGCCCCTCTTTCCGTCACCACATTGTATCTTCACAGTACAATTCCATCTTTGAGATTTCTGCTGTTGAGATGTCAGATGAAGGTAACTACACCTTGCTTGTAGAAAATCCTGGCGGTAAACAAGAAGCCTATTTTACTCTTACAATACACAAGTCTGAGTCAAAGGAGAAAGTGGCTTCCTCCCCTAGAATCACTTCTCCAGAGGCTAAATCCCCTCTTTCCAAATCCCCCGAACCGATCAAATCCCCCCAAAGAGTTAAGTCACCCCAGCAAATAAGGTCTCCAGTCTCCCCAAAATCACCAACACCAAAGTCTCCCACGCCAAAATCTCCCACTCCTAAATCCCCAACTCCTTCAGAGGTGAGACAAGAGATCATCACATGTCAAGATCAATCAGTGGAAGGCCTCATTTTAGCCCCCTACTTTTTAGTACAGCCAAGGTCCCAAAATGTCAATGAGGGACAAAATGTTAAATTCACCTGTGTAATTGGAGGAAATCCTTCATCCCAAGTGGAGTGGTTGAAGGACAACAAAAAAGTAAGTATTTTTAATCAATCTTTTTTTTTCTTGCCAGTACATACACAATTTAACAAGCAGTAGTTCATCTTCATTTAAGGAACCTAAAAGTGAATCAACTCTTCTACCTTTCTTTGCAGATATCTATCATGCCAAATATTATACTGGGCCAGTCAAGGAATGTGTATACTCTAAAGATATGTGAAGCCAAGGTTGCAAACCATGGAAAATACACAATACAAGCCAAGAATAAGTTTGGACAGTGCTCTGCAACTTTATACCTCGATGTTTCCAGTAAGTCATCAAATCATCAATTTGGGACACCAAATGTTAAAGTTCAAAAATTAAACTGCGTTTTGTCCGATTTAGCCAACTTTTTCGATATTTGATGTGTACTCATTACCCTAATGTCCGACTTTACTAAAAATGTGCCATATGTGTCATTTAAGCATGCTGACTTAAAAGCTAAATATAATAGTAAACATAATTGTTGTTAACCCCATCAAATAAATCAGGCAGCAACTTCACTTTCTGGTGAAACCTTCCAGTCTTTACATTCAGCAGTTTGCTATTCATCTGCGCCAAGCACAACACAGAAACAACTGTATAGAAAAAATAAAAGGGGTCCCTGACAGGGTTAGTGGAGATCTACTGACCCAGGTGGAGGAGCGGGAAAGTCTGCTTTCATGAGTCTCCTTTGCAGGGTGGCTCAAGTCAGCTATATGCCCACGTGCCTATGTGTCCTTGGGCAAGACCCTGAACCCCACGTTGCTCCTGGTGGTTATAGGTTGGCACCAGCGTTCGGCAGCAAAGCCACCATCAGTGTGTGAATTTGTGAATGTGACTGTGACTGGTAGTAAAGCACTATGGAAGAATATGCCATTTACCATTTTAACTTATCAAATTGACCAACCAATAACACACTTTGTACAGTGATCTTTTCATCCGCCAGATCAAAGTAGCAGCCAGCTTTTGACAAAAGCTTTACTTTTGGTCTGCATAAAAACAAAAATGGCAAATTCAACAAAACAGCAAAATTGCAAATGTTTATTATACACCTTGTTCTTTTTTCAACAGGCACTCCAGCAAAGACTGATGCTCTTCCACACCGTGCGAGCACCCTGGCAGGGAAGTCTCCAGCGCTGGCAGGTTCTGCAGCGAAGGGGGAAGATGCTGGAGCAGACGGCAGCAGATTCACCAACAAATTTTGCTCAAAGTCTGACGCCTTTCAAATTCGGTCGATGTAAAAAAATAACTAAAAACAAATGATTTATATCCAGTTTCCCTTAATAGATACTTTTTATTAAGTGAAACAAGAGCACTAGATTTACTTAATAAAAATCTGGACTGCTGTTTGTGTAAATATGAACTATTTTTATATCGAACCTGACATTAATTTATGCCAAACAAGGTACTAAAGTTGTGAAATGTGCCATATTGGATTACCATGACTTGGGATGTTTGAACCTCCTTTTTGTGACATGTACATAATGTATATAGCCGAATTGACCGGTTATGGAAAATGTATGCATTGTTTTTGATGACAAAATTATTATCTGAAATTTAATGAAACCTAAATGGGGTTTAACAGGAGAAAGTTCCACAAGGAACGAATACCCTGCTAAACTTAGAAACTAAACTCTGTGCCTCAACGATAAGTTGAAGTTTTAAGATTGCCTCAACAGGTAGAGAGGCTCCCTGTTGATGTTGTAAACCAAAAGCACAAGGACAAAATGATCATTTATGACATGTATTTGTGATGTTACGGGTTCTTGCCGATAGTACCATGAGTAAAAGACCCCGAGTGCTGCGTGCGTTACCCTCATGTAAGCAGCACGAAACGGCCTTTTGCTCAGACTGACAGTCATGAAAGCATGAATCGATGACCCTCCCAGAGTGCGAGCGGCCTGCACTCTCTGTATTTGGATCATCTTCATGAAAGGGGCTGTTTCTGTTCAAAGACAACACTGAACAGAAAGTCAAAAGCAACACTTCTGTGCAGAAGCAGCTCTGTCTTTCGCAGGATACCTACATAACAATTTTGAGTGTTTGCGTGTGAGTGTCTGTAGCTAGTAGTTCTTTTATTGTCTCATTAATCAGGGTTTTCCTCATCTACATCACTGAGTCCATCTCTTGTGAGAAGAAAAGCAGTTATGTTTTACCCTGCTCATTTATTCAACCTATCTCATGATGTAAAACTATATTTTGTCCTCTCTGGGCTTTATGCATTATTGATTTAATAAAGCATGATTTCAGCACTAGGTTCCTGAGCTCTGTCAGTTTCTGTTTTCACCGTTTCACCATGCTTGTGTTAACAAAAAGGATGTCACATTTACCACCAGGATAAACCAGGGATCACCAACCCTTTAGAGGATGGGGCTTTTTTATGGAGTCTAAGTGGTAAAAAGGGTTACACAGGACCTGTTTACTGCAAATATCCCAAAAAGCAAACCACAGACTAGTATAGTAATAGTAAAGATAATGAGAATTAGCAGAAGTTATTTTTTTTTGCGCTATGAATTGATTGCTCACATATCAATTGTAATTGTTTTTTACATATTCTAATTAATGATTTGCACAAAAGTAACTGCCTTCCTTGTTTATCAGAAAATGTGCTACTCTAAACAAAGCCCCTCGCCCTGCTCACTCCCTCGCCCTCCACACCCGCTCAGACCGCTTCCTGGAGTAGACGGTGTCTTTCCTTGCCA
Source organism: Oryzias sinensis (assembly GCA_037389245.1). Lineage (NCBI taxonomy): Eukaryota > Metazoa > Chordata > Actinopteri > Beloniformes > Adrianichthyidae > Oryzias > Oryzias sinensis. The sequence continues at coordinate 10,795,891 of CM074501.1, read as the reverse complement.
TGGGATCATCCTATTTTTTGAAATGATCATTTTTAACTAAATGATTAATAATTGTTAGATGCTATTGGTAAATTACATTTCAGGCAGCCTTTCACACACAAGACTGGGACAAAAAAAGACCTGTGACCCCCCCTGCCTAAACCTACTGAATATGATCACTTTACAAAGACTATTTATGAATCCAGTGTGTTCTGAAGAGGAATACTTAAATGGTTTGTAAAAAAATAAAATTCATAAAAACTGTTCAAATGGAATGCAATGTAATCTATATTTAGTCTAGTCAGCACCAGTGCACACTTCCCACAGACTTCTGGGAAATTTCTAGGGCTCTCTTTTATGAAAATGTAGATTTGGACGGCCGCACAAAATGTAATCCCAACATTGTGTACTGTATGGTGAGTAGGTAAGGAATTCAGACACAACCTGGGTTTTGTGTTTCAGCAGCAGATTGCTCGTCCTTCTCCCCTTTAGTGAAAGCTAGGCATTGGCCCTTCTTCTCTCCTCTCATGTCTCCGCCTTGTTCACACCCAGTTTAATTATCCGTGTGCGTGTCACTGGGGGTATGGCAGGCAAAAAATGTCACAAAAACGCAGAAAGGCCTTCAAAATGCAGGTTAAATAGGTTTCAAACGGGGCAAATAGTTTACACACGTTATGTTGTCCCAAGATGAGGGTAAAAAACAGCATTATTTTTGCCTCCTGGAACATTGAAGCGTGTTGAAAAGAAATGCAACCACAAGTGCCGTCCCGGCGCAGAACAGTTGTGACGTTGTTTCATTACGCCTCAAACGTGTGTCAAAAAATGCCGTTATGTCTGAATAAGTACCATAAATTGAACGTAAACAGCACCGTGTTTCCCAGCCCTGGTCCTCTGGGGAACACGGTGCTGCATTTATTCTGCTCTTCTCTGCTCAAAGACTATCATCATCATCCGTCTGCAGAGCCTGATGAGCAGCTGCATCAGGTCAACATGGAAAAAGTTTAGCACAGAGTTCCCCAAAAACCAGGGCTGGGAAGCACTGGCTTGGCGCCCGGACGGGGGGTGGGGGGCTCTCTTCCCCCCTCACCAAGGAGATGATGGAAAGAGGTTCTACTGTCGTCTCACATGCTTGGTGCAGAGACTGAACTTCTCTGTCCACGTCTATGTTTTTATCAGGTTCTTGGAGTCTTGGTTCAGTGTGGGTGGAGTCTTCATTCTCCAATCTGCCTTCTTAAAGCCCACCAGCTTTCTAGCAGTTGAAAGTACTTTTTGTGGAACTGAACACCTTCCACCCCTGCCGCCATGCTCCCTTCTGTTCCGTTTCCTCTCCATACAGAACCGACGCCTGGAGGAGTCGTTTGTTTGGGTAACTCACATCCTCTGAACAGGATTTCTGTCCATTCAGGCCAGCCTGTTACCAAGAGTTCCCTCTTGCTTCTTCTCCCCAAAAACACAAAGAAAACAATGACACTGAGATTGAGAGACTAAGAACTCTGCATCTCTCACCTGCCACAAGGGTTACTAAGGCCCCACCTTTTGCCCAGTGGCTTATGGATCCTGTCAGGGAGAGCTTGGGCCTTGGCATTTATAACCTTAGGAGCCAAAAGTGGCTGATAGGACATAAGAACCCTATTCCTGTTGAGGTAATATTGATCTGATCACTCATTATAATCAATAATTATCTGGTTGTTCACTTTCTTCTACTGAGTTATACTCTGTGTACAAATCCATCGGGGGACATGTGCTGAAAACACATCAAGTAACAAACTGTGGTTCACAATTCCAACTACAGGAGAAAAAGGAAGATGAAGTCAAACTGAGATGGTGGATCTCAAAAATGAGACCGTTCATGCTCAGAGGTCTTTGATGCAACGTCTCCCCCTCCAACCACAAAGGCAGTCATGCTGGATTTAAACGGCTTCATTTTGTGAATCCCAACACCTCCTCTCCGAACACCAGAGGCATCTTGACAGCTGCCTCTGGCTCTGGTGTTGCATTCAAAGTCTGAACTAGGAGAGGTGTCCGCAGACACAACCCATGAGGCTGTACACCATTTCTTCAGGGTGTACGGAGTCTTTACCCGCTGTTTGATTTTCTCTCCTGTGGCACTTAAGCTGCCATCACTGGACATGGACACATAACCTGGAAAAATGGAATATGGAGACATTAGTGGGCATTCTGTTGTTTTTCAATCCAAAAGCTTGAAATCATCTTGTTTAGCTCACAAGGCAGAGCCTGAAAAGAGACTATGAAGAAAGGAATCTTGTTCCCTCTCCAATGTCTGTTTCATAAAAAAGTACAACCGAGTTTTAAAAGGTGGGAACCAGAGTCTCTACAGTTAAATGATCCTATGATTATAAATCAATTACTTATAATTTAAACTTGCACTTATCAATGTGAATCTTTACAAATTATTTGGATGTTTGTCAAATGAAAAGCTGTATTTTCTCACTATTGCAGAGATCTATCGGCCACCTTTAGCAGTAGCAACCTGCACTCAGACAAAACCTTTATTCTATCCTACTTTTGTAGATGGAACAGGAACATTGATTCTACCTGAGGAGCTGCAGGATGAAGACAGCTGTAAGGAGCAGGGCCGCCTCCTGGCTTTGGTATGCTGCACTCTGAACTGCATCAAATCAGGATCTTTTGGTTGTCCTGTTGGAATCGGTAGATCTTCATGTTGTAACTTTGAACCTTTATTAAGACTGGCAGATATTGCCGTTTCTGGGGTCAAAGGTGAAGCTTCTCTGTACGTCGATGGATCTTCCAGAACTGGAGGTTTTAAAGATGAAGGTGTTTGAGCGTCTGGATGTGAAGCTTTGGATGGTGGATCTCGTTCCTGTGAGAGTTGGGCTTTTAGTGCTGCTGGAACCTTTTTCTCCAGAGCTTTTTCTGAAACGGCAAGTTGATTTTTTGGGTCACATGAACGGATGACGACAGCTGACCTAAACAGCTGATCTCTTCGTGTCAAATCCAAAGCTGAACCATTTTCTGCAGTTTTCTGATGAGGGCCTTTACCTGACCTGTCAGCCTCATTGGAGATGGTGAGAGGAACCTGAACTGTTAGTGTACCATCGTAGAAAACTTGACTCTTTAAACCAGAACACAGGACTTCACGTTCCCGTTGAGAGACTGAGGCAGGGCATCCAGTCAAGGTCTTAGCTGCTTGTTCGGATTCTGCTGTCAAAACACCAACTCTTCCTCCTGGATCCATCTGTGATGCTGGCCTGTTGTTGTTGTTGTTGGAATTGGAGGCCATTCCTGTGGAGATGTTCCCAGCTTGGTTTTGGGGGAGAGGATGGAGTTCACTCTCTGCAGGAAGCTGCTCGCTCCTAAGCAGAGGTTCATGTTCTTCAGGACCACCATTGAGCAGAATCGGGTGGCTCTCTTCTCCTTGCATCCCAATTTCCAGCTTCACCCCCTCCTCCTCCTCCTCCTCCTCCTCCTCCTCCTTATCCTGAGGTCCTGCAGGGTTGATTCTTCCTCTTCCAATCACAGAATTTGCTACCAGGGTTGGGACACTTTCGCCAGTGCTTCTACAAACCGAGTTGCCTCCCTTCCCGTTGACAGAGCTGCTCCTCCTGATGGCGTTGTTGGTAACCGTGGTTACCATGTGTGGCCCAGCCATAACAGAAACTTCTGATACCGTGTTCATCGTTGCAACACCCGTTTCCACCTAAGGGAAAGGAAAACCTGCATTAGACCAAAGGTAAATCGGACTAACATTTTTCTGGGAAGAAAAGCCAGCCTCAGATTAAACCATAACATATTTGATATTAGGATGATGTTTGACAAATCCTGATGGAGATTCACGATGATCATATGGCTACTAATAAAAACAGATTTCTTCATTGTTGTTCCAAAAGCCAGGAAGAAGCATAGACTGACCATCTTGGAAGCTAGATAGAGATCAGAGATCCTGCCAAATGTTTGATTCAGTCAAATTGTTAAAATGATTGATACTAAACCCTTTTATAAGTTCAAATATAACATTTCTGTGATGTACAAGCCGTCATTGTACTGGAAGGTAACCCGACCCCAGATGACCTATGGAACAGCCTGTCACTAGCTCTGCTATTGATGCCAGCCCAGAGAAACCCAACTGTACCTGTTCATGGAGAAACTTCAACTTTCCAAGCTTAGGTCGAGATGAGGCAGCGGGGGTCTTCTTGTTAGGGGGCAGGTGGAGACTGGTGGGCCTCTGAGGCAGAGTCTGGTGGGGGTGGATGGTGGAAAAGAGACAGCTATCTGTCGATCCAGTACTGCCCTGCTGACTCTTCATCGTTGTTTCTAAACTGGTGACCTGAACGATGAAGATCTGGTTAATGCATTTATAGCAAATGCGGCAGAGGCAACGAAAGTACAATACTACCTCAGTGCTTTGCAGTCTTTCACAGTTTGTTGCTTGCAGCTGGGAATCAAACGGTTTAAACTCCGTCAGGTAATCATCAGACATTTCCCTCAGGTTCTTCTCAACCTGAAGAAAAAAATGGATTCACTAAAGATAATTACACAGAAGGGTAAAGAGGCAAGCGGGAAAAGGGCTGAACCTCTTTTGGATTCAGTTTGGTGGCCTCTGGGTTATCTTCTGTCAACTGCAAGCAGACATCATCTGCATAAGTGGCAGCTGTTCAGAGACCGCTGACATCCAGAAAGCAGAGGATGTTCATGACATACGGTGTGTCAAAAAAAGGTTTTAAAGCAACAGATTCAGAAGGTTGTCCCTCTTAAAAAGATCATAGAGGTCTGTAATGTTCATCATTGGAACATTTCAGCTGTGAGACAGAATGTCCAAAATAATCCAGAAAAATCACTTTGTGCAATACATATATATATATCTGGCTTTTGGTTTGAGGAGCTCAGGGACAAGGCCGAAGGGTCACGGGGTTGCTGGAGCCCATCCCAGCTACTGTTGGGCAAAGGCAGGGTTCACCCTGGACCAATCACCAGTCTGGCTCAGACTATTGCTGAGTCTTTATTTTTGCAGTATTCTACTTTAGTAAAAAGAGGAATGAAAAGAGCTCTCTGACAGATTAGTCTCACGTTTGTTTCAAGTCTGTTCTTATAATAAGATTCTCTGATAAATATTATTATGTCAAAGAAAGCATTGTTAGGGTTATTATCTTGTCTTCTGTTTCTTTTTATAAACAGACTTTGTGTGCGTGCATGCGTGTCTGTGTGTGTGTGCGTTTGTGTGTGGGTGTGCATTTGTGCGTGTGTGGGGGGGGTGCGTGTGTGTGTGTGCGTTTGTGCGTGCGTGTGTGTGTGCGTGTGTGTGTCTGTGTGCGTGTGTGCTTGTGTGTGTGCGTGTGTGTGTGTGCTTGTGTGTGTGTGTGTGCGTTTGTGCGTGTGTGGGGGGTGCGTGTGTGTGTGCGTTTGTGCGTGCGTGTTTGTGTGCGTTTGTGCGTGCATGTGTCTGTGTGTGTGTGTGCGTGCGTTTGTGTGTGTGTGCGTTTGTGCGTGCATGTGTCTGTGTGTGTTTGTGCGTGTGTGGGGGGGTGCGTGTGTGTGTCTGTGTGCGTGTGTGTGTGTGCTTGTGTGTGTGTGTGTGTGTGTGTGCGTTTGTGCGTGTGTGGGGGGGTGCGTGTGTGTGTGAGTTTGTTCGTGCGTGTGTGTGTGCGTGTCTGTGTGTGTGCATGTGTGTGTGCGTGTGTGCGTGTGTTTGTGCGTGCATGTGTCTGTGTGCGTATGTGTGTGTGCATGTGTGTGTGCGTGTGTGTGTGTGCTTGTGTGTGTGTGTGTGTGTGTGCGTTTGTGCGTGTGTGGGGGGGTGCGTGTGTGTTTGTGCGTGTTCGGGGGGTGCGTGTGTGTGTGTGAGTTTGTTCGTGTGTGTGTGTGCTTGTGTGTGTGTGTGTGTTTGTGCGTGTGTGGGGGGTGCGTGTGTGTGTGTGAGTTTGTTCGTGTGTGTGTGTGTTTGTGCGTGCATGTGTCTGTGTGCGTATGTGTGTGTGCGTGTGTGTGTGCGTGTGTGTGTGTGCTTGTGTGTGTGTGTGTGTGCGTTTGTGCGTGTGTGGGGGGGTGCGTGTGTGTGTGCGTTTGTGCGTGTGTGGGGGGGTGCGTGTCTGTGTGTGTGTGTGCGTTTGTGGGTGCATGTGTCTGTGTGCGTGTATGTATGTGCGTGTGTGTGTTTGTGCGTGTGTGGGGGGGATGCGTGTGTGTGTCTGTGTGCGTGTGTGTGTGCTTGTGTGTGTGTGTGTGCGTGTCTGTGTGCGTGTGTGCTTGTGTGTGTGTGTGTGCATTTGTGCGTGCATGTGTCTGTGTGCGTGTGCGTGCTTGTGTGTCTGTGTGCGTGTGTGTGTTTGTGCGTGTGTTTGATTGTGCGTGCATGTGTGTGTGTGTGTGTGTGCGTGTGTGTGTGAGCACGCACGTCCAGCAGTTTCAAGCCGTCCACATCCATGGTAGCCTCAGTGTTTGCTGCTCCCATCACCCCTGCAGCAGACGGATGGTTCTTCTGGTTCCCTGAGATCACAGACACAGCTGTCAGCGGATGACGATTGGCTGTAACTGTTGCTGGATTTGCATGCAGGTTACGTATAAAGCTGCACAGTAACTACTTCATACTTTCAGTCTTTTGAATGTTAGTATTTCTTCATTTTAATGAGAAAGGTGACGTGTGTTTACTTTTCATCATGCGGTACCCCAGCAGTAGAGCCACGAGGACGATGGTAGCCGTGGCAACAGTTCCCACGGTGATGAGGGTTGACTCCTTTGATGTGAACTGGTGATCTGTGGAATGATCAACAAGTTCAGAGCAGTTATGGAGAAACTCTTGGGCTTCTGAATAGAAGGGAATGTGAAAGCCAATGAAAGATGCTGCAGGCTGTGCTTTTCTCTGTGGAAGCAGAGACTTCAGGTCTGCATTGATCCCACTGTTAGACCATCCTCAGACAGTGAACATGCGGCTTTTTCATTCCTCCACTGTGGCTCCTTGGCTTTAGTGATTTAAATGAATACTGGGTTTGTAGTTCTGGTAAATTAGTTAATGAGGTTTTGTCATTTTTGTTTACATATTTATTATTTTATATGACCAAGCAAAACATGGTAAAAGATGTTATTTAGGGTCAGAGTGGTAATTGTTAGAATAAGTATAAAGCACATATTCTCACCTTCTTCTGCACAACAACGTTTCTTTGTTGTTGAACTTGAGGCAAAGTTCCTATGAGTATATATATATATACATTTACAGACTAGATCTGAACAAAATCTACACTAATTCTACTTGGTGATTCTCAAAATGTTTTCATGTTTACATATGAAAATAAGAAGATGACGCTGCACCAAAGTCATGATGATAGAAAATACCAGGTTTGACTTTTTGCCTTTTTCATTTAAGTAAATCTGCTGCAGCAGGAGCATCCTACTTGACACAGGGTGTCTTTTATTTTGAAAGGAACTTGTACGTGCTGCAGACAAATTAAAATCCTTGATTCAATCATTTTAAATATTTAAACAGCAAATGCTATAATGGCTTAATGGCCACGATCAAATAGAGTTTGGGATTTTTCTAAATGGAGAAGTGGGACTTTCTGGCTCTCGTTGGTTTTGACCCAGTGAGAACTTGGTCCAAACTGGTCTTTTAGTGCCAAAGCTTGCAGAGCCCTGACCTGGTTCAGCACATCCATGACGACTTTCAGTAACGGGTCTTTTATCGAGACATAACTGCCTGACTCCTAACCAGTCTGATTGCTGTGGTCTCTCTTGATTGGCTTAAGGCCAGGTGAGGTGGTGGTGGGCGGGGCCTTAGAGTAGTCGGTGTTACAGAGGTCCTGGTTGCAGCAGCAGAAATGATAGTTGGCTTTCTGCATTTGAGAAGATATTGCTGTTGCCAAAAAGCAGCCGTCGTCATGACACTCCTGCTGGTTACCAACAAATGTCCAACAACCTGGATGAAAACAAAAAAAAGCATCAAAGACAAAACATGGATAAAAGATCAGCATTTGTTTTATATAAATATGTTTTCACGTGATAAAAACTTGAAATTGTGCTTTAAAAGAAGCTAAGCATGGGAGAACTAGTGACAAAATGAGTCAACAGTGCTCTGCACCTTGCTTCAAGAGCAGCATTTCTCCATCTGCTCTCTTTTCCCATAATCCATAGCAGCTCGAACCACGGCTGCAGTGGATGGTGCCATTCTCTTTCACCCCTCTTGGCATCCCATTGGTGGAGGCAGACTCCACCCTGTGAGGATAGTGGCTGAAGGCACAGAGTCTGTCCTCTCTGTCCTGTGACCGCAAACCTGCAAGCACAAACGAAAGCAGAACTGCAAACTCTGACTAAAGTCAAACTTTTAGACAAAAGATGGGGATAAAGACGGTTCAGCATGATGGACACACGTTCTAAAACAGCTATAGGTAAATAAGGTGAAGGTGAAATGGAGGTGTTATCAGTAAAGCCTCCATACTGACCTCTAACTGTAGGCAGCAGCAGGATGCAAACACATGCGGTTAGTGCTGGGGGGGGCATTTTGGATCCTGGGTGAGACCTTAGAGATAATAGACAATCTCCATCTGTCAGCGCTCTGAAACAGAAACCCAACAGATTGATTACGCTTTTTATCCCTGGGGGGTGTAGAAAAGACACATCTGGGAATGTTTGGGGAACCATCTTAGCTTAAACTGAGAGGAAACAGGCTACTGGGTTTAGATGATGAAAAGTCTGGTCTCTAAATTTGATCGACCAAACTTTTTCCACGTTGAGGATGGGAGAGCAGACCCTTCCTGCAGGCTGGATACACCAACAATCCATGAGCTCTGTGAAAAATGATAAAGATGTCCCGATTTGGATGGTTGATGATTGGATTTCTGACAGTTGATATCAAAGGATTTCTGATTTCGTTTCAAAAGCTCCTTTTAGCGTGAGGCGAAGCGTCAAAGCTTTTTGGAAACAAACGCGCCGGACAATTAAGACTAGCGGTGCAACGCATCTCAAAACTTATGGTTCGGATCGTGTCACGGTTTCAGAGGTTCTGACCAGTAAAATGTAAAAAACCAGGAACAAATATCAAGATGAAAGCTAACAATTTGTTTTCGAAAAGATATATATGTAATAATTTGTAAAATACTTCAAAACATAAATACACATGCACGCAATTCACCACTGGCGGGCGGAGCCCTTCACAAAAGCGGGTTCAGACTGAGCACGTGTGACAGACGTCAGGAGAAGGTTCTGCTGCTGCAACATCGTCCAGCACCCCCGGTTTGGCGGTGGGTCGGTAGCGGTTTGGGGTGGCATGTCTTTGGAGGGCCGCACAGCTGTCCACGTGCTCACCAGAGGTAGCCTGACAAGTGGCATTGGGGGGGTTCATGCACTGTTTTAGCAATGCTGTTCCATGACTTCACCAAAAGCTTCAAGTGAATTTCCAAAACTAAAAATAAATACATTCAGTAAGGCTACTGTAGTCGGTGCCGCTAAATCAAACCAAGACACATATTGATACTGTCTGACCCCAAGTCTGTAAATGTAGTGACCAGCGCTGTTTAACCATGGACATAATGTAAGCGCTTTGGGTGTCTTGAAAAGCGCAGATAAATCCAATCCATTATTATTATTATGGGTAGAATCCAAACTAATATTAGATCTTCAGGCTGTTCTTGTGGTTTCATGTAAACGTTGATCACCCGGAGGCAGAAACAGGAAAAAAACGGCATTTTCCGTCAATCTGACCTTGTTTTCTCAGAAAGCTATAATTTGAGTTTATAGTCTGACGACCTTAAAGACGTCTTTGAACCATTTATGAAGCACTTTTAGGCTTTTTCATTTTGTTAAATAATATAAGGAAAGAGTTTTCCTTCTCATCAGCTGGTTCAGACTACAGATGACTGACACAGCTCCCATGGGGGGCACAGAGGGGCATTTTCAGCATAGTGTTGTGCTGCTGTTCTAAAGAAAACAGAAAAACAAGGAAGTGGACTTCCCCGTCAACGGTCCTTCGGGGGCTCCTCCTGAACTAAATCCTCCTTTAAATCAGCTGGAATAATGTCTCACATGGCTGGAAAATGCAAATAGAGGGTTCTAATAATCAACATCTTCCAGGGGGAGGAGCCCAGACCTTCTCTTATAGCACTTTACTTTATTTTGGAATGATAGAGATTTAAAAATAATGTCTGACTTGATTGGATTTGATTTCATTTGATTGCAGAGCGTTTGGGTTTTTTTTGGCATGAGAGTAGCTGGCTTCTTGACATCAGCATGAGCACACAAACACACCTGCAGACACACACGCGCGTGCCCCCCCCCCCCCACACACACACAGACGTTCACCACACCCAGAGGTTGACCCACGTGCAGCTAGTCTGAAGGATGCTCTGATGCCCCGGATTATCTACGGGCACAAAGGACCACCGTGAAGACGAAGGGCGGGTTTATCCCCCAACCCCGCACAAGGTCAGCCCCCAACAAACCCCGCACGAGGGCAGCCCCCCCCTCCAAAAAAAACCCGCACAAGGACGCGCGTCGTCAAAGGCTTCCTCCGCTCACGCGCGCACCGGCAGCAGAATCGGTGTCACTGAGGAAAAGTCCCGTCGCTGTGCAGAGGACGACCCTGTGTTGGGTTCGGCTCCGGTTCCGGTTCTGACCCGTCCGGGGTTTATGTCACCCGCATGTTATAAAATGCGGAGAGACCAAGCAGCGCTCCGCTCCATCCCATAGTGCTCCATCCCTACGCTCACGCAATCACACGCACCCCACTGAAGCTTCCGGAATGTCTTTTCAAAGTAAAGGCAGCTCGCAGACGTGACGTCATTGAGACTCGTCTGCTCAGAATATTATATTAAAGCCTACAACTTAAATCAATAAATGAGAGCTTAAATCTCAAATTTATGTCTCTAACTTTACTTCACTGACATAAAATACCGCCATGAAACCGTGTGTAAGAACTGTTTGTCAGTAAAATAATATCTATAAGATAGAATATCTCTATCGTGAGCTCAGGCTCTGTCAGGTCAAGCCATGGTTGGAGTAGACAAGTTCATAAACATTGGATAGTGCATTGAATTCTGGGAGAGGTCAAAGGTGAAGGCTCTTTAAAACCCCAGAAGTCAAGGCCATGGCCTCGCTTTGGGGCCACGCCACAACGGACGCCACCTTGTTGTAGAACGGATGGGGAAGAATAGCTGTGTCCATTTAGGTGAACCTTTTCTCTCAACGTTGAGCACCACCAAGACCAATTATTAGGAAAGTATAGATTGTTCACAGCAATACTGACATTTACCGTTAGTCAAGTTTCAATGACTTCAAAGTACTTTGATATATTTGCAGCAGTTTACCCAAATTCTGGCAGTGCATACAATATACTACTCTATCAGATCAGCAGTACTTTTAAATACTAAAAATACCTTTATAGGCATTAAGCATGATGCTGGATCATATTAAACTTTCTACTGCTGTTTGCCAAGAGGGGATTTGTCCCATTGTCAATTGGTAGGAATAGAACAAACAGATGTGTATTGTTTTTATGTACTTCATGTAATACTACAGTCATGTCAGCAATCTGGGTTATGTGGCTTTACTTGTCATTTATTGTTTACATAATAATTTGTTGCAATTTCAGATCAAAAAGTGAACAGCTTTTCAGAATTGCTTCTCATAAATATTGTGTTTTACTTCAGGAAGTCTTGTTTCTTTCTGGCCTTTTTGTTGGGGGGGGGGTCATCCAAACCCACACATGCATGAGGAGAGAGAACATGCAAGCTCCACACAGAGTGGACCCTGCTGGGGGTCAAACCAGGGCCTTCTCACTCAGTGCTAACCACTACACCACAGTGCAGCCCCCTAAATACAAAATCTACTTTTTGTAAATTACAGTCTTACTGTGAAAATTAAATGAACAGGATCAAGTGAGGTGACCTCACTACTTCAGAAATTGTCATGTGGGGGAAAATCTGTAACTCAATTTGGTTTCTCATATTTGTCCAAATCTGACAATGTTGAAAATAGAAACTTCTTTTGAACAAAAGTACAGTTTTGAGACAATAATGAGGAGATGGACACGTCAGCACCGCTGTTTAGTCTTTACCAAGAACTGTTTTGACTGCCGCCGTTTTGGCTCTTTAAATAAAAAGGCTCGCGGGTCTTTCCGCGTGGCTGGAGCCTGAATGGACGCTCGTGAGACGCCTATCAGGAAACAGCCAATCGTGTCGCGCGCGGGCAGATTCCAGCGTGGTTCGGAGGGCCCACAGTCCAGAGTCCGTCCAGAGTCCATCTCTGTCGGACAGGAGAGCGAGCAGGTGCTCCGAGAAAAACCAACTTTCTACTGAGGACCCGTTTCTTCTGGAGTTTGACAGGAAGGCGCGCGCATGGAGGCTTTGGTCGCTGCTGTGGACCAGGGCACGAGCTCCACACGGGTTCTGGTGAGACGCTTCACACTGAGTACAAATGCCAGCTGGGATTTTCATAGTATAGTATTACTGTGTGTTGTTTTTGAAACCGAGTATTTCTGCATAACTCTAAAAGTCTGACACCTTTCTAGAATGTTTTTTTTGTTTCCAGTTTGCTTTAAGATTTTACCTTTAAACCTTTGTGACACTGCGTCATATCCATAATTAGTACAACCTTCATGTCTCACAATATTTCCACAATGAACCTGAAACTGTACAAGTGAATTCAGTCTTTTTTTAACTGTAAAAACATCTAAATTGAGATGAAGATGGTTTTATTTTTCAGAATACCGGAAGTAAGACGTTTTGTATCGGTGACGTCACACTCACTCAGTCCAGTTCTCTCTTAATTGATGTCAATAATTCCTCACAAAGTTTTATTGAACTTTGGAAATCCTGAACACCACAGCAGGAGCTTTGAGGAATCTGTTGATAGGTGGAGGATGGATAACTCTCAGCAGGGACAGATTGTAAAAACCCTTCCTGCATGTTTTTTTAAAATACGTCTGTATTGCGCACACCTGTAGAAGGAGAACCTGTGTACCTGATCACAGCACAGCCTGAGAACTTTCTCTTCATCCTGACATTTTCAGTACTACAGCACAACTTCCTGTGTGAAACAGCTTTTTTATAGAATAGTAACAAATACTATTTATTGCTAATTCCCAAGTGCATTAAATCCAGAATAAAGTACAGTGTTCCCTTGTTGGGTCGCGGTTCACCTTTTGTATGGTTTCACTGTTTTTTTCAGGGTAGATTTTTCTTTATCTATTTGTTTTCTGGACCGGAGGAACCAGATTGTTTTCGGAATTTTTCTTTCTCACCACGCATCTCAGCAATGGCTTCACTGATGGCGCATCCTCAAAGACTCACTAAAATGAAAATAAAAAAATGAATTTTGGACCAAAAACAAAGGAAAGGGGCCAAAACAGGTTCTGCTGTGGCCACACCCCCTTAACAGAGATGCCGAACAGTGAACATACACTATGTGGTCATACAAAAGAGGTTTGTAATTCATCTGTTTGGCCTTTTATGTTATTTTTTCAGGTGTTCAATGCTAAAACGGCTGAAGTGATCAGTCAGCATCAAGTCGAGATCAAACAAAGCTTCCCCAAAGAAGGGTGAGTCCACCTCAAAGGTTGAAGACACCCCAGCTTGAAGGGGATTGAAGGGTCTTTACGTCATTGTGTACATTTTTGGTCCTAAGAAAAGTCCTCCATGAAGATCTTTTCTTTTTTCTCCAGAAATTTGTCCGTTTTAGCCGGAGTGTGTTCAACCATAGAGTACTTCTAATCTCTTTTACGGTGTAATACTTGCTGATAGTCTCTCCACAGACTCCATTTAGAATGTAAATCCTGCATACAAGGAAGACTTTTTAAACTCATGTTCTAGTCTGCAGTAGATCGGATCAAAAACACCTTTAAAAAAAACATTTTTATTTTGCAAAAAATGACAAGGCCTTCTGATGCTTTGAGTGCAGGGGTCCTGACTAGGAGTCTGGTCCAAACCAGGCTTATTCTCCACCAAAATGGGCTTTTTGGAGTAAAAAGCAAATGTTTCTGTTCATGTTTTTCTAAATCAGATGGGTGGAGGAGGACCCCAAGGAGATCATGCAGTCTGTCCATGAATGCATTGAGAAGACCTGTGAAAAGCTGAGCCAGCTGAAGGTTGACATCTCCAGGGTTAAAGGTGGGACCCCGACGAGCACACTGACACACGTGACAGGGCGCTAACCTCCTCCGGCCTGAGAGATATCCTGAAACTTTTAAGACCCAGGTATTTGTATGTGGAGACCATCTCCACCTCCACTCCATTGATGCAGACAGGCTGGAAGGATGGAGCTCCTTGTAGAAAGTCCAGGACCATTTCCTTCATTTTGGAGATGTTGAGGTGAAGCATGTTCTTTTGGGATCACTCTATGAAGGTCTTTACCAGACTCCTGTACCCCCCCCCCCTTAATGCATGCCACCATTGCTGTGTCATGTCATGTGACATGTATCAGAGTTGTAGCAGGAATCAGATGTGTAGGGAGGGAAAAGGAGAGGTGAGAGAACAGTTCCCTGTGGAGCACCGGTGTGGCTGGTAACCACTAAGGACACTGTTCTCCTCAACCGTACAAATTGAGGTCTGTCAGTTAGCTAGTCCATGATCCAGCTAATAAGGTGGGGGTCAACAGCCATGTCAGTGGAGAAGGTAGAGCACACCATCCTCAGTCCCACCCTCCTTTTGAATGCAAACTGCAGAAGGTCCATCTTATTCTGCGCCTGTGGTTGCATAGAACCAGCTGTTCAAAGGTTTCATTATGTTGGAGGTCAGAGCAACTGGCTTAAAATCACCTGGGTCATTTACATGGCACTTCTTGGGAACAGGAATTAAACAAGATGTGAGGGATTTTTTCCTGAATGAACACTGAGATTGTAAACCTGCTGTGTTGGAGCAGTCAGTTCAGTAGACGAGGTCTTCAACAATTTGGGGACAGCTTATGAGGACCAGAAGCCTTGCTAGGATGGAGTCTCCGCAGTTCTCTTCTCATCTGGTCCATAGGGAAGGATGGGGGCTGGCAGGGAGGAGCCAGGTTTTGGATGGGGGGTTCTGATGTACAGGACAGAGGAGGAATGCTATGAACTTTGTTGAAGCCGGTGATTGCTCTCATCTCATTCCAGGCCTCTCCTTTATCCTTTTTCATCAAGATTCCTTCCAACACTCTTAACCTCTTTCTGCACCTCTTTCATCAAGTTTTTGTCTTTGCCTGCTATTTCCTGTTGAGGACAGCCTTTACTGTACCTCACTGGTGATGCAGGGTTTGATGTTGGCAAAGCACTTTGCCATGTCCACACAGATATTTATGTAGTGTCATTCTGCCCACAGCCCCCTGTGATCCTGTCAGCAGATTCCAATCTGTGGTAGCAAATCTGTCTTTCTGTCTTTCCACCTCTGTAGACCACTGTTGCTGAACTGTTGCGGTTTGCCTTTTTGTGTATGCGGGATGTGGGAGAACCAAACTGTGATCAGATTTACCATGGGGAGGGAATGGGGTGGCTGAGGATGCCTTCTTCACATTGACATAGAGCAGAAAGAATGTTTTGTTATTCCTGGTGGGGCAAAGTATTTATTGGGGAAGATTTGCAAGTGAGGAGTCCAAAGTAACATGATTGAAATCTCCAGATATGATAAGAAGTGCTTCTGGTTTGTAGGGCTGTTGTAGATGGAGTCGCATGCTGCCTCTGCGTCGCTCTTTAGGGAATGTAAGCACACACAGCGATGAGAGAACTTGGGATGTGGTATGGGCGGATGCCTACGGCTTGCAGCTCCAAGTTGGAAGAGCATATTACGCTTGAGTTGTTGAGGTTAAACCACCTCTGGTTGGCGTAAAGCAGGGGTCTCAAACTCAATTTACCTGGGGGCCACTGAAGGCGGGGTCTAGCTGAGGGAGGGCCGCAGCTTCAACGCACACACGCAACTTGTGAGTATCTGAGAGACAATAAATTTACTGTACTGACTGCAAGCCGCCGATGACTACAAAACAATGCATTGTGGGAAATGTGTCCTGACGGTTTTTGTAGTTGAGTGATCAATTAAAATCATTTAAAATACCTATTGATTAAAAATAGGCTACATACATTACAAAACATTAAAATCAATATAAAAGACATAATAACACAGATCATACTGAGGGGGACAGGCATATTAAAACTAAATTGAATTTTAAGGACAACTCCAACTTACTGTCCTTCAGGCGCGGCGCGCTGGTTCATCTCAAACACGTCTATCGTTGCATTTTCACACGTACTTTCAGAGTGTCTCAGACTAAATCGTGTTGTTTTCTCGCACGTGTTTAATTTTAGAGCCCCGTTAGGTGTCACGCATGTAGGTGTGGGACATTTTTCTGCGCAGCGACCCGACTTTCCTGCAGGAGCAGATAGACCCGTTTGGTCGGGGTTGAACGCCGCCGCGCGCCTAACCGTAACCATAACCCTCCTCCGGGTCTATGCGACCCAGAAACAAGTTCAGCAACCGCTGCATGGATCTAGAAAAATTACGAGCGAATAAATATGTTCTAATGAGGAAAGTAAGGAAATCCTTAATGTGGTCCGGGGAAGGGCGGTCAGGTTTCCTGCCTTAAATGTTTTCCTGCTTTAAAGCCCGGTAAACGTCCCGCCCCCAAGAGTCATTTACCCCACGGTGATTGGTTGGTTGGTCAGCTCCGCGAACACTGAAAAGGTGTCATTCATACAAACTGGCGGGCCGCATTAACATTAAACTTTCATATTGAGGCGGGGGCAGCAAAATATCATCTTGGGCGCCGCGAGTTTGAGACCCCTGGCGTAAAGGATAATCCCCTCACCAAAACTCCTGTAACATAAAGGAGTGAGAGCGCTGATGGTCAGCTCCAGACCTTCAGGGCCATTGCCCACCTACAGTTGGTTCAGGGGTAGGGCGTTTTGTTTTTGCTTTTGGGTGGTGCAGCGAGGGGCTGAGGGTCCATGCTGGGATGCTGCTTCCATCTTTGATTGACATTCACATTGTTGTGAATCTACAGCAGTGGGCGTGACCAACCAGAGAGAGACAACCCTGGTGTGGGACAGAGCAACTGGGGAACCGCTCTATAACGCTATTGGTAAGAGTGTTTCCCTGCTTCTTTACTCCAAACCTGTCTGTGCACATTTACAAATCCAAACATGGTTTCAGCAGAGTTCTGGTTAACCATCTGATGGAAAATGAAAGATTTGTTTATGTGTCATTCTTACTCCTCTATCTGAGAGTCTGCAGCAAAACAGGTCAATTATAAAATAGCTTATAGACCCACTCCACTGAAAATGGTGTTTTTAACATGTTCTTGTTGCATTTTTTTCATGATGGAGGACAAAGGCCTAAAGGACCAAGCCAGCATTAGCAGTGCAACAAAAATAGTGAGCATGACCAGTTCTATCCATCTGTACAGTTTAGATCAGGGGTCGGGAACCTTTTTGGCCAAGAGAGCCATAAACGCCACATATTTTTAAATGTAATTTCGAAAGAGCCATACAATAATGTAGTGTCCCCGTCCCACACTGAGCTACAGAGACTTAACCTCTTTTAAGGTTCTTTATTCTTGTTACTGCAGACCGCAACAAACGGCGAACAATTAATTCAGAAACTCCTGAATCTCTGCCGCCGAGACGAGAGGAGATTTCTTCTCCCAACTTTATATTCCCCCCTCCCGCTCCAGCCCTCCCATTTCCCTTATTCGGCCCATAGCTGAACCCCATTGGTCCAAACTCCCTAACAACAGGCTGAGCGACAGAACTGAGGGCCAATCAGATCTCTGCTTGATCGATGCGTTCAATGAACTCCAGAACTTTTAACACGGCCCAACAGCCAAATTAAACTCAGTCCGCGACAATATGTTTACAACTAAATATACAAGTGAATGTGTGCATTTGATGTAATTTCAACACTTTTAAAGTACAATAAGTCTGTGGATTCTTTTTGATAACATCGTTATGCTGTTGCTAATAAATGATGAGTATTTCTCGTGGTGGTTTTGCTGATGGTCTAGTCTGGTTGATCCGTGGTGAGTTTCTGCTTCATGCAGGCGTTGAGACTTTAAACGGGATCTTAGGTCTGAATGTTCTGTAGATGTGACAAAGACTGCACACATGCAGACGCGGAGACAAACACATACTCAAACGCTGCAGTGAGTGACGGGCAGCGGGTTTAACGTTATTACCATCCCTGCGCGATTCACCTGCTACCTGTGCCCACAACTCCACCCCCCCTCTGCTTTCTTCCTCACACATCCCGTCTCCGCAACTGCACGCTCTTTCTCAGAGACGGGAGCGCGCAATTTTAGGCACGGCAATTCACAGGTTTCCGGATGCTACAAACTCTGTGAACTGTAAACTGATAGTTTTCTCTTCAAGCACCGCTACTACTGCGTGCCTCTGGCATCGCATCGCGCCCGAGAAGGACTGGTCTAATGAAAAAAAAAAAAGTATAATTAAAGATTTGTCTGCGAGCCACATGTGACCATCAAAAGAGCCATATATGGCTCGCGAACCATAGGTTCCCGACCCCTGGTTTAGATCATGGATCTGTTTGTTTGCAGGTGGATGATCAGAATGGAGCAACGCATGGAGACTTTACCAACTGTGGCCCCACGTCAAAGCTATTAGCTTTTTTCATCTGCTCCTGATTCACAATTATTTGAATGAAGACATTTTCAGAAATTAGATTTTAATCTGGATTTTCCTCATACATGTCCTTCATCATGGAAAGAAACGCAACAAGAACACGTTAAAAACACCAAAAACAAACATTTTCATCAGAGCGGGCCTTTAAAAACCCATTCAGTCCAGAGGGTTACACCTGAAACACTTTCATATTTAGTCTATTCTTCACTAATTTATGCAGTTCAAACATATAATTGGAAGTATAGTTAAAATCAGCAATGGTCTGGACTGAAATGGATTAAACTGACGTCAGTGTTTTGAATTAATCAGAACGTCACCATAGAAACAGTTCAATTTAGCTCCTTGCACCTTCAGCCAACTGCAGCTGTGAGGCTAAGACTTTAGGAAGTGAGAAGAATTGCAGTGAAAAAGCTTCAAACTTGCTGTAGAAGTGAATTATCTCAGTGTTTACCTTTAGATAAAAGACTGGTGTCTCTGGAACAATTTTACTTTGCATTAGCATTAATACCTGCAGCCGAGGGAGGACTCGCTCAGAAAAAGCCTCTTTAACACACAGATGGGATCTTGGACCTCTGTGTAGAATCATGTTTTCTCACAGAGGCTTTTTTCTCCTTTCTGCCTTGGGTTCAGTCTGGCTCGACCTGCGGACACAGTCAACAGTGGAGAGGCTGATTAAAAAAGCTCCAGGCGAAAACAAGAACCACCTCAAGGTGAGAGATGACGGACATGAAGTGATAATGTCCTACATGGAAAAGTCCTCCTTGTAGCTCCATAAATTACTTTTCCAGTGAAACATTTTTCACTCAAAAATTCAGGATTCTTTTTAGATCTTCCTCAAAAAGTTCCTCAGGATTGAAGCTTTACTTCCGCCTCATGCTGGCTTGGAAAGAATTCCAAGGCAGGTTTGAAGGGTGAGGCAAAGTGTGCCTGACGTAGGAGCGGGAGGAGTTGGGTGTCCTGGTGGTTTTGGCTTTGTCAAAGCCGTAGCACTGCAATCAAGAGCAGGACTTAAAGTAAAAAAATAATCTCACCAGTAACAATACCGACTTGGTACCAATACTTGGATCGATCCACCCACCACCAGCAGACTCCCAAGGACACTGTCGCTTATCCTTTTTGGACTCTAAAGGAAACACTTCTTCATGTTCAGTACTGAGCGAAAACTCCTGGGAACCGCTGTCTTTCTGGGACGATGACTAAAAGGTTGCCTTTTTGTTTGTTGGTGTTGGATTTAAAAAAATAACAACTTTCCTTTTCCCAGTCCTGGCAGCATGGACAGGTACGACACCCCAATGCCTGCCTTCAGATCTGGGACTGCTTAAGATACAGACATCAACAAACATGTTTATGTGTGAAAAGAGTAAAAGAATCAGAAGTTCTTGTGATGTGTGACAGATCAGGAGGCCAGAAAACCATAAGATTCCCTGCTGTTGTCAAAGGCCAAACCTTTCATTGGATTTTTGTTTGATTGCTTGTCATCAACACATCGATGTGTGCAGCACTTGACAGGACTGCCCATCAGTACCTACTTCAGTGCAGTGAAGCTGCGTTGGCTGCTGGACAACGTAGACGAAGTGCGTGAGGCGGTGCGCACTGGGCGGGCCTTGTTTGGGACTGTGGACTCCTGGATCATCTGGGTAAGACCTTCTGAGCGATGCTTCTCTGCACAACACAACGGATGCAGAACTCCTTGAGCTTCCTTTCCTGTTCAGAATCTAACTGGCGGCAGGAGCGGAGGGGTCCACGCTACAGATGTGTCCAACGCCAGTCGTACCATGCTCTTCAACATTCACTCCATGGAGTGGGATCCTGAGCTGTCCAGGTAAAACACACTAGGTTTGGCGACCATGTGCTTATTTTTGTGTTCTCACTGATTGTACTGAGAGCACTCCCAAACAAAAATACAAGAACGAGGAAATCCACTGGATTGCATTGTTGATCTCAGAGGTCAGAGGAGAACGGTCAGACTGGTTCCAGCTGATGGAAAGACAGCAGGAACTGAAAGAACCACTGATTCCAACCGAGGTCTGCAGAAGAGCATCTCTGAAAGAACAACACGTCCAACCTGGAGGCAGATGGACTACAGCAGCAGAAGACCACACCGCGTACCACTGCTGTCAGCTAAGAACAGGAAACTGAGGCTGCATTTACCACAGACTCACCAAAACTGGACCATAGAAGATGGAAACCGTTGTCTGGCCTGATGAGTCTCCATTTCTGCCTCCACATTCAGATGGTAGTGTCAGAATTTGGGGTCAACAACATGAAGGCATGGATCCATCCTGCCTTGTAACAACGGTTCAGGGTTCATGCTGGTTAAGGGAGTGAAGACATCATCTGCTGTCAGGCAGGCAGAGTCCTGCCGTCCAACCTGCTTCATGTGCATAAAAGTGCCGCTGTTCAAAATAAAACCAATAAGAAACCTGAAAAGGGAGGTATTATAGGACACTGCTGATTGGATATTGACACTTCATTTTTATAGAATGATATTTGGCATGAAGCGCCTGGAACCAAAGACATGGATGTTGCTATCTTAAAATAGCTAATGCTTTCAAAAAATATTTTAATTCCAGACCTACGAAGTGATACTGGAAATTATTTGTACTAATCACAAAACTTTTATACTTTTTTTCCCTTTTTCTGGTCAAATTTCAATGAAGCATTTTAAGCAACAACATGTTCTTGTTTTTATCATTACTGTAGAATTGTGTTTCGAGTACTTTATGTTTACCAGTTTGTGAGTTAATCATTTTCAACACTTTAATGCAGATTTGTTTGACAGGAAATGACTGCTAAATTAAATGCCGTGTTGTCAAAAAGGATAAGGAAAAAATAGTTGGAGCACGGCCAAAGTGATCCAGACTACCAAGAATCCGAAATCAGCTGAATTATTCACAGAAATTAACCCTTTTCTGGGTTTGTAGTGTGATTTCTTGGTTCATTTTGGTTAGTTAAGGTTTAAGTGTTCAAAGTACAAACTCTAGTCAGAAAAAACTTTGAGTGGTCTGTCTGTTGATTAAATCTGTAACCCCCTGTGTTTTCTGCTGTGATGGCAAACTCTGTGTAAACATTAGTAACCTCTTGTAGGTCAGAGGTCATATCACCAGTGGACTTCTTCCCTGTTTTGATACAGCTTGTAGTGACTTTTCTGCTTGTAAGCAGGACTTCATGTTCTTGTGGCTCCATTACGTTGGCCCTGAAGTGTCAATCACACCAACAAATCACTTCACTAAAAAACTATCACGACGACAATCAAAGATGCAGAAAAAAAAACCCAAAAGGCATCAGAATAAAATTGAAGTGTTCTGGAAAACAAACGTAATTTCCAGAAATCAAATCAAAATGTTTATAATTGGTATGGAGTATTTCCAGTATTGCTTCATACCAAAAAGCTTTAGGTTGAAATGATGGACAGACATCATCATCCAATTAGCAAAGTTCCAAAGTACCTATCTTTTCTGATTTCTTTGTTTGCAACATTTTTTAACTTTTCATTTTGATTTCTGGAAATTATTTAAGTTTTTTTGGTTAAGAAAATAAATGAATAAACACAAGGAAACCAGAGTCACTCTGAGAAAACCACAAGATCTTAAGAAACTTGCAGGTTCTGTATCATGCTATTCTTAGAACATGATAATACCTTTAGTACACTAAAGAACAAATTTTTTATTAGATTAGAGTTATTTTCACTATCTATTTTTCTACCTGGAACTAAGATGACTCAATCTCTGAGGCTCCACCTTTCTCTCATTGTGGGTGCCGCCCATTTCATGACATCATCATAGAGTTGGCCTCAGCGGCGTGTCTGTGTTTCGCCCACAAAAACAAACATCTAAACTTTTAAAAAGATGGATGTGCATATTGTGCAAACAAAAGGAAAGTGTTTTAGCCAATAGCCACTAGCTCCACTGAGAAATTGGGCGTGTCTGTTAGCCTGGGGGCGGCACTGGCAGTGCAGACTCTTCCTGAAAGGGGCGGTTCCTCACTTTGTGATGTCACAATGTGAGGAATACTGAGAAATGCGTGAATCAAAAAACCGCTTTGTGGTTTCTTTTCATGAGGTATAAACATTATGAGACACCTAAAAGCTCAAAAAGTAGATTTTTCACGATATAAACCCTTTAAAACAGTGGTCCCCAACCCCGGGCCTCGGACCGGTACCAGTCCGTGGGTAATTTTGGATAACTTACATGACTTCCTTTTATTTATTTCGCAATCTGAAAGATTTTTTACTTTGAAAAATTGCGTCATTCTCTGTTCCATCCGTCTATGTTGCTCTTGACGCGACAATTCGCTCGTCTCTGCCACGTGACAGGATACCGCTAAAATAAAACCCAGGAACTTGCAAAATGGAATAAAAAACAAACGTCTTTGGAAAGTTTCTTTGCCAAGTAGAAAAGGCCCAGCCAGGAGACAGAAAAAGAGCCTTCCACTTCCAAAATAGGAAAGCTACATTTAATAGACAGTATCAGGAGTCTTACTTAAAATACGGTTTTATCCCAACGGGAGATTCCCTCCAACCATTCAGCATTGTGGTGAGTTGGTTTTCCATGCACTTATTTTGAAGGCATGTTTAAATGTTATAATAATAGCGACCAGAGAATGTTGCGGGCATAATTCATGTTTATTGTTATGTTTAGAAAATACCACAGTTTTAATCCAGGTCTCATTATTTAGTTGTACTGTAGTGTCGTCATGTGCAGGTTTGGTCTGCTGTGAGAGTTCCACAGGCTGCAGGGGTTACTGTCGGAGCTGGCAGCACATGAATTAAATCAATCCCCTTTGCCGGCTTTGGTCAGAATAGTTTTGAGCATGGGTGTTTCTTTTTGCCTACGGGTCCTTTCATCTAGCAGTTATGTTGTTTCACCCTTAGTTATTTCTTCCTGTTGTGTTTACTTCTTTTTAGCACCATGAGTGTGGGAAGGGGAGAGGATGATGAGACCTGTGTGATGTACAATGTTCAGCGTGTCAAAATAAAAGTGCAGAGTACGTCTTATCACGTGTGTCTGCCTTTATTGCTGCGTTGCTGCAGCGTGTGTCCGCCACATGTAACATACCGGTCCGTGAGAATTTTGCCAGACATCAAACCGGTCCGTGGCACAATAAAAGTTGGGGACTGCTGCTTTAAAACACGTGTCAAACAAAATAAAAATTGGTGTGTATTTATTAATATCTAGGGGGAATTGGACTTGAAATATCGGATTGGGCAACTATACATTAGGACTTAAACACTGTCCATATAACCTAACCTGCCTATGCTAGAATAACAAGCAAACATATGTTTTCTATGCAACTGGAATTGTCACTTTAAAAAGTTATAATAAATAAATAAATGAGTTATTTAAACATTAAGGAGTAGTTGCATTTATTTTCATTACATTGAGTTACATGTATAAGTTACATCTGGCCCTTTGAGGACAGACACTATGCTGATGTGGCCCTCAGTGAAAATGAGTTTGAACCCCTAGTTTAAAACATTTAACCCAGAAAC
The DNA here is from genome assembly GCA_037389245.1 of Oryzias sinensis. Taxonomy (NCBI): domain Eukaryota; kingdom Metazoa; phylum Chordata; class Actinopteri; order Beloniformes; family Adrianichthyidae; genus Oryzias; species Oryzias sinensis. The sequence continues at coordinate 10,771,871 of CM074501.1, read as the reverse complement.
TGAATCCATGAACATCAACACAGAAAAACCTATGTTCCCACACCTGTTAAGGGAATTAGCTCTCAGAACAAAATGTAAATGTGACAGTGTTGTATTTTCAGGTACTTTGACATCCCAATGGAAATCCTTCCAGACGTGAGAAGCTCCTCTGAAGTTTATGGCTGGATGGTGAGCTCTCTCTGCATTCATACCCTGTTCATGTTGTTAAGTTTTTGTAGAGTTCTGACAGTCAGGAGAGGAAACGTGTCATTGGTGTTGTCAAACATTTCTTCATGAATTCCAAGGAGTGTAATCAGGTTTTATTAGCATCTAAGGGGTTATCCATGTCAATGGTTTGAATGTCATCCAAAGTCTTAAGACGTGGGTCCCAGGGATACACAGTGGCAGTCTGTGTTCAGTTCCCTGGTTGTGGTCTCTCCCTGAGCAGTGAGTGGAGTAGATCCTGCTAGATCCTGGACAAAAATCAAAAACTGCCAAGTCTGAATCAAAGCCGTTTCCTGTCGTCACAGTTACTGTGTTTTGGGTACTTTTGTTTGTCCTCATCATTGCACAGTAATTGCTATTTTACTAGTTTGTGCAATAAGCCCTTTGCACTGTTGTTCAGAGGTTGGCCACCTGGTTTGTTTTCTGCACTCATCCAGGTCCTTGACCTGTGAGCTATCCAGGATAAAACTATGTAGTTATGTATGCAGGTTGATGTAGTTCTGGGATAATGATTAGCAGTCTTTATTGGATCAAAGACCGGCTCAACTTTTGAAGCAGCTTTTTGATGGAAGCAGCTTCTTATCCTCTGTCCAAAAAAGAACGTTTTGTCTCGTCTGCTACCGTTGTGTGGCACCACCATCTATGTCCTAAATGCTGGTTATCTTGCTTTATGCCTGTTTGTATTATATTAAAGTTCGATTTTCTTCCAGCTGCCGAAACCTTCCTCTCTCTTCTCAGTGTTTATACATTGCTGTAGATATAAAGCCGCCTTGATAAAGCTGCACCCTGGGGGGCCATGTAGCAGAGGTAGAGCAGTCGACCTCCGATTGGGAGATGACAGGTTCAATTCCCGCTCTGCCCGCCCAGTGGTAGTTTGGGTGCAGAGTGAACTGCTGCTGTTGGTCCACTGCACGTGTTTAAGTCAACATTAACTTAGACATCTCCTTGATAAATTGAGAGCCCTTCATGCTTCCAGGAATGCTGATTTTATTTTCCTGAAGGACCCGTTTACACCGACTAAAGCTGCTCCATGCGTTACTGTGCTTGATTGACCAGTTGTTGTAGAAGGAAGATGAGAGACGACAGGACCAGGTGTGCAGGTGGCCTGAAGGCACCAAGACCTTCATTCCACCTTTGCAGAGCCACAAGCTGATGACCTCCTTAAAATCCTACATAAACATACAATTTTAGAACATTTTTACTGAAAGGATACTTGAAAAGATGATCTTCCAATAGACTAGGTTTTAGGTTCTGTAAGCCATACATCACAGCTCTGGAAATCACTAGAGGGCCGACGGCCAAAGGGAACAGAGAGCACGCAGGGCAGGGGCCCCTGCCCTCCCCCCGGGTGTCAGCTGGGACTTTTCTGTGTGAAGCTTTCCTCTGTGGATTCTCCCCAGTTTCCCCCCAAGAACATGCTTCAGAGGTTCATTGGTGATTCTAAATGGTCCCTCTGGTAAATGTGAGCATGTGTGGCTATGTGTGACCCTATGATGACCTGGTGAATGGTGTACCCAAGCTTTACCCTTCAGTGGGTTCTTGACCCCAAATAGGGGGAATAAAAGTAGGAAATTGACATTTTAATCTACTTGTAATTGTTCTATATAAAATACAAGTTTCTGAAACTTATCAGCATACAGGAGAAATAATCTCTTTTCAGCTTTAGACTTTTAAAAAGGCTGATATTTTGACATTTTGAGGATAACGTATGAATGTTGCTTTAATTATTTGAGCCCTAGCATTACGTGTCAGAAAGTATGATTTACAATCAAAGCGTTTCTCTTCTGAACAGAAATCTGGAAAACTCGCAGGAGTTCCAATCTCAGGGGTAAGGACTATTTCTGCAAAGTACATCTTGTGTTCATTATTCATGTGTACTCATGTGTTTGACTATGTTTGTTTGTTTTTATGTTTGTTTGCATTCTGAGTGAATTATTTTACAGTAATTACAGTGGGGCAAAAAAGTATTCAGTCAGCCACCAATTGTTCAAGTTCTCCCACTTAAAATGATGACAGGCCTGTAAATTACATCATAGATAAACCTCCACTACAAGACACAAAATGACTCGTAGTGTTCCCCAGCAGCAGCCCCAAAACATCACTGTTGTAGAGGAGATCTGCATGGAGGAATGGGCCAAAACATCACTGCTCTAGAAGAGATCTGCATGGAGGAATGGACCAAAAATTCACTGCTCTAGAGGTGATCTACATGGAGGAATGGGACCAAAACATCACTGCTCTAGAAGAGATCTGCATGGAGGAATGGACCAAAAATTCACTGCTCTAGAGGAGATCTGCATGGAGGAATGGACCAAAACATCACTGCTCTAGAAGAGATCTGCATGGAGGAATGGGCTAAAATACCAGAAATAATTTGTACAAACTTTGATAAGACTTACAGACAACGTTTGACTGCTGTCATTACAGACAGAGGGTATATTACAAAGTATTGATTGGAACTTTTGTTATTGACCAAATACTTATTTTCCACCAGAATTCACAAATAAATTCTTTAAAAATCAGACATTGTGATTTTCTGGATTTATTTTTTTCTCATTTTGTGTCTCATAGTTGAGGTTTACCTATGATGTAAATTACAGACCTCTCTCGTCTTTTTAAGTGGGAGAACTTAGACAATCAGTGGCTGACTGAATATTATTTTACCCTACTTAATGTTGAATTTCTTCTAACATTTTGGATTAGGACTCAATAAAACTACAACAATCGGGTTAACTAACGGCTGCATGTTGATGTGGGGCTCAGCATTCCCTCATCTGACAGATGAATGAGGGGCTGGTTCTGATTGACAGAGTGACTGAATTCCATTCTTCCCTGGTTTCTCTGTCAGTGTTTAGGCGACCAATCAGCTGCCCTGGTTGGTCAGATGTGCTTTGAGGAAGGACAAGCCAAAAACACGTACGACCCATATCATTTGCTTGATATTTAATTGATTTTTACTAATGCATTCTGCGGTTTTCTTCAGGTTTTGCTTACCTGCTGGGTTTCCTTTTCTTGTTTCTCTTTTGTAAAGGTATGGTACTGGCTGCTTCCTTCTTCAAAATACAGGATGCAAAGTAAGACGCTGCTTTAAAAAAGTTGATATTTATGTTTGATCCTTCTTTAATGTTAAGCTTTGTGCCTCTGCAGCCTGTCATGTCGAACCATGGCCTGCTCACCACAGTTGCCTACAAACTGGGGAGACACATGCCATGCTGCTATGCCCTGGAGGTGTGTGATGGACCGTCTCATTGGTTGCTGATTTTTCCTCAGTCATGACCAAAACTACACTTCTGGGCTCTATTGCTCAGTCTGAAAAGTTGCTATTGTGGATCAAGAGTGTGATGTTTCTTGTCTGGTTTCTGGAGGGCTCCGTTGCCATCGCTGGAGCTGTGGTTCAGTGGCTGAAGAACAACATGGGCATGGTGCAGACATCGTCAGAGATCGGTGAGAAAAGGCAGTAGAATGGCTGTAATCTGCTTTTACTGTGGAGACGGTTTTTATGGATCCATCATCTTGTTTCAGAGAAGCTTGCAGCTGAAGTGGGGACCTCCCATGGCTGTTACTTTGTACCGGCTTTCTCCGGCCTGTACGCCCCTTACTGGGAGCCCAGTGCCAGAGGGTGAGACAGTCGAATCTACACAACTACAACCCAACTTCTGGAAATGTTGGGAGGTTTGAAGTAGTAGAAAATGGCCAATAACGTATCTACGACCTAAACACAAAAAAACAACAAAGAAATGTAATACTTTTATCTACTGAATAAAACTGTTTGAAAGTTGATATCTGCCCCAGGTCTCAGAATAGGGAAACAAAAGAACAATAAAGTCATTAATATCAGGTCTAAACATGTAAATTATTAAGAGGCTAGAGCTGTGCTGCTTTACTGTACTGTGTCGAAGACAAACATCCACCCTTCAGTAGCTGGAAGCCTAACTAGAAATAGTCAAGAACCAAAGATATTCATCCAGAACTCTAAAAATGTCTAACCTCCAAGAACCTCCACTATTGTGTGGAGAGCAGGTGCTAAATCCTGGTTAAGCTCATGCAGCAGCATCCCATGCCAAGGATGAACAGACCCTCCAGAATTTTCCTGTTGTTCCCAACCAATTCCAGCTCCTTTTATGCAAAACAGCAACTTTGATTTGGAAAACTGTTTGTGACTCAAACATAGATGTTGTCAGTCTAACCAGTCAAATGTCCTCCTTTCCTTGTGTTGAGACGGTTGATAAAGTCTCTCAGTTCCAACAAAAATCTCAGCTCAAGATCCACATCAGCTGTGAATTCAACTGTCCATGTGTTCGGATGTTGGGCACAAAAAAGTCATGGAACTCAGTGACATGAGTCACACACACACATATATATACCCACACATATGCACACACACATACACACACACACATATATACATACATATATACACACACACCTATACACATACATATATATACACACACACCCATACACACACACCTACACACACACATATACACAAACATATATATACACACACACATGTACACACACCTACACACACATATCAACGGCAGTCTGAAATACAGACCAAATGCAAAGTTCAAGACTTGATTTAGATCAAATTAAGCGGACTCGGTCTGGAAGTTGGAACAACAGACGTTTCCGGTCTGAATACAACTTTGTAGCCAAACTGAGTCCACAGGATAGAAACCTAATAATCTGTTGATAAAAAATATGAAACAAAAACCTACATGTACAATTGATACAATTATAATTAATTCAAATGATTTTAATAACAGGCAGATTTTTGAGTGATACTGTTTTCTAATAATGTCTATTAAATGATGTATTCACTTACAGACTTAGGAAAAATGAAAGTAAAGATGAAATATTAGAAATAACAAAGTAAATCTCTGTGTACAGCAGAAACATTGAAAAAAACGGCTGTTTAATGAGGAATTTGATTGATGCTGTCCGTTTGTAGTTACATGAGTCACGTATGAACCTTGATAAAAAGAAATTATATTCAAAATATCACAGCTTTTAACCCTTGTGCTATCCTATGGGGTCCAGATGACTCCCCCCCCCCACACACACACACACACACCCTTCCATTGAGGTGTTCTCCCTACCATGACAAAGGTGGATAAAGGTGGAAAAATTTCATGTAATCCATGGACACCAGTGAAGATCACAAATCATTGAAGAAAAAAGGTTCAGAGCACTGTCTAGTGGGTCTAGATGACCCAACTCCCAATGTTAAAGTGCCAAGGATAGAACAAGGGTTACTGCCACTTTTCTTAGATGTTACTTCAAGAATTCTATTAAACAAATACCTCCAAGATTCTGGCGGGACCCTTTCAATGGCGTTGGATTTTTCTGTCATGTCATCTCTGTTATTGTGTTAGTAAAACATCAGCTTGTGTTAAAAGCCTTAATATTGTGTTCATTTTTCATTTTTAAAACCTCCAACTTTTTTAAATTCAGATCTTTCTGAATCAGTCTACTGCTTTTCTAATTTTCTAATTCAATTTAATTTTACCAGGAAATTCCATTGAGACTGCATCTCTTTTTCAAGGAAGACCTGGGCCAAAGGGCATCAATACAAAATAAAATACAGTTAAAAAAGCAACTGAAATAAAATACATTACAAAATACAGATGCAATTAAAATTGAAATGAACAGTAGGGCAATGACTAATAGGATTAATTAAAAAGTGGTACAGATAGGTCAAGGGTGACATGTGCATGTTTCTTTTAAAAGCTCAGCAAGTTTTGCTTTAAAACAATTCAATGGAATAAGGTCACTTAAATGCAGAGAGTTTTGAATATTATTCCAGGAAAGCGGAGCAGCAATGGAAAAGGCTGTTTTTCCTAGTTCACTGAGGAATCTAGGGACATAAAGAAGCAATTTGAGTGAGGAACGAGAGTTATATATGTTGTTAACAGGAGAAAGAAGATGGCACAGATAGTGAGGTAGTTTGCCGAGAATGGCCTTATAGGTGAATATTAGCCAGTGTTTCTGTCGCCTGACTTTGAGTGAAGACCAAGAGAGCAGAGAGTACAGTTCACCATGGTGGGTTCTGTTTGCAGAGTTTGTGATAAAACGCAAGGCATTGTGATAAACTGTGTCCAGACTACGGAGAGTTGACGAGGCAGCATTCATATACAGAATGTCCCCATAATCCAAAACTGGGAGGAAAGTGCTCTGAACAAGTCTTCTCCTCACACCTGGACTTAGACAAGATTTATTACTGTAGTAGAAACCCAGAAGTGCTTTTAGCTTTTTTAGCAAGTGGTCAGTGTGAGAGGTAAAAGACAGTTTGTCATCAATCCACACACCCAGATATTTATATGAGGAAACTTTTTCAATTTTCACCCCTTCCAAAGTATGAATATCAGCCTTCAGTACATCATGTGAACGAGACCTGGAAAATATCATGAATTGTGTCTTTTTAGCATTTAAGGTCAACTGTAATTGATGAAGAAAATACTGAAGTTCATTGAAGGCTTCCTGGAATTCCCATTCACAGCAAGATGGACCGAAGAAGCAACTGTGTAAATGATGGTGTCATCTGCATAAAGATGGGATTTAACATTTGGCAAATGACTACCCAGGTCATTTATAAAGACGGTGAACAGGATAGGAGCTAAGACGGATCCCTGTGGGACTCCACTATTGATGTTCATGAAGTCTGATTTTACATCTTCAACAATCACACACTGGGTTCTCTGTGAGAGATAGTTTCTAAACCACCCAATAGCAGAATCACCTATACCCAAAGACTTAGCTTTTGTAGTAGAAGCTGATGGTTTACAGAATCAAAGGCTTTAGATAAGTCCACAAATAGGGCTGCATAGTGCAATTTCTTGTCTAGGGCATTGATGATGTCATTTGTTACAGATACAGCAGCTGTTACAGTACTGTGGCCTGATCTGAAACCTGACTGAGTTTCACATAGAACCGAGTTAGATGCTAAAAAGAGTTTTAGTTGAGAGTTTACATGGGATTCTAGGATTTTTGCAAGAACTGATAGTTTGGAAATAGGTCTGTAGTTGTTTAGCTCAGATTGATCTCCACCTTTCAAGAGAGGGAGAACATGAGCTGCCTTCCAGACCTTGGGAATTATATTTGACTGAATACTTAGATTAAAAATATGGGCGATGGGTTCAACAATAAAATCGTCTGCAAGTCTTAAGAAGTAGGGGTCTAAATAATCTGGACCAGGAGATTTTTTTGGGTCAATAGCTTTCAGAGACTGTAACAACTCTGAATTGGAAATTGGTTGGATGACAAATTTGATTGCATGAGAAGATGCAAAAGATGCTGTAATAGGGGAATCGGATAGAGGATCTGAGTGACCAGACACTGGTGAAGATAATAGAGGAACTAAGCCCACTGAAGTAAAATGTTTGAACAATGGCATCTTTACTTTATGACATTTGAAGCTATTTCTCTGTTTCTCAGCATCATCTGTGGACTCACACAGTTCACCAACAAGAAACACTTGGCTTTTGCTGCACTGGAGGCTGTGTGCTTCCAGACTCGAGAGGTCATCCTTCCCCCTTTTTCTTCACTGAAGCCGCATCTGTTTGGTTCTGTTTGGAAGTATAGCGTGACTACCTCAAGAGCTGAGATTTTTCCTTTTGGTTTGAAGGAACAGAAATTAAATCAAGTTCTTTTCCTCCAGATCCTTGATGCAATGAACCAGGATAGTGGCGTTCCTCTGACTCAGCTGAGAGTGGATGGAGGCATGACCGCCAACAGATTGCTGATGCAGCTACAGGCGGACATACTTTGCATACCTGTTGGTAGGAAGACTCTTTTTTATTTTGAATATAACACCCTAACACAAAAATCTCAACCTTCTCTTTTTCCTCCCTATTTGTCCGGTCCAATCAGACCAAAGCTGAGAACCCCTAGTGTCGGTTAAGTAACGGCTACTACCCCATAGGTCTCCATTATCCATAAAAATGGATGATGGAGAGCAGGGGTCAGGAACCTTTTGGGCCGAGAGAGCCATAAACGCCACACATTTTTAAATGTAAATTCATGAGACCCATACAATAATGTAGTATCCCTTTCCCACACAGAGGCACGGAGACTTAACCTCTTTTGAGGTTCTTTATTCTGGTTACTGTAGGCCGTAATCAATGCCTTACAACTTGTTCAACAACTCCTCAATTTGTCCCGCTGAGAGCGCTTCTCCCAACTTTTTATTCCCCCGCTCCCGAACCAGTCCTCCCATTTCCCTTATTCGGCCCATAGCTGAACCCCATTGGTCCAAACTCCCCAACAACAGGCTGAGCGGCAGAACTGAGAGCCAACCAGCATCTCTGCTTGATGCGTTCAATGAACTCTGGAACTTATAACGCGACCCAACAGCCACCCAGTCCAACTCAGTCCACTACAATATGTTTAAAAATAAAAATACAAGTGAATGTGTGCATTTGATGTAATGTAATGCAACACTTATAAAGTACAATAAGTCTGTGGATTCTTTTCAATAACATTGTTATGCTGTTCTTTAGATGTGAGAAAGACTGCTCACATGCACACGTGGAGCCAAACACACACTGACACGCTGCATGTTGTGATATGTGACGGGGAGTGTGTTCCAAGTTCTGACGATCCTTGCGCAGTTTTCCCCTTGCTACCTGCACCCACTAGTCCCCTTTACCTGCTGACACATCCCGTCCCTGCAGCTGCGCGCTCTTTCTCAGAGACAGGAACGCAGCTGCAGGGACAGCGATTCACAGGTTTCCGGCTGGTACAAACTCTGTGATATAACAGATAATAGTAAACTGATGGTGTGCAGATGTTTTTTCTCTTGGCCCCGCTACTGCCGCGCGCCCCCGTGGCATAGCATCACGCCAGAGACAGAATGGTCTAGTGAAAACATTTTTCATAATTAAAGATTTGTCTGCGAGCCAGATGTGGCCATCAAAAGAGCCAGATGTAGCTTGCGAGCCAAAGCTTCCTGAGCCCTGATGTAGAGGGTTTGTGTCAGATGGTTGTTTCCACAAGGAACATTAATTTCTGAGAATGGAAACCTCCACTGTCGTTCTTTGCCTGCAGTGTCGTTCTTTGCCTCCAGTGTCGTTCTTTGCCTGCAGTGTCGTTCTTTGCCTCCAGTGTCGTTCTTTGCCTGCAGTGTCGTTCTTTGCCTTCAGTGTCGTTCTTTGCCTCCAGTGTCGTTCTATGCCTGCAGTGTCGTTCTTTGCCTCCAGTGTCGTTCTATGCCTGCAGTGTCGTACTTTGCCTACAGTGTCGTACTTTGCCTTCAGTGTCGTACTTTAATAATATAATATAAATATAAAATGATCCCGTGGGCCTTGACTTTGGCACATGTGCTCTAGCTAATGAGTCCTCCTCAGCTGTCTGCCTACAGAAAAGACAGGAATCACCCTTGTCTGCTGTGTCTGTGTTTCTCGTCCCTGCAGTGCGACCCACCATGTCGGAGACCACAGCTCTGGGTGCCGCAGTGGCAGCTGGGGCGGCTGAGGGCGTGGATGTCTGGAGCCTGAGCCCTGGTCATCTTCCTCTGATCAAATCTGAAACTTTCCAGCCTCAGATCAACCCAGAAGGTGAGGAACAGCAGCAGAGGTTCAGAGCATATTCACGTCTCGGTGACCACCAGTTTAAACTGCTGGCTGTAAGTCAAATAATTCTTGTCCAGAAGATTGGAGCTGAGGGAGACCATCTGATCACACAAAAACCTAAATATCACCAATAAGATTATGATGTCAACAATGCACAAACATTTCTCAGGCTGTGACAGCAGAGCAGGAGGGGATTTGGTCTGATTCCAGCCCGTTTACCGTCAGTTGCAGTAGCAATCTCTCTCTGTGAGCAGAAACACTAACGTAAGCCCCTTCAGTTCTCTTGGAGAGCGGCTGCTCTCCATAGGTGAAGATGGAAGAAGTGGGTTAGCTTTAGGGCAAAGAGCCACATGGGTTGAAGCCAAAGTGCAGTTTCCTCTCAAGGACTTTTCCTTTTGTAGCTGAATCATGAGAACAGCCCCAGGTTATATGAGAGCATGTGTGGTGTCTCTGACTGAATAGTCGCTTTTCCCACAGAGAGCGATTTCCGCTTTTCTCGTTGGAAGAAAGCTGTTCAGAAGGCCATGAACTGGGAGACCATGGAGACCTGTTCCACCAGTGAAGGTATGGAACTGCAGCTTTCTCTCGTTCACTCAGAATTCACAGACTGATTTCACAGAGCGGAGAACCTGTAGATTTATCAGGCAGATAAAGCCCAGAGTGACCCTCCTCATGTACATCTGCCTTAACTCATCAGGAATGAGTGAGCATTTTTTTCAGATTGTGTTTGAATAAACTGAAAACATGAAGCCTTCTCTGTGCGTTTTAAGCTTAACCTCTTGTGACCTTTTAGGGTTATATTACCACAAAAATCAATTGGGTTACAGTTTATTAAAAGATACCCTTTATTAATGCTGTTTAATGCATAATTAAGCATTATTTAACTATTACATAATCTGTTCTTTGCTAAGTTTATTAATGTATTAGTAGTTAATGTTTATTGTTCAACCTTACGTAAAGCATTACTAGTAGTGTCCCCATGCAATGATTTAGCTTTATGTATGCATCAAGAACATGTTAGCCCATATTCATGTATAGCCTGAAAAATGTCTGGAGTCATTATTTATTCTAACTGTTTGTTAGTAGTTAAGAAGTAAAAGGTAAGTGAGGTTTTACTTACCAATTTAAGCCTGAACTAATTCTTTCTAAATGCTATAAAACCTCAAAGACATCACAAAACCATTACATAACCCTTGCGCTATCCTATGGGGTCCAGATGACCCCCCCCCCCTTCCATTGAGGTGTTCTCCCTACCATGACAAAGGTGGATAAAGGTGGAAAGATTTCATGTAATCCATGGACACCAGTGAAGATCACAAATCATTGAAGAAAAAAGGTTCAGAGCACTGTCTAGTGGGTCTAGATGACCCAACTCCCAATGGTAAAGGGCATAGGATAGCACAAGGGTTAACCATAGTTAATAATTATAACGTGATCATTGGAGTTTTATTGTAAAGTGTGAATAATTTTCCTTTAGGAAACAATAAATGTCTGAGAACCTCGTTTAATCATGAAAAAATGCATAACAGAGGTAAATAATTCTTACTTAGTCTCTATAGCTATAAGCTCACACAAACCAAGCATTTTAGACGACAAACATTCCTTCAACAACTATGACCAGAATCACCACCTTCACAAAGTTCCAAAATATTAGAAAAGTTGTTTGTTTACTGACTAAATTGTTTAGTTGAAAAAACAGCTGTTGAGTCGTTTTGGTTTTCGGTCAAACCGATCAACGACCTTCACCATATAACAGAAGACATTTCAACGGCAATGGATGTGAAGAAATACACAATAGGAGTGTGTACTGATTTCCAAAAGGCCTTTGATGCTGTTGATCATTTGGTTTTGATTTCCATCTGTTTTGGGTCAGAGCGTTAGGGTCCTTTAACTGGTTAACCAGCTGTTTGCATAAATGGCCGCACATTTGCAGCCATGAAGACAGAACCTGTTGGTATCACATCGAAAGCTCTGCGAGTTTTAGACCACTGGAGCTGGAGGCATCAGCCATGTTTGATTCTTCATCCATGTGATGCTTTACACAGACCAACTGCAGTAATGCAACAGGACGGGTGGGGGGGCCGACCTGTGACTGCAAGAAGCACCAAGGTGTAGATGAAGATGCGACAGGATGATCAGCCCATGACTGCTGCTCCTCTGTAATTCTCGCCGGCTGGGTTCCTGTGGAGTTCAAGATCATCTATATTCTGATGTATTTGCAGGCACCAGGTGACAACGTACTGATTCTTTATGTGATACCAACACTGAACCCTGTCAGAACTTGAACCTGTTCTACTCCAGCAGACAGAACCTCCGAGCGTCAGCTCTCTCAAATCAGGATGGGAGATTCTCACACTGACACACTTGTAGTTTGTATCATGTTGCAGCATAGTTGAGCTTTTATTAGTGGAACTGTTGCCGTGTACTTTTATGCCTGCACAGACCTGTTGAACAGCCAGGTGCATAAGTGACTGGACACCTGCTTGTTTGACACATTAGTGGTGATTTTATGATTTGATCTCTGCTGTTTTATCTTATACTTTGTGTATTGAATAGATGTGCTTTCCTCTCCCTTCCCCATTGTTTCTGCGCACTCTTCAATAAAGTTTATTCAAATAAATGCCTGGAACTACAAAACAGCTAGAAAACGCTGAAAATGATTCATTCATAAAACACAATATGCAACTTTTAGGCAGAATCCACCTTTGTCATGGTAGGGAGAACACGTCAATGGAAGGGGGGGGGGTCATCTAAGATAGCTCAAGGGTTATACCAGGGGTATCAAACATACGGGCCGCCAAATGGTTTAATCCGGCCTGCTCATGAAGAATAAAAACTATAGGGATGTTTTTTTTTTAAATAGCACGTCTCTAGTCCATTCCTGTGGCGAGTGATGATTTTTTTAAAGACATAACCGAAATGCACATCTCCACCACTAGGGGGAGCAAAGGAAAAGCAGAACAGGTGAAACAGCACATCTGTGCCAAAAGTGAAACCTCACATTCAATGTTTCTCTCACAGAAAGGCTGCACTTCAGAGGAACCTTTATTGTGTTGAGCTGAGCAGGACAAACATGGAAGCGGTTGTCAAAAGTTACAGAAGAAATGTGGAAAACGAGGAGAAAAGCCTCCTTCAGAGCAGAAATAACGTGGTCGTATGACATGAAGGATCAGCGCGAGAACTGTCTTTTATCGCTCCTTCCTTTGTTGACGTGTTTAAAGATCTTGGATTTCTGCACGTTCTTGGTCTTTTGGTAGCCAAAGCCGCCGCCGCCGCCTCTTTTCTGAAGCTTTGCACCTTTGCTGCTGTGGACGTCTGAAGGAAGCCGGGTCAAGGACACAAACGCTACAGAACACGTCTTTACCCCAACATCAACGCACACATGCAGGCAATGCAAAGGATACTCAGATCCACGTAGGGAGGAACCTTGAAGCCGAAGGACAGCGCCACCATGGGAAGGTTGAGGGTGTTGACGCTGTAGATCTGCTTGAGGGAGTGAGAGTCGTACGCCCTCACGTAGGACTTGTAGGCCTCCTGGGCCGACTTGTGCAGATAGTAGTTCTTCTCGATAAGTTTCTCCAGCTGAGGAGGAGTTTGGAAATTCAACCAAAGACTCAAATCTCAACCCACAGAAGATTTAAAGATGCCCCAACCCTGCAGGTGGAGACAGGCGCCATAAAAGGCTGGATTCTCACCTGAGACTGGATATCAGAGATCTTACTCCAGGAGAATTCAAACTCGCTCAGAGGAACCTAAACCACATGACCACATGGTTAAAACAGAACAAAACTCGGTCTTGCTGAACAGCAGCCTAAAAGTCAAACCTTGGCTTGTTTGAGGAAGCGCAGGAAGCCCAGTTCCTCTGGCCGCAGGATCAGGAGGGCGTGGCCTCTGCCGTTGATACCTCTGGCAGTCCGGCCCACCCTGTGGATGTACTCCTGTGGACGGCGTGCACACTCAGTGAAGACATGAACGCCTTCAGCTTTCAGTTCTTGTGAATGGACTGATCTGAACGCTGACCTTGGGGTCGTCTGGGGGGTCATACTGGATGATCCAGTCCACTTCTGGGATGTCCAGCCCGCGGGCCGCCACGTCTGTGCACAGCAGGATGCCAGAGTCTGCGTTGCAGAACTGGAAGAAGGTGGTGGTGCGTTTGGTCTGCTTCTGCTTTCCCTGAAACATCAGCTGCTTTAACACCGGGGTCCAGACAGGAAGGCACAACCGTTCAGAGACCTACAGATCCGGTTGCCACGGTAACGTGACAATGTGCAGCACCACCTAACAAATAGTCCGCTTTTTGTGGAAAAAAAAGTGATCCGAACCAAAAAACACCAAGAACTTAAACTGCTTGAATCTTTATTACTTTTGTAAGTGACCATGGTATAAAGCCTCAAAGTGAACCGTCTCCTGTCATCCATTCACATCCTCCTGTTTCTTCTGATTGGGGGGGTTTCAGGGAAATGAGTGTTTTCTACAACAGAAGCCCCCCACCCCCCTGGATGTGTGAAGAATATGGACAGAAACTACTTCATTGATCAGTAAACCTCCCTTCCTACTTCTACTCTAAAGCCAAACTGTGGGCTGATTTTTAGAATCCTTTTTGTCATCTCAAACCCTTAACTTCCGGATTTGAAGACACTTTTTCCAGAACTCTCTGCTTGGAGGGATGAATGTAGGAGTGGGGGGATTTGGGCCTGCTTTTCATCTCTGGCTTGTGATCCAGCTGAGACTTTGCTCGACTGTCTAACCTTCTAATGACGCATCTGAAGCGTTCTACCACGATTGTTGTCTCTACTCCCAGTTGACCTTCAGAACGCTTTACTTTTTTCTGAACCCCGTCCGTCTGCTCGGAAAGCGACCGCGGCGGGCGTTCTGAGCGTGTCTGAACTTACATGGATGGCCATGACGGGAAGGTCAATGTAGTTGAGCAGCTCGTAGTGGAATTTGACGGACATGCAGGACGAGAAGAAGACCATCAGCTTCTTCTTGCGGTTCTTTTTCAGGAAGGTGAAGAGCAGCAGGAAGCGTTTCTCCGACGGACACACCACGTAGCCCTGAGAGCAAAAACAACAAGACGTCAGCCTCGACCGCCGCTCCTCGTCCTCAGGTCCGATGAGTGTGCCGGCACCTGCTCCAGACCGTCCACCGTGGCGTTGTCCTTGTTGTCATCCACGCCGACGTACAGAGGCTCCTTCTTCAAGGAGATGCGAGCCAAGTCCTCCACACGTCGGGTCTGGGTGGCGGAGAACAGCATGGTCTGTCTCCTCTCTAGAATGAACAAAGGCGTGTCTCAAAGGCTAAACGCCAGACACTTCAGCTCCACATGTTGGAAAGGTAAGGAGTGAAGTGTGCATTATCAGAAATGAATGCACTTCATGGAAGCAACCATCCGGTTGCTTCCATGAAGTGCATTCATTTCTGATAATGCACACTTCCAAGGCCATTACCACGCTTATACCACGGTCACTTACAAAAGAAATAATATTTAACCAGTTTTTAGTCCTTTATTCTTGTTATTTTTAAGGTTTGGATCACCTTTTTCACTAAGAGCGGACTATTTGTTACCGCTGCGCTCAATGTCCGCTGATATAAAGGGATATATGTATGCTGATGATCACGATGTGATTAATAAAGTATCAGTTCAGAGAGGAAGTTCTCCTCTTACCGCTTGTTTCTGACCAGATGATGAAGGTAAAGTTTGTTTAAAAGAAGCCAGCGCAGTGATACAGAACATTTCAGATAGTGACCGGAACTACTTTTTTTCTTAGGTGGGGTATATAACACCCTGCAGCCAATCAGAATGGAGTATTCACCTGGACCGTGGTCTAAGCTTCAATTAACGTTGGAGATAGAAAACCTTTGCCTCTGGAAAATTCTGCTTTGGTTTAAGTTGGACTATGGTTCTAAGCTTTTCCTCAGTGTTCCACCTAACATCCATCAAACCAGATCAATGCCCTGATAAACATTATGACGGGCCTCGCTCAGCGTATTGGGCCGGGACAACCTGCAGGATTGACTGAGTAATACTTTTTGTCCCACTGTATGTTCAAAGTGCTTGAGTGGGTGTGGCCCCCAGACACGGGGGGGGGGGGCTCTGCAGAAGCCGCTCAGGAATGAGATTCGTACTCGGCAGTAGTTTGATGATCTGCTTGAGTTCCTCTTCGAAGCCCACTTCCAGGATCCGATCGGCCTCGTCGATTATCAGACACTGCAGGTTCTTGAACATGAAGCCAGGAGTATTCTGGGAAGGGGGGGGGGGGCACATTTGTCAAAACTTCACACCAACTTCAACACCTGGATCCACGCGAGGCTCACCTGCAGGTGGTCCAACAGGCGGCCGGGCGTGGCCACGAGAATGTTAACACCGTTGGCCAGTCTTTGGGCCTCGGCTGAGCGGTTGCTGCCCCCCATTATCAGCCCGTAGGTGTGGACGTGGTGGGTCATCAGCTCCTTCAGGACGCCGTACGTCTGCATGGCGAGCTCGCGTGTCGGTGAGAGGACGATGACACCAGTGCCTGAGGGAGAGGGCGGGTTTAGGGTTCCACCAGAGCCATGAGTCACATCATTCTGGTGGAGTCTCACCATTTCTGGGCATGAACTTCAACTTGTAAATGAGCTCAATGGAGGGGATGAGGAAAGCCAAGGTTTTCCCGCTGCCTGTCTTGGCGGCGGCCAGAACATCCCTGCAGGAGAACATGGCAAACAACTGAGCATCAACCCAAAACCAAACACACCAGCGTTCTGATATTCCGCTCGTTTAAGGACTCATGGGTACCTTCCTTCCAGCAGAGGCCGGACGGTTTTGTGTTGGATCTCAGTCATGTGCTGGAAGCCCATCTCTTTCACTCCCTTCAGCGTGCCCTCGCTCACCAGATCCGCCAGAGACTCGAACGCCGTGTCCTCGAACGCTCCTGAAACGGCAGGCCACCGCTCGTCATTGCACATCACCTCCAGCTGTTCCTGTCCTCGCAATCTAAAGGTACGTTAAAATGACCCAGCCGGGACCATCCCGACCCAGCCGGGACCATCCCGACCCAGCCGGGACCATCCCGACCCAACCGGGACCATCCCGACCCAACCGGGACCATCCCGACCCAATAAAGGTCAGTTCACTGGTTTCTGTTCGGGGCATTCACACATCGGCTACGTTCTTTTAATAACATCAACTATGGTAGCTTGTTAGGTCCAAACAAGCAGACAGACAACAATTGCACGTGGGTTGGATCCGAACAGGTTCTTGTTCCTGCTCTAACCAAACCAAGTTTGTCTGAAAGCGGTTGGAGATCAGCCAACAGTTTGGATGAGTGGAATCACACCAAGCAGTGAAAGACGCATCGCAAAAGACGGCGAAAAAGGCAATAGTTACCTTAAATGTGCTAAAACAATCTTTTGGCAGCATGAAGTATTTAACAAATCAAATAAATCCCTTTATGCTTTTGACCAATCAGGTGGAGCCGATTATGTTAGATGTTTGTCTCCGATGTCGACAAGGATCATTTGGAGTAGAAATGGGAATGATGTTTTAGCCGTTTGTTCATTTACCGCAAACTATATTGTCGTCGCAATATTGATGAGTAATATCCCGAGTTGTCCTCATATCGTGCAGCCCTGGTCCAAACTGACACCAGAAACAAACTAAAGCCAGTCAAACGCAGCAGAACCACAGCCAGAACCACGGCTGATGCTTCTGCCATCAATACCTGTTAAACCTGAAGGCAGTTCAGGCTGCTCTTCATCCTCCGCCCCCTCTTCCTCTGAAGGTTTCTCCTCTTCATCCTCACTTTGGCCCTCTTTCTGGTGTCCTCTTGTGGTCTTGTCCTCTTCATCTTCCACGGTCTTGCTTTTCTTCTCAGCTGCAGATCAAAGTTTAATATTTGCGGTCACCAGAGTAAACAACAACAACCACTCTTTCTTTGACCTTATCTCCAGCATTACCTGGAGGTCCTTCGGTAACAACGAGGTTTCTTTTCTTCTTTTTCTTCTGGTTCTTTTCCTTCACAGCATCTTCTTCCGGCCCTTCGACCTTCTTCAGCCCCACACTGGAGCCCTCTTCCTCCGCGCACAGCTCCTCCTCCAGCCGGTCGGAGCCACTTTTCAGGCCCTCTGCAACACAGCAGGTGAGGAGCTAACGGACAGCAGTTCAGCGGACAGACAAGCTCCACAGACGGACGGAGGCCGAGGAGGTCCAAACACTGCGAAGTAGCCCCACACAACAACAAGCCAAGCAACGCGGGCCTCCGGCTAGAAAAAAGTTCGGATGTTGGGTGGTTACAGAGCGGTCACTTTTCCCGTTAAGTCGATATATGCGAGTCTCAGAGAGTTTACACACATGTGTGTGTTTGAAAGGCCCGCATTTTGTCAGAGCATTCAGAACTTAAAAGTACCACAAAGCTCAACGACCGACACACAAACACCGTTAAACCGGAGCCGCTGGATCTCCTACCGGTCTCCTCCTGGATCTCTGCCTGGATACTCTTCAGTTTGCGCTCTTTGTTCTTCTCGGCCCGTTTTTGGATTTTCTTACGGAGCAGTTTCATCTGTAGGTCCGCCATGGTGGAAGAACGCACGTGCGTCTGCGTGGATGACGCTCAGGACCCCGGAAGCTGCCGCTTAGTTTCGCCTGAGTGAAAAGCCGTGGAGTGTCGCCATCCGATCAGTCTGCGCGTGCGCTTGCCTCTTAAAACGTTTACAACAATGAAAATGTTTATTATAATAAAGAGTTAACTTTAATGTTGGAAAAAAGGAAATGTTAAGGCTCATGACTGCGCCATCCTGCTAAGAACTACAAATGGACTACACATGTTTTCTTTTCTCCTTCTGTTCAGTCAGAGGACGCAGCGCTTCTTACTGACACTTTACTAACTCCGTTAATAATAAAATACGTTCACTTCTCCTTTTTTTCCTGTTGCCAACACATAAATAACGCTAGCTGTAGCCGATCTTTAAAAAATAATCATATTTTTTCTAATAAATGTTTTGGGATAGAACTTTACTCTCCAATTCAATGTTCCTTGTGGACACCTGTGATCTTAATGCCCTTTAGTACAGAAGCATCTGAAAAACACAGTTTTTGGAAAACATCTTTTAATCTTGAAATGAAAATACTTCCCATTTTTCCACATGGATCTTTGACTTTATATCAGGGGTGGACAACATTTTGGGCCACGAAGGGTTGTAAAATTGTAAAATTTGTCACAGGGCCTGACCAGAAGCATGGTGTGTTTTGGTAATCCACCTCGAAAGAGAAAGAAATAACATAGAATGTGAATGAAAACATGCTTTAACTTTGATTGAAAACTGATATATATATAAAATCAGAACATTTGGGAGTTTTTATTTCAGAACCGTGGCTTTTATTCTCATTTTATTGCCAATTGCATTAATAGGTCTATGTCCTTCAGGAAAAAATATAAACTTAGAAAAACTGTTCATGTTCATGTGGTGCTGGAATGATGGGACAAATGAATTTCCAAATCGGAAAACGCACATGAACATAAAAAAACAACAGCAACAACAAATCTTCCAACACCACATGAATGCAGAATAACTTTCTGCACCCAGACAAAGGTCAGTTTATTGTAGTGCGCCATCTATAGTAGACACCAAAATTACAGGTGAAACAAAACATGAAAAAGTATTATCAATATTGTAACGACCCAACCAGGACATCATTTTAGAGGGGAAGCAAGAGCCATGCTGCTAACATAATGGCTTCATCGGAGGGTTGTCCATGTTTCATTCACTGCGTGATCCCAGACAGACTGGAAGAAACAGGCTGAGAAGTCAAGTTATTCAAGCAAGTAATTGTAAACAGCATGGACATGAGCTCTGTTAGCAAGCCCTCTCCCTCATGGTTTTTACCCCAAAACTCCCCACTTCCCATGAGCCTCAGGGGCTGAAGGCGGGGCTAACCCCCAGGTCGCTACACTATTATTCCAGTTTGGCGGGCCAGATTAAATAGCTTGACGGGCTGCATGTGGCCTCCGGGCCGTGGTTTGCCCATCCCTGCTTTATATAGTCAATGTTACGGATAGAAAACGAAAATCTTCGTTGTAAATCTGAGTCCAGATTGTCTCTAACCTTTCTTTTTTTTTAATTTCTACGTTTGTGTTTAAAACCAGACCATTATTGAGGTGAGACGATCAAGAACATCTATTTTACAGCACTGAAGGCTCAATGACAATAAAACAGTATTTTATGTTTTTCAGAAAGAAATGATTCTATATATAAATAGTATTAAATCCTGCTCTATGAAAAGCTGCTAGAAGAGTGGTCACATGGTCTCTTTTGAAACTTTAACATATTCCTTTGCCTTTGTTATTTTTTTTTATTGCTATTATTACGGCTTTTTGACATTTTTGTTCATTTTCCTGTTAAATGTGAACATGTTGTCTTTTGCATATAGTGTGGAGTGTTTGTTTGGTATTTTGTATATACACTTTTTGTTAATAAAGTTTATATAAAAAACCTGACTGCTCGAATGTCAATCACCGATGATGCCTCAGCTCCATGGCGATTGTCGCTCGGTGATTGACAGTTGCGCGCTCCCGGCTGCCCCGCCCATTCTCAGCCATCTCTACACCCCCAAGCGCGCGCGCCACCAGCTGAGTGCGGAAGTGGTGGACGCTTCTGTGCGGCTGCGGTTCCGCCAGAGACGGCTAGCCCAGTCCTCCCGCGGGAAAACCTCTGGTATTTGCTGGTTCTGCTCGGATAGCGGCCCGGGACGGACATGGCTGGACGGCTGCCGGCATGTGTGGTCGACTGCGGCACAGGGTGAGTACTCAAACGCGCCGCAGACGGGAGGGGGCTCGGCTGTCAGGGAGGGTCATAACCGGAGCCTCAGCCTGTGGGTGTTTACCGACAGCCCTCCGGGTTCCGTGACGGCTCCGGAGCAGATACAGACGGGGGCACAGACGCTGTTTTCGGCTTCTCAAACTAAGCGACGCTTCCTGTGCTCGTCTCTCTGCAAACCGACCGTCATTTCCAAACACGAATGCATCCGTCTGCTCACATATGCAGATCTGAGCATGCGCACTACAACTTCCTATACAGCCGGCACTTCCTCGTCCAGGCGTTTTCCTCCATATATGGTCTGAACTGCGAGCAGCGCTGATGCTGCTGCAGTTTCCATACTTACCTGCGTTTCCCCGATCAGACAGCAGCTTCACCTGGAGCGGTGCCTTAAGCTCCTCCCCCACAGGTGTGTGGGCACGCGCCAGCTCGGAGGTTTCTGAACGGCGTTCCTTTACCCTTCAGTCTGCTGGAGCAGGAACCAGAATTATGCCGAAGGAGGAACCACCTTCTGCTGCTTGTCTAAGCTGGTTTTTGCCTCACTTCCTGGTTTGAGGATGAAGGTCTGATTCCAGCGTGGAGGCAGTTATGGAAGAGAGTGAAGAAGATGGAAAAAGCAGCTTTCAGCTGAAAACAAGCTGCTTTGCTGCAGGAAGCTTTGTAAAAGGAGCTGCAACCCGTATAAAGGCCTTCCTCGCATGTTCACCAGTCTGACATACTAAGACTGTAAAGAATGTTTTATTATGTTTATTGGATCTACATTATTTATACATTTTAGTTTTTGAACTAAACTGTCTTGACTTGAAAGTCTCAGCATTCAGACTCTTCTCAGCAGTGAATAAAGGGTCGACCAACAAAAGTAATGTGACTACAGGAAGCTGGAGTCGCACACGTGTGTTGAGATGACGGGAAGCAACCTTCTTAACATGGAAGAATCCCACCGTCACTTTTCCAGTCGGCACACTGCTTTCACTGGTTTCCTCCTGGTGGGGGTGGGGGGGTGTACATTCGGAGCACGTTCGGGTCAGGCAGGGCCCGGGTCGGAGTGTTCGTGGAATTGCATATCCTTGCCTCTGCAGTTGGGAGCAGACCAACCTTTGGCAGGCGTTTTCAGGAAGCAACCATCAGCGTCTTCTCCGCGCGCACGTCTGATGTGCACGTGCTCAGAACCTGTCGTGACGTGCCAAAGTGGGCATGCTGGGGCTTTGCTGCGGTGTCAGTCACGTGACGCCGCCCATACCTGTCCTCACCTATTTCCCCCTTTAGGGTCTGCTGGTAACCGGTCTCACGCTCAGTGCAGCAGCTTTGGACCGTTCTGAGGCCAAATCCCTGAAATAGTTGATTGTTGAGGAGAGTCATGTGGGTCTTCAAAGTCTGGCGCCGTCACCGCTGCACCACAGCTGATCTCATGTCTGCTTTTATTGAATTTGCCGAGTCCCACCAATGCTCCATGTCGATTTTAGAAACCAGGAGTGGAACCTGGTGTCATTTTGCCCCCCCCTTACTGACCCTGTGACTGATGGGAAGTTGAGAAAATAGAAGCTCTCTTGCGGTATGGGGGGAGAGCGTTTGCTGGTTCAGGTACAAGCACAGAAATGAACCGCTTCCCATTGGGGAGGGCACTAAAAGAACATTCCACTGCATTTTTCCCACTAAATGCACCTAAGACCAGGTCCTATTGAAAAACCACACAACCTGGACTAGATTACATTATGCATTAGTTACTAAAGAATACATTAAACACAGTTCCTGGATTTTGTGAAATTTTTTTACTATTCTTAACAAATGATAATTTAATCCAGGTTGACTGTGTCCAGTCCTGTGGTTTTTCAATAGGACCTGGGGCCTCATTTATAAACGTTAAGGTGACAAGACAAAAAGAAGGCGTGACGCCACTTTTTACGCACAGTTGAGATTTATAAAAAGCAAACTTGACAGGAAAATGTGTGGTCCTTCACGCTCTGACCCAGGCGTACGCACAAAAACGGGTGAGATGAGAAACAGCGACACCAGATGGAAGAAACACGTGAAAGTGAAAATGACAATCCTGCCTCTCATAAAGAACATGAAGACTTCACAAAGCAAGTCTTACAATTAACAGCTACACCAACACCGTTTGATCGATCAGCAGTGAAACAAACAAAACAATTAAACGAAAATTACAACAGAAATTCAAATGAACACATATTTGGAAAAAGAAAGGTGAAATATGTTCTACAATATTGGCATGTTGTGCAATTCATCCTCATAAATAATTTAGTTAACAGAACGTAAATAATGTAATAAAACTGATATTCTCGGCCAGTGTGTGTCCCGCCTGGAGGGAGCAGATATAGGTGCGGGCGTAAGATCGGGACAGAAAGACAAAACTAATTGTCTCACTGGGAAAGTTGTTTTCATATTAAAACATTTCTTCATAAGCTGGTGGAATTATGGTATTCATGCATATGCCTTAGTGTGTTTTTTATTTTTTGATAAAACAATGTATGGCGTATGTCTCAACCATTCAGAAAGCAACAAGAAATTACATTTGCGCGGAACAATTTCCCATTTCCACGTAGATTATTACCGACATCTGTAGCTAGTCAGATGCAATTAAATGGAGGGAAATAAATGCCTCTTCACAATGCGTAATGACGCACAATGGCTGATCTTGCGCTCTTAGAAGATGTGGCAACGAAGAATTCGAGTGAACGCATCTTTTAGACAGCAAGAAGACTTGCTACAAATGAGACGAAAGGCTGATGAGCCGGTTCTGACTTCTCCATCATCTGTTAATCTCGCGCTTGGGCCCCGCGTTACAGAGGAGCACTCTCGGAGGAACCACGCTATGTCACCCGTGCATCTGGCGCTCCTGGTCCCCGCAAGATGCATCTGGCGCCCGGTGTCGCTCGATGGAGAGCTGTAGCCTCGTAATGGTTGTGAGGTTACAGCATTTACGGCAAGCCTGCCAATGCTTGCTGGCCACGTGTTTTGGCATTAGGTACGCCCACACTGTGCCTCCAAAAACAACACTTTTCTCCTCTTTTCACCTCGCCAACGTATAACTTCTACTTCACATTGAATGAAGTTATCGTTTGTTTTGATTTCTCTCGAATTTGCTGCTGCCCAATCAATGAATATTCATTTGTGGGCGTTTCACGGATCATTTATGGCAATCTGCGGCGGTCAGCGAAGCCGCAAAGGCGCTGCATTTAGAATTCACCGGTTGTGATTTATTAAGGGAAGGATGCGTAGGATGTGCTTGCGCACGGTTTTATAACCCAAGATTTCTTTGCGTGACGCATCGCCTCTATGTTTCCATCCGCACGCCATTTCTGGACGAAATCCTACGCAAAGTTTTATAAATGAGGCCCCGGTCTTAGTGCGCTTAGTGGAACAGGAATGTTCCTTCAGTGCCAATGGAAGCCACTCACGGCCGTTGTTTGGCGTGAGAGCAGAAAAACCCTGACGGCGCCGCTTTTCTCTGCAGGTACACCAAGCTGGGCTATGGGAACACATTTCAGTCATCGTTCACGCCATGTGAGTCTGTGAACCCGACGCCTCCTGCTCAGCTGTCATTCTGTGGGAACTAATCAAACCTCCGGCCTGTCTCTAATCCTGAAGGTATCGCCATCAAGGACGGGGCGAAGGTGGGAGACCAGGCGCATGGAGGATGATGAAGGGCGGATGACTGGATTTCTTCATCGATGAAGCCGATAAACTCCTCGTGATTCCACTAAGGTGCGTAGAGCCGTGGGACGGGGATTTTGATCACCGTGGTTAACCCCGCCAAACACAAAATCCTCATGTCGCGCAAATAAATAATTACAACAGTATTCTTTATTAACAAATAACAATAACAACTACATATATAACTAATGAACTAACTATAAAGGTGTTGTAGAATGACTGTGTGTATGTGTGTGTGTGTGTGTGTGTGTGTGTGTGTGTGTGTGTGTGTGTGTGTTGGGTGTGGGGTGTGTGTGTGTGTGTGTGGGTGTGTGGGTGTGTGTGGGTGTGTGTGTGTGTGTGTGTGTGTGTGTGTGTGTGTGTGAGTGTGTGTGTGTGTGTGTGTGTGTGTCAGCGCTGTGTGTAGAAGGAGCGCACACGTGTGTTGGGGAAAGCGTGTTGATCTTTCTGCTTTCCAGTTTCTCCTGTGCTCTCTGGTTTAGACATCTTCTCAGAATATTATGTTTTTGCTCAGTAATAAACAGACTGCAGACACTTATTACCTTTCTGCAGCCGTGAAGCCTGACACCTATGAAGAAGGCAGGAGGCTCCGCTTTGTTCATACAGACACGTAACGTTACGCTGCACAAAATAGTTCCCAAACAAACATGTAGTGATATTCATGGAAATCTAACAGTTCACGTTGATGTTACGGAGGAAGGAGAATAGTAATGTAAAGGTTTCTACAGAAACTCCTTGAAGTCTGAACACAGGACTAGAAAAAGTAAATTATCAGCAAAGATGAATGTGTTTAATTGCAGCCAATTTATGCAGAACTTGGGAACAAAACAACATGCAGTGATGCAGCCGTCACCACGGTGATGCGGTTATCGTCCGTGACCCGGGCAGAGCAGCTGAGCTTCTGTTGGAGCCGTGGAGAAAAAGGGATTTCTGCTGAGGGGTTGGTGACACACAGCTCTGGGGTTTAGCGCCCCATGTGGTGGAGATGTGAAATGCCATGACTGCATTCTCTGGTAAATTTTCTGAGAGTCTGAAGAAAATATAAGAAATGAAATTAAGCGAATTCTGATAGATGCCCCAGGTACTGATCCTGTCCTTATTATTTCCCCTCCTGTGCGGATGGCTTCAAAGACGTTTTTCTTCCAAGAGTGGAACAGACAAGAGTGGGCTTGACATAATTCCACTGGGGAGCTGGGGGGGGTCTTCCTCTGGTCCAGGTTCCTCTTTCTGTCCTCATTAAACAAAAATCATCAGCTGTTGCCTACAAAAAATGAAAGAAGTGGGAATATCAATGTTTTTATGTTTTAGCACAAACCATCTGGCGTTGCCTTGATCCTCTGTTTCCTCGGAATAGATCAGTGTTTTTCAACCTTTTGAGCCACGGCACACTTTAACCTTGAAAAAAATCCCGCGGCACACCAGTATCCAAAAAAAAAAAAAAAAAGCAAAATTCAGTCTGTATTGATCAACAGCCCCCCGCAATCTCAATGCGGATTTTGTGATAATTCGTGACAGAAAAAGCTGGAAGTTGGCGGCTGCTTTTTTTAAGAGGAACCACCAGCCAAAGATGAGCTTTAGCTGGTTTTAGCTTTAGCTTTTATTTTGTTAGAACTGAGCGACTTTATCAGCAGGATTAAGAACAAGGAAGTGAAGACTTTAACCACTTTGATTGGTCAGACTGAGGCATGCATTGTCACTTCAAGAGTGATTATGGAGACAGTTAAAGGGGCGGGACTTTTTCTTACACAGTTATAGCTGCAGCTGAATCGCGGTACCGTGATTCTTATCAAAATGTCTTTAATAGAATTAAATAAACACAAAGAAAAAGTAATTTTAAGATCTTTTATATTCCTAACTTCTCAGTGTTTTATCAGGGCCTGTTTGGATGAACAAAGAGCTGATTTCCTGGAGATGGGAAATGTTTTTAGATCAGCACGAGGGTACTTTCACGGCACACCTGACCACTCAGTGTGCCGTGGGGTACACTCGGTTGAAAATACTGGAATAGAGGATCCTTTGTTTCTCAGGGACGCCACAGCCATTCAATTCAACTTTAGAATCAAAGGGGAAATTAAGTTCCAGTCCATCTCAAACAAGATCAGACATCCAACAACAGGAATACACACATTTCAAGAAGTTGACTGAGGTCATTGCAGCCGCAGCGCAGCTTCCTCCATGTAACCCCTGTCTTCTGCATTTTCTAACGCCTCTTTACTGCTTCTGACCACTTTGGCTAATGCGGAACCTGCACCTTAGCTCCATTTGGAGAAACATTTGTCTGCGAAGAAGAGAAAAATGTGTTTGGTGGAAGTTTCTCAGGGTCCTCCAGTGGACGTTTTCATCATTCAGCTTATTGATGAACTTCAGATTCTGTTTTTGATTTGGTTGGACTTTTTGTTTCTGCTAAGATAAATGATACATTTTCCTGAGCAATGAAACCTTTGAACACACAGTGGCCGATACGTCATGGAATCGTGGAGGACTGGGATCTGATGGAGCGCTTCATGGAACAAATCATCTTCAAGTACCTGAGGGCGGAGCCTGAGGACCATTACTTCCTCCTGGTGAGTTTGGGTGCTCTGTTTCTGCCCTTTCAGCATGGACACCATTGCATTCCATCCTCTGCAGTCATCTCAAACGCCCCACGCTTTGCCGTCTGGTTTTCTGGGCTCCAAGAACTGCAGCGCTCCAACATGTCATGTGGAACATTCTGCTTTCATTCCCTCCTGATTGTCGTCCTTCTAGTTTTTCCTGTCCAGCAGTAGGGCTGTGGATGTTCAGACAAATAAAGCTGACATTGTAGCTGATGGACGTCACGGTTCTTCATGTTTGCAGACCGAGCCGCCACTCAACACACCAGAGAACCGGGAGTACACGGCAGAGATCATGTTCGAGTCCTTCAACGTGCCGGGGCTCTACATCGCTGTGCAGGTCCTACGCGTAGTACACACCTTCAAGGAGCTCCTCATCAATGAAATGCAGTGATCGGGCCTTATTGATACTGGTGTCTGTGTGTCTGTGTGTGTGTGTGTGTGTTCTGTCTGTGTGTGTCTCTGTGTGGTACAGGCTGAAGCTTGTTTCATGCCTGGACGTCCAGGCAGGTGGGGGAGAGGACGCTCACAGGGACGGTGATTGACAGCGGGGACGGTGTCACACATGTCATCCCTGTGGTGAGCACTTCACCTAGAATGCTCTCAGCCCCCGTCTGACCTCCCATCATACAAAGGTCATCTGTCTTTAATGATTACAGCTGCTGCCGAGCTCCTCTCTACGTGTTCATGTGCAGCTCATCTGGAAATGAATTCATGTCTATAATGGGATAATAATAAGCCTGTTTTTGAACCACAAACTTACTGAACGTTTAACTTCAACCAAAGGAGCAGAGTGAGCTGCTGCAGAGGGAAACAGAGATGGTTCTGTCTGTTCTTTCATAAAAAAAGAAAGTCCCACTTATCTGTCACCCACCTAGGTGTTCGACATTTGACCTCCCCGGGGGAGCGGGGAGCTGCGGACACAGCCGCACTCGGGATCCATTTTGTGCTTCAACCCCCCCCAACTCCTTAATGGGGAGTGTCCAGCAGGGAGGCACTGTCCTACTTTTAGTTTTGGATGACTGCCTGGATTTGAGCTCACGACCTTCCAATCACACGGCGGACACTCTACCACTAGGCCACTGAGCTACTTTCCTTTCTATGTGATTCTATCATCAGTGCACACGTGTTAAATGGTGTTCTTCTGATTCATTATTAGTAATGTCAGATGGAACTTTGACATAATTCATTTAAATTCAGAGCAAATAGAAAGGAACTGGTGACAACGTCCCTAACCTTTTCTTTATCCCCCCCCTTCAGCATTTTCTTTCATTGGTGACTGAATTGTCTTTCCAGTATTTGAGTCTGAGCTGCATCAGATTCTGTCCCTCACCTCTCCTCTGTCTGAACGAAGCCGTATTGATTTTTTGACATGTCCTCTGCTCTCTGATTGGCTGCAGACCAGAGAAATAATGACTATTTTAAAATTAAAGGGTATTTAGCCGCCAGAACCCCCCCCAGACTGACAGCAGATTCTGATTTGTATTCCTGATCTTCATCATCTCACCTGTATTTTTTTACAGGTTATTTGAATGCGACAACGTTTTCTTTCTCTTCCCGCCTTAGGCTGAAGGCTACGTGATTGGCAGCTGCATCAAGCACATTCCCATCGCTGGGCGGGACATCACCTACTTCACCCAGCAGCTCCTGAGAGAGAGGGAGGTGGGCATCCCACCAGAGCAGTCCCTGGAGACGGCCAAGGCGGTGAAGGTCGGCCAAGGTCGGGCGAGGCAGGGGGTCACAGAGCTAACCCACCAGACGCTTAGAGCAGCCTACGCTGAGCTTCACTTTACAGACCAGAACTTTTAAGGAGGTATTTTCTGTTAGTTCATGAGAACAAACGATCACAGCAGACTGAAGGAAGGACTCCTGTTCTCAGCTGCTGTTGATGCACAGATGTCAGGACGCAAGGCCTGCCAGACGTCCTTCCATCAGCATTCAAACTGCTTCAGATCAGTGCAGCATCAGGAAAACCGCTCTCGTTTCCCGCCCATCAGGAGCGCTTCAGCTACGTGTGCCCGGACCTGGTCAAAGAGTTCAGCAAGTACGACACGGACAGCTCCAAGTGGCTGAAGCAGTACACCGGCATCAACGCCATCAGCAAGAAGGAGTTCACCATCGACGTGGGCTACGAGCGCTTCCTGGGCCCAGAGATTTTCTTCCACCCAGAGGTTAGTCTCAGCCAGGGACCCGTGGTCCCCCCCCCACCCCCCCACGGTGACCACACAATGAATCTGTTTCATCCACATCCCAGTTCGCCAACCCGGACTTCACCCAGCCCATCTCCGAGGTGGTGGACGAGGTCATCCAGAACTGCCCCATCGACGTCCGGCGTCCTCTCTACAAGGTGAGCAGCGTGGCTCATGTCGCCTCTCAAAGCCCCCCCCCCCCCCGTCCCTGACTCCAGACGGGTTTCTGTCACGTTGCTCAGTCTTTTTGGGCGGGACGTTCAGTCCCTTCAACATAAAGCTGCGTCTTTTGAGAGGGAGGGGTCACTTGTGGTCGTATGAATGATCACTGCTGCCACAACTGCCCTCCTCCCTGAAGCTGTGAGGGAGGGGGGCAGCAATGGGGGCGTGGCCTCATTACCTCTGGCTGCAGCTTTTAACCCTGGTGCAGCGGTAGGGCAGTCAACCCCTGGAGATTGCCGGTTCTATTCCCACCCATGTGTGGAAGTGTCCTTGGGTGAGACCCTGAACCTGGCGGAGCCGCCATCCGTGGGTGAATGGGACTGTAACTGGAAAGCACTTTGGGCCTTAGAGGACGCTAGAGAAGCGCCCTACAGGTGAGCGCCATTCCCCGTTTGATGTCGGTATGTTGTTACCCGGGTTACCAGGTGGCCTACTGGTGATGCAGACGATATTTGGGGCCTTTCCTCGCCGACAGCCGTCACAGTTCCTTCACAGCTGAGCAGAACCTTGTCTTCCACAGAACGTGGTTCTGTCCGGAGGTTCCACCATGTTCAGGGACTTTGGCCGTCGTCTGCAGAGGGACCTGAAGA
This sequence comes from Oryzias sinensis, assembly GCA_037389245.1. Taxonomy (NCBI): domain Eukaryota; kingdom Metazoa; phylum Chordata; class Actinopteri; order Beloniformes; family Adrianichthyidae; genus Oryzias; species Oryzias sinensis. Next base: position 10,742,037 of record CM074501.1, on the reverse strand, counting down.
GGACGGTTGATGCCCGGCTGAAGATGAGCGAGGAGCTGAGTGGAGGCAAGCTGAAGGTGAGAGGTCATCAGCAAAGCAGACGGTCAAACGTGAGACGAACGCCACCCTGTGAGTGCAGAATGACGCTTTCAGAAAGAATCGGTTCACTTCAGACGGACGCTCCGTATGAAAACCTGTTTCTGCCTAAAGCAGGGCGTCACGGCTGTCTGCCTGCTGCAGATCCTTTCATTAGATCAAGGAATCCCTCTCAGGAGCCGATTAATGCTCAGATTCTAGAGTTTATAAAAAAATCAAAGTTTCAGGAGGATTGTCTGGTTTTCCTTCAGAGGAGGGGAACAAGGTGATTGGCCTGTTTGTCGTCTCATTGCAGGAGGAAAAACAGAACAGATTTATTACAAAACAAATATTGACCAAAGCTTTGCTAATAAGAAAACATCTTTGGCCTTATTAATTCAGTTTTAGTTGTAGAGGCTTCATTTCACTCATCATTTTCCATCAGTGTCTCTCATGAAATGGATCTGTTTGTTTCTCTCTGGTTCCCTGCAGCCCAAACCAATCGATGTCCAGGTCATCACTCATCACATGCAGAGATATGCGGTGTGGTTTGGTGGATCAATGCTGGCATCCACTGTAAGTGCCTCAATCTAACATTTATGGTTCTGGTTATGGTTATGGTTTGACCTGCATGTTCCTGTAAAGTGACCTTTTCAGAAACCGGCTACAGAACCTCTAGGGACCTCTAGGGACCGGCCCCTGAGGTTTTAGGGACCGACTCCGGTCTCTTTGAAATAGAAAACTAAAAAACTGGCACTGGTTAATTTAAGAAGCCCGCTCCAGTGACTTTCTGGAGTCAGACAGAGACGGCGGTGGGGATGAAGCACAGAGGTTTTATTTATTGAAGATACAATGTTATTGATTGGTTATGACAGCCCATAATAAGAGGGAGTTCCTATGCAGTTTGGCTGGTTCAGACCAAAGACCTAGACTGTGTGGTTCTGCTACCATCAGGTGCCTGAAAGGATATAACCCAAGCCTTATTCCCAAAAACATTCGTTTAGAAGGATGTTGTTGGTACATTTTGGGGATTTCTTCAGCAACCATTGCACGTTTCCATCTCTATCACCATGGCAACAGCAGTTGAGACTGACTGGTCATTATTATTATTTCATGCTGGCCTCCTGTGGGAAAGAATCTCACTTTTTTCCTGTTTTTTCTGAATAAAATGTCACATTTTTGTTGAAGAACAGACTGTAGAGCGTGCACTCGCTGCTCCGCCGCCGTACGAGCGTCTGTCCTGAGGGCTGCTGCTGCTGCTGCTGCTGCTGCTGCTGCTGCTGCTGCTGCTGCTGCTGCTGCTGCTGTGGATCTTGTTCCTCAGTGGATCTCACCCTTCCTTTTTCTGTGTCCACTCAGCCCGAGTTCTACCAGGTCTGCCACACCAAAAAGGACTACGAAGAGATGGGGCCGAGCATCTGCCGCCACAACCCCGTGTTCGGGGTCATGTCTTAACTCCGGCCTGGGACGTCCCGGCGCCAGGCGGCCCGTCGTGATGGCAGCAGCAAACCACATTTACGTTTATAGAAGATGACCTTTTGCTTTTTGATAAAGATGGAACATATCATATCGTCTGCTTTTGTTTGAGGGTTTCTCTTCACTTCCAAACACGCGTCTGTATCACAGTCATAGATTTTTCTGTAAACCTCAGACATTAAAATGCTAAAAGCCAGTGTCCGTATCTGACTGGACGCTCCTCACATGTGGACACATCAGAGCGCGCTTCAAATGCAGCGGACACCAAACAGGTTCAGAGTCAGACCGGAACCCTTTTTTAAACGCAAAATCCTATCCCAGTGGAGTTTGTGTACTTCAACTTTTCAGCCCTCCAATAAAGGAGACGATCTGTTTCTACCTTCTTTTGCTTTTTCTCGTCATTTCAGTTTGGTTGGCTGGAACATAAACCTGTTCTCTTAAGTTCACAAATGCTCACGTGGCATTTTTTACGAGACTGAGTTGAGTCTCAAGTCTCTGCAAAAGACCTGCGTGTGATTGGAGTCCCAAGTCTTCATGGCTGTAAAGTAGGGAAAGTCTTCTAATGGAGCTCCTAAATGTGATGTCAGTCAGCTTCTGCCAGACCAGACGCCACAAACTCCAGACCGTCAGCTCTGCTTATGCATCAGATAAATTACATAGAAAATGTATAGAAGAAAAACTCTAATCTTTTTTGAACATTTTTAATTTTGTAACGTTTAGTCTCCCTTTTTACTAATAATGCTTTGTCTGAGCTTTAATCCTGTATGCCATGATTTATTTATTATTTATGTGGAAATTAAAAAAAAAATTCAGTTTGTTGCTTCAGGGCAACCATCTGCTTTAAGGATACTAAACCCCGTAGTTTCTTATCGTATTTCATAAGTAGAATAAGGACCAAATGAACAAAAAAAAAAACCTTATTTCAACAAGAACCATTTCAGAAAGTCTTTTTTCACAATAAATGCAAATGCATCAAATATTTTTCTTTTCAAACACCCAGAATTTCAACGATTTTTCTTTGAGCAACAAAAACTTCAATAACGAAGGATTAAGTTTCTTATTTTTACAAAGCATGTCCGTCTTCTTCTGTATGGAACTTCATGAAGCCGTTGCTAGTGCATGTGAAACAGGTTTCATACACACTATTTTACCAAAAGTATTGGCCCGCCGGGCCTTGACTCACATATGAACTGAAGGACCGTCCCATTCTAACCTATGGAGTTCTACAGGATGTGGCTCCATTACAGATTCAACTCTTCTGGGAAGGCTGTCCTCAAGGTTGAGGAGTGTTTGTAGGACATTTGGACCATTCTTCCAGAAGGTCATTGGTGAGGTCACACTGATGTTGGTGGAGAAGGCCTGGATCTCTGTCTCAGTCAGGTTGGGAGCATGGAATTGTCCAGAATGTTTTGGTACCCTGAAGCATTCAGAGTTCCTTTCACTGGAACTAAGGGGCAAAGCCAAAGTCCTGACAAACAAGCCCACACCATGATTCCTCCTCCACACTCACAACAATGCAGTCCCAAATGTACCGTTGTCCTGGAAACCTCCAAACCCAGACTCCTCCATCAGATTTCCAGATGGAAAAGTGCGATTCTCCGGAGAAGGCGTGTCACTGCTCTAGGGTCCAGCGGCGGCGTGCTTTCCACCGCTGCATCCACGCTTTGCATTCACTTGGTGATGTGTGTTTGGAAGCAGCTGCTCGCCATGGAAACCATTCCATGAAGCTCTGTGCGTGCTGGACTTGGACTGATCTGCAGGTCACATGACGTCTGCAGCAACTAACTGCAGAAAGTCGTTGACCTCTTTGACCTTCAGCATCTGTGACCCCTCCCCATCAGTTTAGGGGTTGACCACATGGAGGCTGAGCTGCTGTTGTTCCCAAACTCTGATAGAGCTGACAGCTGACTGGAAGATTTAGGACATTTCACCTCTGGATTTGATGTACAGGGGGCGTCCTCTGACAGTTCCACGCTGGAGTTCACTGAGAGCTGCACATTCTGTCACACATATTTGTAGAAACAGTCTGCATGTCTGAGTGATGATTTTATACACCTGTGGCAGGTAAAGTGATTAGAACACCTGATTCTGATCATCTGGATGGATGAGTGAACTTTTTTTTTTTTTTTTTTTTTTTTTTTTACACCAAGTCTTTTTATTGGTATTTCAACTTTAAACAGAGGGTACAAGGATTTAAGTTTGACAAAGTACACAAAACCGATCCCCTCACACCCTCCCCTCCCTCCCCTTACTGCACCACTCTTTCAAATTGCAAATAATTTGTAAAATATACATTGTCAAAAGAAATAAACCTCTCAATTGCACATTTCTAAAATACAGAGTCAATCATCAAATATTCTAACAGCAGTGACGTCTAAGTTCTTCATATAATTTAAGAAGGGGTTCCAAGTGGAATAAAACTCTTGTGTACAACCTCTAGCAGAGAAGCGAATTTTCTCCAAAACCAAATACTGTAAGAGATTATTTATCCACATCTTTAATGTTGGAGGAAAGTCATCCTTCCATTTGAGAAGAATAAGTCTCCTAGCAATTAAGGTCCCAAAGATAATTATGTTTTGTGCTTTGTGGTTGAGATTAAGATCCTGTGGGATTACACCAAATATTGCAGAAATTACAGAAGGTTTTATAGGCCTTTGTAAAACATCTGAAAATACTTTAAATATTGAATGCCAAAAGTAACTTAATTTTGCACAGGACCAAAACATATGTGAGGTAGTGGCTGTTGATTGTTTACATCGATCACAAATTGGATTAATATCTGGAATGAATTTTGTAAGTCTTGCTTTAGACCAATGGAGTCTATGTACAATTTTAAATTGAGTAATCCTGTGACGTGAACAAATTGAGGAAGAGTATATTCTGTCTAGGGCTTTCTCCCATATTTTCTCAGTAATATTTAAGCCTAAATCCTCTTCCCATTGGGTTTTTAGCAATATTAGAGGTGTCTTTTGATTTGCATTGTATATGTTTAGCAAGTGGTAAATGTTCCCAATTGTTCCCCTGACGTTTATGTTAAGTTTCAAAATGGAGTCTAGAAGTGAGTCAGGTGGGCGGGACGGGAAATGAGGGAATGAGGTTGAAATATAGCTTCGAATTTGAAGGTATCTAAAGAAATGTGAGCGGGGTATATTATATTTAATTACAAGTTGCTCAAAGGATGCAAACATACCATCAATGAATAGGTCCTCAAATGAAACGATGCCTCTTCTGCTCCATTCCCAGAAAGCTTTATCTGTAGTCGAGGGTATAAACCTATGATTGTTATTTGTGGGTGTACATTTTGATTGGCTTTTCAGGGAAAACACTTGCCTAAATTGTCTCCAAATTTTCAGAGATTGTTTAACTATGGGATTTGAGGTGTAATTCGATATAGGTTCAGAAAAAGGTAGTTCTGAACAAAGCAGTGATTGTAGAGAGGCATGAGGACAAGAAGCTCCCTCCATATGTAACCATTTTGGGTTTGTGGATTTGTTAAATTGTAAATCTTTCCAATATAACATGGACCTAATGTTGGCCGCCCAGTAGTAATATTGGAAATTAGGAAGGGATAATCCACCTTGTTGACGGTGTAGCTGTAAGATATTTTTTCTTATTCTAGGTTTTCTGTTATTCCACAAAAAAACTGATATTAATTTATCCACATCTGTAAAAAAAGATTTAGATAAATGCAAAGGAATGCATTGAAATACATATAAAAATTTTGGGAGCACGTTCATTTTGACTGTGTTAATTCTCCCTCCCAGTGAAAAGGGTAATAGACACCAACATTCTAGATCTTTCTTGAGCTGAGTCAATAATGGGATGTAGTTAGCCTTAAAAATATCTTTAAATGATTGTGTAATCCAAATACCTAAGTATTTAAATTTTTGTGGACTAACTTTAAATGGAAATGGGGCCAAATTTATTTTCTTAGCTTCTGGATTTACTGGCATAATTTCACATTTGTGAAGATTGACTTTGTATCCTGATATTTTACCAAATTCTTGCAAGAGTTTTAAAGTGACTGGTAAGCTTTTTAAAGGGTTGGATAGGAATAAAAGCATATCGTCTGCATACAGGGATACTTTATTCCCAGTGCCATATCTTTGTATTCCTATTATGTTGATTTCATGACGTATTGCTATAGCCAGTGGCTCAATCACTATGGCAAATAAAAGAGGTGATAGAGGACAACCTTGTCTAGTGCCGCGTTGAAGGGGAAAGTAAGGAGAGAGGTTATTGTTAGTACGAACAGCTGCCAGAGGCGATGAGTATAAAACTTTAATGCAAGAGATAAATTTTTCGCCAAAACCAAATTGCTTTAAAGTGTAGAACATATAGTCCCACTCCACTCGGTCAAAGGCTTTCTCAGCGTCTAAAGACAACAATATTTCTGGAATATCGGGTGAAGTGGGGCCATAAAGAATATTAAATAGACGCCTAATATTATAAAATGATTGGCGGCCTTTAATGAAACCAGTTTGGTCATCAGCTATTATCGAAGGCAAAGCCTGTTCTAGGCGGCTTGCTAATATTTTTGAGAAAATTTTGTTGTCCACATTTAAAAGTGAAATAGGACGATATGAGCCACATTCGAGAGGGTTTTTATTCTGTTTGGGGATAAGAGAGAGGATGAGTGAACTTTTGATAATACAGTGTATATCCAAGGGATTTTCAAGGAAACGTTTGATCACGCTAATGAGGTGGGGGGCCTCAGAAATACCTGAATCCAATATGATGCCAATGGTTCATAGTGTGCTTTGGACCTTTTTAAATATGCTTTAAGGATTCTTGCTCTGATGTTACTAGTGTAAATTGAAACCTCCTCCTGCTCGCTTAAACTCAAAAAACATACATTGGCTGAAGTATTGAGTGCTTCTTGTTACACTGGCCATATGAACAGGACGCTCATTTCTTATTCATAAAGCCAGTTTGTTGCAGCTAAACATCAGCAGACCAGGACGAGCTGACAAACGTCTCTCTGCACGTTTTCATGAAGACCCCCTGAGTCTCATTTGTCCCTGCTGTCTCGGGTTGCATGGCAGTTAAAGTTCATTCACTTCACAGTGGCTGTGCCATTAATTATGAAAAAAGAAATGCATATAGGTCTCCGATCAAGGTCTTTCTGTCTTGGTAATGTTCCATCAGGTGTGGTGAGTCTCGTCTCTGTCCATGAGGAGACTTGTGACACCCACCACGTCTGTGTGAGCTTCATGTTGGATGGGATGGGGCTGAACCCTGCAGCTGATTCTGCTGTTTCCTGCCAGACTTCATGTTTGTCCACAGACAGCAGGAGGAATCTTCCAGAAGGGGGAACGAGCTGAGCAGGGAAGGCACCATCCAGCATGTCTGCCTTTGGGCTGGGATTGAACTGCAGCACAGCTCAGACTCCTCTCAGGCGGGATAATAACTGTCATCAGTGTCTAAACATGCGGATGAATGAAAACCCGGGGTGCTGAGCCAGGCCAAGGCTGCTCATTTGTTCGGGTACGCGTCTCCGTAGTCTCCATTAAACAGCAATAAAGACAATTCATGGAACTCCCTCAGAGCGTGGGGGGGGGGGGGGGGGTGCCAGAGATTCCTGCAGGGAGGTTTAAAAGACAGCCAAGCTTATGACGCCATTTTCTGAAAGGATTTTAAGAACAACTGTGCAACACTTTTCTTCAGTTTTCCTCTTTTTTGGAATATTTGTTCTCGACCTTTTCTTTGGACTCCTGATCTTCTTTTTCAGTTCCATCAGGAGGAAATCTCCCACTATGATAATTACAGTAATGCTTTGGATTCTGGATTCCTGAAAGAAGTGACAGGTTGTTGGAAAGTGTTTTTCTCAATAATGTTTGATTTGATTTGATTTATTGGTTTGTTTCAAGCTTTGTAGTCAAAGCAATAAAGAATTTCCACACATTCATCAAAGTCATTACAGAAATGTTGAAATGCATAGTTTAAAAAGACAGAAAATAAAACAAAACAAACACGTCACTTAAATCACATTTGCTAAATTAAATACAGTGATCAATAACTAAAGTCAAGTATAGTTTGATTTATTGCTTGAAAAGGAGCGGGAAGAAGTGAACTTGTATAATCTCATCCCTACTGAGTTTATTCATTTGATAGTTTTACCGTTTTTCTAATCCGGTTCTGATCACATAGATTCTCTTCAAGTTACTAAATTATTGATTATCTTCGGAAAACATTCATTCATGATTTCAGTAACCAATATGTAATAATCATTAATTATTATTAGAACACATTAGCACAATTATGTTGATGGACTTTTCTGCATTGTCAGTTGTGATGCCACTGTGCATTTCTTCTGTCTATCAGCCTACAGCTGGAGTTGGACGTTTAGCTCCTTTGGGAATCTTTTTGTTGAATGGTTCTGTGCAGATGGCAGAATTGAGGACAGAGAAGGAGGCGCAGCACAAAAAAACCCATTAAAAAGCAATTAGTATACATTGAATACTGTAAAGTATTCCACCATTGTTTTCCTGTTTCTCTTTCTTTATTCTAGTATCTTCCTCCATGTTTTACTGCTTAACTCCGATAATTGTTCGTCTATTTTAAACATTTAACTATTCAAATGTTCAGCTCTTTCCAGCTATGACTTTTGGTTTTTTTAAATCCTTAACCATTTTTCCAGATATTCCAGGATTTTTGCCTCTATTGAAATAAATGGGGGATCCTTGGTGCAGAAGCTCGCTGGTTCGATACCCGGCTCTGGTGTTTTTCACAAAAATATGTGTTTTGTTGCTGTGCTGTTTTCACTTTATTCATGATTAACTTTGATCATTTCTTTCTTTCTTTCTTTATTACCAACTATTACCCTTTAGTTTCATTTTCATTCAGGAATACAGCATCAAACCATATTTCCTAAATGCGGATCTTTCTAGTTTTTATGTTTATTTATTGGGAAGCAGCTGTCAGTCAAAGTTGCAGGTCTGGAACCATCAGCGGGGAGTCTAAGCCCCGCCCCCGCCTCTCTACCTGTTCAATTATCTGCACCTGCGTCCCCCCCCCCCTCCGTGTTTTCTACACACTGAGCGCTAAATTCTGTCACCTCAGCAGCGACTAGTCATGACAGGAGCGGCTCTGGTGCGCATTCAGCGCTAATGGTCTGAAGGACTGCGGGAGATTAAAAAAAGGCAACTTTCTGTTTGTGGCCGCTCGTTCGATACCGCCACTGAGCGGGAGCCGGAATTATTTGCCCCATCCCGCTCGGAGAGTCAGCAGGACCCCCCCCCCCTTCCCCAAACCGCCTGACGCTCAGCCGCGCACCCACCCACGGACGGAGAAGGGATCCAAGCCGCCGGACGCAGCAGAGCTGTTCCAGAACCGACCCGGTCCAGTTCTGCGTCCCAAGATGAATCAAACCGCCACCGTTTCCCACCAGGTGAAATGTCAGTCAACAAAGAGCATCAAGGTGAGCTCGTCACGTGGTTTGTTGGAACTTCGACTTCAGGCGCGCGGACGCTCACGACGGATGTGAAGGAGTTCTTTGATTTATCGTCTGTTTGGCTGAGGAGTCAGTCGCTGTGGTGAAGCGGTACGCCGTGTAGGTGTTTGGTCCAGCTTGGCTCCGCAGGCTGCAGAGCTCCCGCTCCAGAGGCTGTCTGGTGGTTTGTGTTGTTGGGCTGAAGGAGCATTATTGTTTCCGCACAGGTCTGGATCTCAGGACAAAAACTGTAAACTGCGTCTGCGTGACTCCGCTGCCTTTTCTTTCTTGATTGTCTGCACACGAGCCCGTGGGATGTGGGGTCTCCCACGCTGCTCCTGCAAGAGTGGATTTGATTTGGGATCTGCATCCCTTTTTTAACCTCCAGGTCCTTCTGCATTGATCCCCCAGTGTCCTTGCATGAAGACTTGTTGCCCCCACAGGTTGGATGGATTAGTACCAATGAGCTGCAATAGTAGCTTGATTTGATAAAGTGCTGCAGCTGCAGCTCAAGATCTCAGGACTTTTCAAAACCAGAGCTCAGGAATGAAAACCAAAACCCGCTCAATGAAATCTAACAACGGTCCCATTCTTCAAAGTTTAGAAACAAATGACTGTATTTGCTTTTTATTCAAATTCTGGTCCTTCCTTTTAGGTCCCTGCAGGTACGGCACCATCTTTCCTCTCCAGTCTGCTTCTCAAATGTTCATGCTTCCCAGAGCCAAACCTAAGTTTCGGGGCCGTGTGTTTGCTGTGTCTGCTCCTAAACTGTGGAATCAGCTGCAACCAGCAATTAGAGAAGTCATGCTAGAGAGTTTTAAAAGAAAATTGTTCCTCTATTTCAGCCTTTTAGCATCAGGCTGGTTCTGGTTTGAATCTTTTAAATTGGTTTTCTGCTCTTAATTCTTTTCTGTTTCATGCGAACAGCACTCTAGATCTCCTTGGCTGGGGGTGGAAGGTGCTTTATGAATAAATAAATAAATGATGAATAACAACTAAAGAAATGAAGTGAATGAAAATACAATTCTTTCCTTGTGACTTTAAGCAGCTGCTCCACTGCTAAGTTAGTAGCTTGAAGCTAAAAAGCTCATAAAATCCAAACAATTAAGCTTATTTGGAAAGTTTCTTTGGGGAGAAAAGAGTCAGGGAGGAAACAGAGAAAGAGCCTTCACCTTATAGCTGCTGTGTACAGACAAAACCAGGAGTTTTATTGAGACAGTTGTTCCCACGGAGCAGAAGCTGCTCTGCTTGATATTTGGCGACAGATTTCTGAATGTTTGTCACACATAAAGATGCAGACACGGTGGATTCATGTTGATTATTATATACCAGTGTTAAGACGGTTGTGTCATTGTATTTGGCTTCATGCATCCATTATTAAAAGTTGGACACAGCTGAAGTTGTTGGAATCCACTTTGACGTCTTCATCACAAAGTCTAAGTTTAAACCAGCTGCAAGCATTTGACAGAGAAGGAAGATTCCATCAAATAAAGTTGTTTCTGATTTGAGGAAACAAGTAAGAGACATTTATGACTTTTCTTTCAGCAGGTGCTTCAGAAATGAAACAACCTTGAATTTGAATGAGTCCAGGTTTGAGGAGGTCCTTGAAGTATTCATTCATTCTACTGCGATGTTCTGCTGTCTTCACATAACAGATGTTTGTTTCAAACGGATGGCTTTGGGGTTGCACAGTGGTTAAACGGTTAAAATGCAATCCCCCCCTGGGATAAATCAATTATTCTGGTTCTTCCTGTGCATGTGTTTTTCTCTGGGGGGGGGGTTAGGATTCTTTGCACGGATCAACAGGCCCCCTATAGTAACCCCAGCTTAATCTGAGGTTATGTTAGATCAGTGTTTTTCAACCTTTTTGGAGCCACGGCACACTTTATCCTTCACGAAAATCCTGCGGCACACCAGCATCCAAAAAAAAAAGCAATAGATGCTCAGTCTGTATTGATCCACAGTCCCTCCATGAGCTCACATGCATTTTTATGATAATTGTGGCAGAAAAAGCTGGAAGCTGCAGCTGTTTTTTCTAAAATATGTAATAAAAGTTAAGTTAGAAGATTTAAAAACTGTTTGTGTGTTCGTTGTTGTTTCGAGACGTTTAACGACGACTTATTGTGTGCTGAGACGCTGTCACTTTAACCCAATGCATCATGGGAGATGTAGTGATGGCAGACAGACTCTCTTCTCTGAGCTTCATGGTTGTGTTCACTTGTTCCACGGTCTGACACCGGATTCTGTGGAAAGCTACACCGCTAAAGACGAGCTTAAGCTGGTATTTCTGTTGGATCTGAGAGACTTGATGAGCAGAATCAGAACAAGGAAGTGAAGACTTTAACTACTTCTGATTGGTCAGACTGATGACGTGTGATTAAGCCTCCAAGAATGATTGGTGGAGACAGTTAAAGGGGCGGGACTTTTCCTAAAACAGAGCTGAAGCTGCAGCCAAACTGTGGTACCGTCATTCTCATCAAAGTGTCTTTAATAGAATCAAATAAACAGAAAAAAGTATTTTATGATCTTTCATATTCCTAACTGCTCAGTGTTTTATCAGGATGTTTGGATGAACACAGAGCTGATATCCTGGAGATAGAAAATGTTTTTAGATCAGTGAATGAGGGTAATTTCCCACAGCACACCTGACCGTCTCCCACGTGTGCTGTGGCACACGGGTTGAAAAACAGTGTTGGATGATTTCTTAACCCTTTTTGCTATCCTATGACCCCCCTTCCATTGAGGTGTTCTCCCTACCATGACAAAGGTGGATAAAGGTGGAAAGATTTCATGTAATCCATGGACACCAGTGAAGATCACAAATCATTGAAGAAAAAAGGTTCAGAGCTCTGTCGGGTCTAGATGACCCCACTCCCAATGGTAAAGTGCCTAGGATAGAACAAGGAGTAACTGGAGTTACAGGAGTAACTGAACAGCTCTCTATTAACTTTTAATTAGTGACCCGCTGACTTTTTGGAGGCAGTTGTGAGACTCAGGATGTTACAGTTTTACATTTTCAACCTACTGAGTACAAATGCAATCGTAATTCAGATGTTGCTATTTAGAAATGAGTATTTATTCTAAACTCTGTATAATAGATACAATAATTACAGTTTTATGTCAGACAACAACTAGAGCTCCTGCTTATGTGAAAATAACACTTTTGTGTGCAGTTTAAACGCAGACGTGTTTTAATCCGGCTCACAGAGTACCTTATACTTGATGAGGCACTTTGATTTGATTTTTTTTTTTTTTCTAATAAATTTTTAAAACATCCATTCACTCTCACACTCACAACTATGGACAATTTAGAGTTGCCAATCAACCTATGAAGCATGTTTTTGGACGGTGGGAGGAAGCCGGAGATCCCGGAGAGAACCCACGCATGCACGGGGAGAACATGCAAACTCCACACAGAAAGGCCCCCATAGATGTTGTTTTTCATGTCCCCCAGCCGGGACTTGAACCAGGGGCCTTCTTGCTGTGAGGCAAGAGCGCTAACCACTGCGCCACCGTGCAGCCTTTCAATTGATTTTGATTTGAAACGGTTTATTTCAAGCAATCAAATAGAAATAATACACAAAAGCTACAAAATACAATCATCAGTTATACATTCATACAGTAACTCATCAAACTTAGGATAATTAGGCATATTAATAAATATTGCTTGAAAGGGAGTGGAAGGAAGCAAACTTATATAATCCCACCCCGTTATACTATAAGAATTTTATTACATGATTTATAAATATCCGGTTCCTAACTTTTATCAGACAGAATTAAGAATTGTTAAGTATCAATAAAGCACATGACAAAGAGGAATTACTTAATAATTATGTAAAAATAACTATTTCAGAAATCAACATGGCAAATGCAGATCAGTTATCTAGAATATATGCAGATGATGTTACTTATAAAAGTCATTCATATGATGAAAATATAATACTATATCAGTAAAGTAGACCAACACTGTTTCAGAGATTTTCATGGCAAAATTTCATCAAGTATCAAAAGATAAAAACGTGCAAACTTATGTTACATTAGGAAAGATTTTTGGAAAGATTTTTGAATCAATTTATCAATTTTCTTTGGAGCAAGTGAAGTAATATCATTAAAAGTCAATCAATTTGACCATTTTCAATAATTGATTAATAATGTGTTTTAGCTGTAAGGGAAAATAAAAAGGGTCCAAAATCTGTCGGTTGTCCAAGGTTGGCATTTCTTCTTCTGCTGTTTAACAGCCGATCTTCTGGGTTTAAACAGAGTTTTTAGTTCTCTTCCATGTTATGTCTGCAGACATTAGATTCAGGTCCATATCCTTCTTCAGCTGATATCAGCGGCGGTGAAAGTTGAGGTCAAGTTGTCTGCAGGTCAAAACTCTCTTCTGAGAATCAGGTTACGTCAGACATTCGGAGAAAGCGATGAATCATATTTCTTGAAATTATTTGGCTCTTTGATTTTTATTGCATGTTGGTTCAGACGGCCGTGATCAAACACTTCTCAAAGTCCTTCATGGTGTTGACCCGGTTTTCTCGTTGCTCGTTTTGAGGCCGAAATCTTTGGAACTCTTCCATCAGGTCAATCAGTGGAGCTAGCTTAGCAGACCCTTGATCCATAAAAAGATACAACGTAGCTTTGATATCATCAAGAGTCTTTTTAAAGTCTTCATATGGGTTTTCTTGGGGGGCCATGGTCAGCTCTCTTTTTTGAAGAAAATCAACTTTTTAAGTCATTTGAAGATAGTTGTATAGCCGCCGTGAGCTCCCATGCGTCCGTTGTAACCCGGAACCGGAACCCCCCCACACACACACACACAAAACGTTGACAGGTTCTTCTGTTGCAGTGCAGAAAAAGCTGCTCTGATCTAAACCATGAGAACATGGAGACATGCTGCGGGATAAACGGGAAACAAAGGCTTTGCAGCCTAACTTGAAGAGCACCAGGCTGTTTGACAGCTCAGCCAGCAGCTTCATGAACCTGTGAGGGCTTCCCTCCTCACATTAACAGCCTTTACAGATGGGTTTGCCCTGCGGTTGATGGATTGCTGGAATCTCGGTCTTAAGAATGATTGAATTGCCTCTTGAATCAGGAAGTCAATAGATTACAGAGCTACGCCAGCTGACAGCAATATTTCCTGGCAATGAGGCTGTCTCTGTGGTGATGGATGTCATTAATTTGTTTTCTTCTAGAGTGATGTCTGCCAATGATTTGCATTCAAAGCTCTTTGTTTGCTGTGGCTCAAAAAACAGGAACATTGTAAGCATTTTTCCCGAGTCCTTGGGAGAGCTCAGTGCTGTGCATAACGTCTGGGACTAGATTGGAAATGGGAATTAGTTAAAGAAAAGAATTTCTGGAACGGTCAAAGCAAAGTGTTCATAAATGTCAACGGAACAGTCTGAGAGGTCACATTTAACCAAAGGCGCTTAGAGGCAGAAAACGGACGAGTTTGGGTTCATCTCGATGGAAAGACAGATTCATGGCTTTATTTAAAATGTAGGAGCATCATCTTGGAGATGTTGTGATACTTTAAAGCTTAAAACAAACCAAAAAAACTTGGTCAGACCACATGAATCAGAGCTAGTGCATCTGAAAAGATGCGTTTCTATCAAGTAGAAGAAAATGACTGGAGAATTCTCTCCTCCTTGTGTGTACATGTTTGCCGGATTTAGAGGCTCTACATGAACGTGCTAGCAAAAGTTGGAAGCATTTATTTTTGGTAGCAGATGTATCTAAATGCCACCCTGTTGGCAGACTGACATTGCTGATCTTGTTTAATGTTTTCCAGCACCGTTTGTTCCCTCCTGCATGGCTGCTGGGGGGTATGTGTGCACTTTGACACATCTTCATGCAGAGAGGAGGCTGCAGAAGCAGAGCAGAGGAGTGGACAGCAGTGTAATAGAAGGAGCGCTGTGTGCGTGTGCATGTGTTTGTCTGTGCATGCGTGTGCATGTGTTTGTCTGTGCATGCGTGTGCATGTGTTTGTCTGTGCATATTTGTCTGGGCATGTGTGTGGGTGTGCAGGCTTCTTCTGCTACCAGAACCTGGTCCCCTGGCAACGAGAGACATTTCCAAAGACTTCATTTTGAATGTTAGTCTGTGTCTGAACGGCCGTCCCTGACATTTTCTGCTGAAATACGTCCCTGGAACAGGTTCCAAAGCAGAACTGAGTATCCTCCAAGTGGGAAGCACTTTATTAATGACTTCTCCTTCTTTAAATGTATACATTTATTTATTCCATACAGGGACAGAGCGTATTAATAAACATTTCTGTCAATATGCCAGAATTGGCCTAAGGGCTACTTTTCATCTGCAGTCCCTATAGATGTTAAAATCACCCTATCAAAATAAAATTACATATTTACATAACATTACATACATATAGTAAATCATCAGCAGTTAACCTAAAAGTAATTTTTTTAATTTACATTATAAGTACACATCCAATGATGCCAGATAAACTCAGATGGTTATTATTCCTGCATCTTGTCATGTCTGCCGCCCCCCGCCCTTTAGGCAATCTTCTGCAGATGCCTGTTATTTAAATCAGCTCCTGCATTCAGCCTTGCCAGAACGTCTCAGCTGAACAGCAACAACCACCTGCAAACGTGCTTCTTCTATCCTGACCGGTTTCTGCTCCATGACTACCTGATCATCCTTCCTTCCCTCGAGCCACTACTCCATCTCCCTGACTGGTGGCTGGGGGACGGCACCACACTGACTTTCCTTATCCTGAAAGTTCAGGACTCTATCCGGACCAAATTAGGTGGACTCCATGAACATCTGTAGTGGAGTCCCCCAGGGGTCCATTTTGGCTCCCGTTCTTGTCGCCATCTTTATTAATAACCTGGGAAATCATTTGCCAAATGTTAAATTTCATCTTTATGCAGATGATACAGTCATTTATATAGTTGCTTCTTCTATCAGTCACACCGTGATTGAGCTTCAGGATGGCTTCCATTAACTTCAGTACTTTGACAGCTACAGTTGATCCTAAATGGAAACAAAGGCTAAACTCATGATATTCTCCAGGTCTCATTCACATGATGCACTGAAGGCTGGTATTCATACATTAAAGAAATGTGTACCTATAAATATCTGGGTGTCTGGATTTATGACAATCTGTCTTTTACATCTCACAATGATCACTTTCAAAATAAGTCAAAGCCCCTCCTAGGTTTTGAAACAAATTTTGTCTGAACCCCGGGTGTGAGGAAAAGACTTGCTCAGTGCATCTTCCTCCCAGTTTTGGACTGTGGGGACATCCTTGACAGGAATACTGCCTCTTCAACTCTCCGTAGTCTGGACACGGTTTATCCCAGTGCCCTGTGTTTTATCACAAACTCTGCTAACAGAACTCATCACTGCGAGTTGTATTCTCTGCTCTTTTGGTCTTCATTTAAAGTCAGGCGACAGAGTCATAGGCTCATCTTCATTTACTAAGGCCAATCTTGGTAAACTGCCTCAATACATATGCCGCCTTCTATCTCCTTCTAATGGATCATAAAAATACAAAAGTTCATCAGAGTTGAGATTGATTTCACAGCTCATGATGTTCATCTTGATTTGTATTTGGAAATGGTTTATTTTGAGTAGTCAAAGCAATAATGCACAAAATAAGACAATCACCATAGGTTTATATCCATACAAAGACGTATCAAACATAGGATAATTTGTCATAATATTGATTGGAAAATACTTCCAACTTCACCAAGTATATATTTCAGTCATTACTCTTATTCATGAAAAAAATGTTTTTGATTTGATTTGATTTGAAATGGTTTATTTCAAGCAATCAAATTAGAATATGCAAAAGCAATACAATTATCAGTTCATACAATTACGAATCAAACTTAGGATAATTAGACATATTAATAAATATTGCTTGAAAGGGAGTGGAAGGAAGCAAATTTATATAATCCCACCCCTGTTCTACTGTAACCATTTCATTATATGATTTATCAATATCTGGTTCCTAGCTTTTTCAGACAGAATTAAGAATCATAAAGTATCAATAAAGCACATGACAAAGATGAAATACTTGATTAGTATGTAAAAAAAAAAATAACTGAAAATAACTTTCAGAAGTCAACATGGCAAATGCAGATCAGTTATCCAAAATAGATGCAGTTTATGTTACTTATAAAAGTCATTCATATGATTAAAAAATAATACTATATCAGTAAAGTAGACACAACACTGTTTCAGGAATTTTCATAGCAAAATTTCATCAAGTATCAAAAGTTAAAAATATGTGCAGAATTATGCTGCATTAGGAAAAAATTATGAATCAATTTATCGATTTTTGGAGCAGGTGAAGTAATATCATTAAAAGTCAATCAATTTAACCATTTTCAATGATTGATTAATCATTTGTTTTACTATTTTTTTTTTTTTTTTTATAATAAAGTAATGCTGTGAGGGAAAATAAAAAGGGTCCAAAATCTGTCGATTGTCCAAAGCTGGTATTCCTTCTTCTGCTGATTAACAGCCATTCTTCTTGGTTTAAAACAAAGCTTATAGTTCTCTTCGCTGTTACGTCTGCAGACATTAGACAGAGGTCCATATCCTTCTTCAGCTGATATCAGCGGCGCCTAAGAGTTGAGGTCAAGTTGTCTGCATGTCAGATCTTTGCTGATAATCAGGTCACTTCAGATTTATGGAGAAAGTGTTGAATCCAGGCGTCATATTTCTTGAAATTATTTGGCTCTTTGATTTATCACTGCATGTTGTTTCAGACGACTGTGACCAAACACTTCTCAAAGTCCTTCATGGTGTTTGCCACCTGAACCTTGGCCCGGTCCAGTGGACCGAGCGGTTTGACGTAAATCCTGCAGCCTTTAACCCAAGTCTTCTCAATCTGCTTCTGCTTCCTGAGGAGCCGTGCATGTTTGGCGATTTCAGCATTCCTTCTGGTCAGATGGTCGTTCAGATAAGCAGCTGATCCATTCAGATTCCTCCTTTGGTTAATCAGAGCTATCTTGTGATTTTTGATTCACAAACCTGATGAGGATCGCTGGTTTATCCGGCTCCTTTCTCCTGGGGAGCAGACGGCAGGTCTCGATGGTGTTTTAAATCCAGGGAAATCCCTTTAGACATGAGAAATGATTCCACTTGGTGTTCCAGAGACTCTCCATCGCTCTCTGTTTCAGAGCTCCTAGCGATGCTAGCGTTATTAGCATTAGCAATGCTAACTCCAGCTGCATTTAGCTTTGCCCAAGGTTTGATCGGTACTCCAGTCAGAATGCCATTTTTCATCCTTACTCGTTGTTCCACATCGTCCAGTCTTTTCTGCAGAATGTCGACCCGGTTATATTGTTGCTCGTTCCGAGCGCGGAGCCTCATGAATTCTTCCAATAGCACTAAGAGCGGAGTTGGCTTAGGTGTCACTTGTTCCATAAAGGGATTCAATGTAGCTTGGATGTCATCAAGAGACTTTTTAAGGTCTTCGTATTCCTGATTTTTCTTAGGGGCCATGGTCAGGTCTCTTTTTCGGAGAAAATCAACTTTTTTAGTCGTTTTGGGTAGTTGTATAGCCGCCCTGAGCCCACATGCGTCCGGCTGTAACCCGGAACCTTTTGAACATAAAGAACAAGAACAAGATTGACTTCTGTCCTTCTGATTTTGCAGTTTATAAAGTTCTCTTTCTTTAAGGTCTGCAGACTTATTTTGAGGTCCGTATCCTTCTGCAGCTGTTATTGGTGCAGCTGAAAGTTGAGGTTAAGTTGTCTGCAGGTCAGAACTCTGCTGAAAATGTTGTCTTTTTGAGATAGTTGTAGTGTCCAGGCCCGATGTTTTTTATGAAATTTTATTTGGCTCTTTGATTTATTACTGCATATTGGTTCAGACGTCCGTAATCAAACACTTCTCAAAGTCCTTCATGGTGTTAACAACCAGAACCTTGGACCGGTCCGGTGGTTTAATGAAGATCCTGCAGCCTTTAACCCAAGTGTTCTGAATCGGCTTATGCTTCCTGAGAAGCCTGGCATGTTTTGAGATTTCAGCATTCCTTCTGGTCAGATGGTCGTTCAGGTAAGCTGCAGATCCATTCAGATTCCTCCTTTGGTTCATCAGAGCTAGCTTGTGTTTTTGATTCACAAACCTGATGAGGATCGCTGGTTTATCCGTCTCCTGGGGAGCAGGTGGCAGGTCTCCATGGAATTTAGATCCAGGGAAATCCCTTTAGATGCGAGAAATGATTCCACTTGGTGTTCCAGAGACTCACCGTTGTTCTTTCCAGGATCAGAAGCAAGGATAGCTTTGGTAGCTCTGGCTGCGTTAGCCCTGGCCGGGGTTTGATCTGTAATCCAGTGATAATCACATAATTCCTCTTGGCTTGTTCCACCTCGACTCGGTTCTGCAGAATGATGACCCTGTTTTCTTGATCTCGAAGTCTTCTGATCTCCTCAGCTGGTTCTAAGAGCGGTGTTAGATTAGCTTTGAGGTCTTCGAGGGCCTTTCTAAAGTCTTCATTGTCACTTATCGCTTGTTTTTTTCTTTGGGGCCATGGTCAGCTCTCTATTGTTTCTTTTAAAAACCTCGTCTGACTCTGTCTGCTCATCCCAAAAGCAAAGAGTTGTTTAGGCATACTGGTGATCAAAAGCCTATCATTTGTCCAATAGGCAAACATGACGTACTTGTATTAATATTTGCTTTAAAAAACAAATCAGTAGATAAAAGGTGAGGGTTGGGGGGTGAGGGGAGAAAAAAAACCCTGCAAATGTAAAATACTTCCCACTTTGGTAAAACAAGTTGTCTTTCTGCAGTGTACAGAATGTCATGCCAAAGGAGGCGCCGCGTGGATTGACTGGTTCCTCTGGCAGAGAGGGAGTGTTGATTGGAGCAACACTCCAACTGGGTGTGAAAAGCAGCAGGACTCATAGCTTGGATGAAATCATCACTGCAGCTTATTTCTCACCAAAACACTTTGGCAGCTTTAAAGAGCAAAAGGGCTTTTTTACTTTAATAATCTAAAATGCATAATTCTGTGCTCTATGATGATGTTCACACGCTTATCTAATTGTCTCATACATTTCACTGATCTCTTTAGTTCACTGATAGTTGAAGTTTGGACTTCTAACCTCTAACTTTACAACCTCCTCTGAGATCCTAACTTGCAGCTCTTCTGGGCTCCAAGCTCAGCTCTTGCAGTTCCTGTCAATGTTTGTTGAAAAACAGAACTGGACTGAGAACTGTGTGTGTTTCTCAGTGGTCTGAAGCTGCCAGAGACCTCCAGGGACAGAACGGTGTAAAAACTGAAGTGTGGATGACTGAACTGTGTAAGCTTGGTGCCGCCATTTGGGTTAAATGCTGTTCAGATGAGCCCCAAACTGGGGCACATTGACAAATGTGTCTGTGGGAGACCAGTATTGTCTTCTCAGATGGTCTGCTTTGATTAGTAGGTGGAAAAGTTGGTGCAAGCTGAGCAAGAAAACCCTCAGCCGCTTGAAAACAAAAGCCCGGTTCGCTTGCAAAAGAAAGTAGATTATTCTTGAAATGGGAGTACACAATTAGACCAAATAGTGAAAATAAAGCAAAGACTGTCTGCAGGGCATGTAAGAAGTATAATACTACTTAAAGATGGTTTTGTAAAGACGGGTGGGTGCGTATGAATCAACTGCATCATCTTCAAAGGAGCAGGTGGAACAGCACCATCATGAACGGAAAAAGCGGTTGGTCACATGACCCCCACCGGTTCATATTTAGCTCATTTTCAGGTTTTTGCTCAATTTGGATAAACTTTTCTTCAAGCAGCCAAAAGGAGGAGTGGTTGTTTGAACACAACCAGCTAGTGAATTTTGGATTTGATAAACTGCTGTCACTCCAAAGATGCTTTCTGGTTGCTCTGTTCTTTTTATGGGCTGTGCTGTCAAAGGTCTTTCTAACAGCCAGGAAGTGAGCATGGTTCCTCCGTCCTGGGGAGGATGCCTACTTCATGTAGACACTCCTGAGATTTCTTCTTATTTTCCGGAATCTGTTATTTTTTTTCCTTACCGGGAAGGAGGGTCTTCAGGCAGGGATGCCCAGTTTAGTTTAGTCATTACCCTATTGAAATTTCTGACTTGATGTTCTTTATGATTCATGTTTTTACACAATTACTGGTTGAAACCCATTAAGATGACTATAGCTGTACATGTTGGGATATATAAATAAAATTGAATTGAATTTATTCATTAAAAGAAGTAGAGTAAAACTAAATAAAGACACAAATAATGTACAAAACTTCAGCAGATATTCTGCAAGTAAATGTATAAAATCATTTGTTCAGATGGCATCTAAAGATATGTATGTTAGGCAAGAAATAGAATTATGAAGAAAAGAAAACCTGACAGCCAATGCTTGTGGTTCCAAGCAGATCCAGTGGTAAACTGTCCTAGTATGCTTCAGAATTTATGTTTTGTTATTTTATCTACAGTCTCTTGGTGGCTGGTTAGCATGAGACAGAGGGTGAAAATTAGCTTAGGCTACAATCCTGCATATTTGCAGTGTTTCTCTTTTGTTAGAGCACTCCACACTGTTTTTTGTATGCATTGTCCCTTTATAAAATAAATACAATACAAATAAAAGCTCCAACGCTTATAACAAACTAAATACTAAAGTTAATATTAACCCTTGTGCTATCCTAGGCACTTTACTATTGAGAGGTGGGTCATCTAGACCCACTAGACAGTGCTCTGAACCTTTTTTCTTCAATGATTTGTGATCTTCACTGGTGTTCATGGATTACATGAAATCTTTCCACCTTTATCCACCTTTGTCATGGTAGGGAGAACACGTCAATGGAAGGGGGGGGGTCATCTAAGATAGCACAAGGGTTACACATGTTTTACTTCCAATAAGCAAGACACACCTTTAGCTCAGTTTTGATGTAAAAAAAAAATACCAACCAACCAACCAAACAAACAGGGTTAAAAAAGTTGTTGATGGTTTTGCATTGAAGTGAAAGCGGACCAACTGGAATCTGGTGGTTACCTGGGGATTTGCTCCAGTTACTTTTGTTGTCCAAACCACATGTGTCAAACTTAAGGCCCTGGGGCCAAATGTGGCCCTCTATGTCATTGTATGTGGCCCGCAAGAGCATAAAAGTTTTTCATTTCTTAAAATAAAAAATAAGAATTGTTGTGTATTTATTCATATCTATGGGGAATCAGACTTAAACTGTCGGATTGGAGAACTATACATGATGACTTAAACACTGTCCATATAACCTAACCTGACAGAATCATATTTACAAGGATTTATGCTAAAGTAACATGCAAACTGGAGTTGTCACTTTAAAATGTTATAATAAATAATGAGTTACTTAACATTAAGGAGTAGTACATTTATTTTCATTGCATTTAGTTACATGTATAAGTTACATCTGACCCTTTGAGGACAGACACTATGCTGATGTGGCCTTCAGTGAAAATGAGTTGGACCCCCCCTCATCTAAACAGTCAGAAGAAGTTTAATCTGATTTAGATTTATACAGGGTGTCTACACTAATATAGAAATAGAGTTTTTAAGACAATTCAATACTAAATTTAAGACCCTATTTTTAAAGAAAACAAACTAGTCTAATGTAACAGACAGATATACAAACAGTAAATAAGGTAACACGTCAAAATGATAAACCAGAGGTTTGATATTACCCCAATTATTCAATTAGCGGGACGTAGGGCTGTGACG
Organism: Oryzias sinensis; assembly: GCA_037389245.1. NCBI lineage: Eukaryota > Metazoa > Chordata > Actinopteri > Beloniformes > Adrianichthyidae > Oryzias > Oryzias sinensis. The sequence continues at coordinate 10,719,410 of CM074501.1, read as the reverse complement.
ATAACCGCATCACCGCATCACCGCGGTGATGACTCATCGCCGCATCACCGCACTTTTTTTTACGCACTTTTTTTTTTTTTTTTTTTACGTTTTGCATATGGTGCGTGTTTGGAACTATAATAAACACATTCATCTTTGCTGATAATTTCCTTTTTCTGCTAGTCCTGTGTTCAGACTTTCTTTCAGACTGTTGTCTCCTTTTCTCCCACCGTGCGTGCTCTCACTGTCTGCCTTGGCGCTGCACGTGGCACGCGGCTCCGTTTACACAAACAGGCGCGCGCTTTCAGAAGCACACATCCTCATTCTACAACAGAAGTTTCCGTCTCGTGAGGAAATACGACAAATTTACTGCTTTCTAATTATTAATTTCCATTGTATTCATTTCCATTACAAGCTGCGTGCGTTCCTAAGTGCGCGACACGGCCGCCCACCGGAGGATTTTGTGTTGGGGGGGGGGGGGGGGGTGTTACTGTCCTCCTTCAATCCGTAACACCAAACATGAACGCGCGCTGTTAGATTTCCATGAAAATCACTGCATGTTTTGTTTGGGAACTATTTAGTGCAGCGTAACGTTACGTGTCTGTATAAACAAAGGCGGAGCCTCCTGCCCCGCGTTCTTCATGGGTGTCAGGCTTCATGGCAACCGGAGAGGTGACAACGTGTCTGCAGCCTGTTTATTACTGAGCAATAAATAATACTCTGAGAAGATGTCTGTACCAGAGAGTACAGGTGAAACTTGCGTGCGGCTCCAGAGCGGTCCGCTGCAGAAGAATCAACACACACCCCCAACACACGAGTGTGCACCTTCCTACTATAACTACACAAGACGCTCTGCGCTCACACACACAGTCAATCTACAACACCTATAGTTAGTTCACAAGTTAGATATGTAGTTGTTAGTTGTTGTCATTTGTTGTCATTGTTAACAAAGAATAGTACGTTGTAACTGTATTTATTTCCGATGCGGCCGCCGGGGGATTTTTTTTTTGGGGGGGGGGGGGGGCGCTGCGGTTAACCGCGACACCGCGCCCCCTGGTGGTTCACCGCGGTGATGAAAAATTCGACACCGTCACAGCTCTAGCGGGACGTAAGCACTATTATAATTTATTAGTTAAATAATATCTGCTCTTGTCCACGGTTCTTGTGCAGCTTTGAGGTTAGACAATAACTTGTCTTTTCATTTGAAATCTCATGGTTGAGGCTGGCCAGAGTGTTCTAGAGGGATGCATTTTGGTCTGCTGCTTAAGGCTCAGACTACAAAGCTTTGTTTTTAGAAATAACTGGAGGTTTTCCTCACCTTTTCTGTCGTTTGTCCGTTTTACCTGTATTTTCATAAAACAGATATGGATGTTTAGTTCCTGTTTTCTCAATGGTGCCAACACTAAGTTTAATTCATTGTTTTAGTCTTTAACGTGTCAAAGGAAAATAACTTGTTACTCCCTCAATAAAGGCGACATTTCTGACACAAACACATTTTTCTGATCCACTCTGGTTTTTGGGTTTCAGTTTTGATTTTTGTTAAATATCTTTGAAATGTTAGAAACACCTCAATAAAAACTCTCATAAATCTTGACACCCATCCATACGCAGACACATAAACCAATATCTTCAGAAACAGAAAAACACATTGATTGGTGAAAGTAAGTGTGCAGGAAAGAGGATTGAACTTTTTGAGTCATTTCCAGCTGTTTAAATGTGAGATTATAATTTAAAGCTTCATTTTTCTTTTTTGACCTGAAGCCTTTAATCTGACAGAGATGCCACAACAGACTTAAGCCTCACTGTGACAGCATCACAGATGAACAGGTGCCCTCCCCAGTGATGAAAGGTGGGCCAGACCGTTTCAGATGAAGGACAACTGCTGGCTGTCTTTACGGATTCTGGCATGCATTGTTCCAAAAAGGTGAAGGAAACATCACAGCAAAGGGAGCAGAACCCTGCAGTAGAGTTCTGGTTCCATTGGTTTTTCCGTTTCTGGTAATATTCAAGATGAGGACGGTGTTTTTAAACGATCATCCTAAAAACTCTTTCAATTCCTCCTTAAAGCGGAACTCTGAGTGTTTCTCTAAACTTTAGCTTTATTGCAGTGACCCTCATTACTTGGAGGAAAAGGTACGCCCTCCACATGGGCCAGAGCTGACCTGCCATACTTTAAAACCCGTTATGTTAAACTAAAATGGCTTCTGCTGCTTCCCACCCGAAGGACAGGATTGGGCTCCACCCTCCAGCACTTGGGTGGGCCGCATTTTGGTCCTGTGGGGCGTGGTAGGCCAGTTTGGGTGTCCATCGGTGCCCTCATGGGGGCGTGGGGCGGTGCTTTGCTGTGAGCACTTTCTGGAGTTGGTGCTCAGGTTAGGGATGATTAAGTCTGAAACTTGGCATCAGTGTCTTGGAAGTCCGGGTACCCTGCAACGCCAACGCTGCAATTAGCAGTTTTTATGTGGATCTGCATAATGCTGCAGACAACGCTCAAGTGTTTTGTGTTTGCGTGCTTTTTGAGCATTCAGATGTCAGTGGCCGTGTAAAACAAAAAAAAAATGCAGCCCTTTTTGTTCTAAGACATCAAAAACTTTACATCTGTCTATCAAAGACAGGTCACCATCAAAGATCTGGGAGGGGTTCCAGGCCAGCTTTCACCTTGTTACTATTCCACACATTTCAATGTGCTGGGTTTTTTTATTTTATTAAGATGGTAAGAATTGGTAAATGCCTCCCCAGAATGCCATTACAAATAGAGACTGTCAACAACCCCAACTGCTAGCAAAAAGGCCTGAACACCAACTGCTACAGTAACCATTTTAATATGCAATTCAGGCTTTAAAATATGAAAATACGTTTTGCAATTTAGAATTCAAAAAGAAAATTACAATACAGTCTTAAAATCTGAATAAATTGCATTTTAAATGGTCATGGCCTTTGATGTCATTTAAATGAAAATGCAGCTTGACATTTACGATTCAATTAAAAAAAGACGAGATTTAATAAAGAACAAAAACATTATCTTTTTGCATTGAAAGATAATCTCAGGCTCGATTGACATTTTATGAAAAATACCCTGTAATGTTGCCTTTATTAAGGTTTTACAAATTAGAAACAACTTCTGCAAATCAACAACTTTTTCTTTGAATCTTTATCCCCTGTTTCATATTTTTAAACTACATTCCATATAGGAACATTTTAATATGAAAAAGATTTTCCAGAAACTGGAAGCGTAAAAAATGTCAACAAAGCTTAAAAAAAACCTAAAATTTAAATATTGACTGATATTAAACCAGTCCTTGGCCTAATAAAGGTTGGGGGCCACTGCTGTAGAGCTCACTGTCAGCCAGGCTTCACTCATTCCTGGCTGCTGACGTTCCTCTGTTCTGGTTGTAATGCAGACTGCCTCCACATGCTGTTCCTCCTCTCTGCCAGCAGATGTCACCATTGCTCCGTCTGAAATTGCAGCATCCTCCAGCTGACTAATAATCCTGTTCAGTGATTCAGAACTACAACACAGTGATGTATTAGGCACACCTGTCCAACTGTTCATAAATGCATATTTCTCATCAACCAATCACATGGCAGCAACTCAATGTATGTATTTATTTATTTATTTATTATTTTATAACTTGTCCTGTCCAAGAACTGGGCAAACAGATGAAACTGAAGGCCTCTTGTGTTGGACACATTTTATTTTAACAGGGGTCATGAAACTCAATGCATTTATGCATGTAGACTTGGTCTAGATGATCAAACTGAGCATCGGAATGAGGAAGAAAGGTGATTGAAGGGACTCTGACTGTAGCATGGTTGTTGGTTCCAGACGGGCTGGTCTGAGGATTTCAGCAACTGTTGATCTACTGGGATTTCACCAAGAATTGTTCAAATATAGAAAATATCCAGTGAGCAGCAGTTCTGTGCCTTGTTGATGTCAGAGAACAGTCAGACTGGTTCCAGCTGATAGAAGGACAGCAGGAACTAAAAGAACCACTGGTTCCAACCGAGGTCTGCAGAAGAGCATCTCTGAAAGAACAACACGTCCAACCTGGAGGCAGATGGACTACAGCAGCAGAAGATCACACCGGGTACCACTGCTGTCAGCTAAGAACAGGAAACTGAGGCTACAATTCCCACAGACTCACCAGAACTGGACCATAGAAGATGGAAAAACGTTGTCTGGTCTGATGAGTCTCCATTTTTTGCTGCCACATTATGGTGGTAGGGTCAGAATTTGGGGTCAACAACAGGAAAGCATGAATCCATCCTGCCTAGTATTAACAGTTCAGGCTGCTGGTGGTGGTGTCATGGTGTGGGGGATATTTTCTTAAATATAAATAAATCACATCAATAAATTACTCAACGCAAAAACATAAGATCACAACTTTTCAAAAAGCAAAACAAATAAAAGAAAAGTGTTAGAAATCAAAACAAAATTCCTGAAGCTATAGTTAGAAAAAGAAAGAGTCTGACAAAATGAAATGTTTCAAAAATCAAAATGACAGAAAAAAAGTAGGTATTATGGGACATCACTGATTGATGACATTTGTCCATCATTTTGACAGCCAGTTATTGGCATGAAGCGCTTTGAACCAAAAGCCTTAAAACTCCTCCTGAATGTGGAACAACATAAATAAATACTAACGTGACCTACAAACACATCATCACTTGGTATCAAACCGTAAGCTGAGCAAGACGGACAACAAACTGTTTCAAATGAGGCAACGTTGTCTGCAACAGTTATTGTTCTTTTACAAGTTTGTTTCGTGCCAAAATAAGTGTTTGCAAGGACAGCACAAAGTTATTTTGAGAGGACGGCTTGTCTGCTCTGACTCAAAAAAATCCCCCCAAACTTTTCCTGCTGATAATTGAACCTTTCTTGCATCTGAATCTAGTCCTGAATTAAAGACGAGCATAAAGGACAGAAGCTGCCCACAGTGATGGGATTTAAATAACTTTCTTTTAATAGAGCAGAGGTCAGGAGGCTCCTCTGGCAATTATCACTCGTGACCCACTGTAATTATCTCCTCCTCTCAGCAGACATGAGGCAGTTTGAAGCTAATGAGTGCTAAGCCGCAGGTACTCAGAGTCTGACCTCCAGGTCCTGGTGTGGAGAAACCACGTGCAGCTTATGGAGGCCAGACCATCTCAGACGGGAGCTAACAATCAGCTTTAGTTTCCCGCAATAAAGTTGTGTCCAAATACCATTAGGTTGAGGCTGTGTGTTAATCTGTAGTGCAGTATACATCAAATGCATTATTACTTATATGTTAATCTTTTATAGCATTTTTGAGAGAGGTACCAAATAGTTGTACCTGTAAAAATGATGAAATGCCTTCCATAAACAAACACAAAACATCTAGGCTACAAATGTTGTGTAGAGGATTAAAAGAACGCAGGTACACAAAAGATGGAAACGGGACATGAACTTTAAACAGAGGAAACGTAGAAGTAAAGAAAAATAAAGAACTAAAGGAATCCTTGTGCTCAATATGTTGATGCCCAATGACATCTTTTTTAATTTGTCTGCAAATGAAAAAGACTTTTCTGGAACGTGCTTCTCTGCGTCGATCACTTAAGGAGATCCAGCCCATTCATCGACGCCAGTTCGTTACCCCTAACGGTGACTACGCCTGGTCTGCCAGCTCATGTCTAGTGTCTTTTGCCCTGCCTTGCTCTCATGTTCTACCTCTTTGTCTCAGGATTCACCCAAGCTAAGGTCTCCTGTGTGGAAGTCTGCTGTCAATCACCTGCTGCCTTGAACCAAGCTCGGAGCCCTCCAGCCTCGCCACGAGCCACGTCTGAATTCCACTCTGTCAAAGGATTTAATCTTGTCAACCTTTCCTGTGATTAAAATTACTTACCAAGCTACTTACCCGCCTGATCATTCTGAGTTCCAGCGTCTGGGTCTGTCTCGCCTGAAAATCATGACAGTCTTAAGCTGATCTCTGGTTTCATCTTAGGGAAAAAGCCCAGGTACTGCATTAGGTGCATAGAGGATCTCTTTGCTCATTTGAGGGTGGGGGGCCGTGAGATGTTTGTAGTTCGCTCCTCACAGAGATAGCAATCCATCACGTTTTACGGCTCTGCCTTGGACGATCAGGGATTTGGTCCTCGATTGCTGGCAGCACCTCTGGAGTGTTGCAAGAAAACCCTTTCGAGTGATGTCCTCAAACGTTTTAGCCCATCTCCTTAAGGTCAGAGCTGTTATATTTAAGAAAACAGCAGAAGTATTTACTTTTGGAGAGTTTCCATTTGGAAAATGAGAGGCATTCATTTACTCCATCAGGCTGACATTCCTTTACACATCCTAGAAGTCAAATGCACAAAAAAGAATTCCAGGTCCAAGCTGCACAGATGTCTAACCATCTTGGAGGTTTCAGTCTCGTTCTAAGCTCCGCCCCTTTAGTCTGGGGGCAGAATCACTGAGGGTGGATCTGTCCTGAGTTCCTCCTTTCATTTTTACCCCAGAAGTTCCCGTTGACTCCCCCTCTTCCCTCATCTTCCCTCCAGTTCTTAAGTCTTCTGCGTAATTTGTCTTCTTACCTGGACAGGTTTTGGCCCAACTTTATTTATCCTTCCTTTTATCCAACGCATTGTTTAGATGTGTTTAGGGTTATGAATGGGGGAAGGAGGGAGTGGAAAATATTTTGAAAAATTTCAAAACTATTTTCTGGAATCTGTATTTTTATTGAGATGATGCATTAAAAAGTTGTTTGTTTGAGATATTGTATTTGGCCTTCGTGTTTTCTGAATGGCCAGTAACTGTTGCATTCCCCACCAATGAAACAAGAACTCGGGGTTCCTTTGAGTTTTTGTTTCGTTTCAGCCAGGAAAAGTAAATGGACCCGTTTTCTTTGGCAGTCTATGGTTCCGACTGCAGTGAATGGGTTCAGCTCAGGAAACCAGGTGTTGTGTTAATGGATCATTGAGTTGAAATGTTGCATGTGTAGCCTCACCAAGAAGCCACTGTCATGACAGGAAAATGGTTTTAAGGTTGAGATCCTTAAAATGAACTTTGAAGGTCGGGTCATAAAAGCTGGAAGGCGGTGAGCGAGGATCTTCTGGCTCTAACGTCTCCATGCTGCTATGAAAACTGCTGTAACTTTGACGTTCATTTTCATTGTTTTTGGAGGGAATACAGAACACGGGTCACCTCTTCAAATGTTCTTAGTATCAATAGGGCTGGGTTAGGAAAATCGATCGATCAAACTGAATCAATCCAAGCTTCGCCACCGGCGATTAGAGAGGTCACACTCTTGGAGGGTTTTAAAAAAAGAATTGTTCCTCCATTTTAGCGTTTTAGCATCAGCCTAGCTGTGGGTTTATTCTCTTTTAAATTGTTTCATGTTTTTGAATCTTTTCTATCTGTCTCTACGATGCTTCATTTGGTTGTCTGCTTTTAGTTCGTGCTCTCCATGTGTGCAGAACTTTGGGCCTCCTTGGCTGGTGGTGGAAGGTGCTTTAGAAATAAATAAATGATGAAGCTTAATAAATCACACATTGATCAATAGAAAAGATCAATCTTTCAGGCCTTTCCTATTCATTTGACCCAACGGATAACAGGAGCGAAGCGAAGTTTGATGCTAACGTATAATGGAATTTCCCTTAGGACAGCTAATGCTAATGTCGTTCGCCTTAAACATACATTGCTGACCAAATGAACAGCTTTATATATCCACAGGCATCCTTAAATGTGTAAATTGTGTAAATTCAAAATTAAATAGAATCGAGTGGATCGAGAGACTCAAAAGCTTGTGAATCAAATCCATCCAGGCTCCGGTGAATCGAATGGATTCTGGAAATGATTGGTACCCGGACCTATAGGTCACGCTGTCCTGAAGAGCTGCATGCTTCTTCGCTTCACCTTTGAGCAGAAGCTCTTCACTTCAGCTTAGTCTGTTTAATGTTTTCTGTGCACGTGCTCATGCGGATTCCATGAAATGGCTTATTGATTACCTGTGTGAGGGGGGGTGATTAAAATTCATTGAAAGGAAGAACACGCAACATCTGTTTAGTGACAAAATGCTGCCTGTGAGCTAACAGGCCGTAAACAGAGGCTACATTTCAATCACTTGTGGATCTTCTCAGCCTTAACGCAGTGACAGAGCTGGAGGGACAGCAGACTCACTGGGTTTGGGTGTGCATCATTCCAGATTTTAAAGCCATACAAAACATTTTTTGCGTAACCGTGTGTACTTGCAATTGACTATTCACTTGTACACTAAGAAATGTTAAAAACATACCAAAAAGAAAAATACTATTTACGCAAGAACAACTTGAAATTCCAGCAGCTTAAAGGGTCTATACTATGCAGGATCAACCTTTTCAGCTTTTAAGTGTGTCATGATGTTCACTCCTCACAAATAAACCACCCCAAAGTGGTATTTTGATCCATTCATGAAAAACCGATAATTGATGGAATATTAACATGTTGTAACGACACAGCTTGTTCATCACTGTAACAGGGAAACAAGTGCTGAGCTGCTGATTAACTGGCTGCTTTGGAGAGCTACCTGTTCCATTTATTTGAACACACCCACTTAGTCATTTCTGTACATCACCACTGTGAGTTTTAAATAAGACAACTCAGATGCCATTAAAGTGCAGACTTTCAGCTTTTATTCCATGGGTTGAACAAAAAGATTGCAGACAAATGTGCAAAACTAAAGCATTTTTTAAACACAATCCCTTCATTTCAAAAGTAACTGGACAAATGAAATAACTGAAAACCAAACGGTCATTCCTAATCTTTGGTTGAACAGCCTTTGTTGGCATTGACAGCCTGAAGTCTTGAACTCATGGACATCAGCAGATGCTGGTTTTCTCCTTCTGAATGCTCTGCCAGGCCTTTACTGCAGCGGCGAACAGTTGCTGTTTGTTTGTGGGCCTTTCTGTCTGAAGTTTAGTCTTCAACAAGTGAAATGCTGCTCAAGGGTTCAGATCAGGTGACTGACTTGGCCATTCCAGAATATTCCACTTCTTTGCTTTAATAAACTCCTGAGTTCAGGAGTTTATTATGTATGTTTTGGGTTGTTGTCCATCTGGATTATGAAACGCCGCCCAATCAGTTTGGCTGCATTCACCTGGATCTGCGCAGACAGGGCTGCATTCACCTGGATCTGCACAGACAGGGCTGCATTCACCTGGATCTGCACAGACAGTCTGTCTCTGAACTCCTCAGAATTCATTGGGCTGCTTCTGTCCTGTGTCACGTCATCAATAAACACTAGTGTCCCAGTGCCACTAGCATCTACTTTCATACAGTCTTCTTTTGATGGTAGACTTGGATATTGATATGCCAACCTCATGGAGTGTGTTGTTCACTTGGTTGGCTGTTGTGAACGGGTTCCTCTTCACCTTGGAAATGATTCTGCCATCATCCACCACTGTTGTCTTCCGTGGACGTCCTGGGGCCTGTTTCAGAAAGGAGGTTAAGTGTAAACTCTGAGTGAATTAACCCTGAAATCAGGGAAACCCTGGGTTTTCCGTTTCAGAATGGGAGGTTTGTTAAACCAGAGAAAGCAGAGTAAGTCAAACCTGTTTCTGAAAGAGAGGTAACTTCTACTCGGAGTCAGTGTCCATGGTTACTTATGCTGTGAACCTAACCTGGTCGGGAGCAGGTTTTATTCTCCAAACTCAAGGTTTCTGCCGGTCCCCTCCCCTTTTTAAAGACGAAGCAGTATTTTTCGCTTTAACCTTCATTGCCCACATTTCCGTCACACAAAGACGGTCTAAGTGACAAGAATGGCTTTTCCTTTTTTGGAGGACCCAATAGACGAGGAGGCTGCTTCAATTCATAGAAAATTACATTTACCTCGTACGAGGTTCACTTTTAAAAACACAATTGCATGTATTAATATTAAACTGACCAACGTTTGCTAGAGGGGAAGGTTAACAAAAAAGTCCTCTAAACATTACCGACGTTAAATGCATTTCCCCCCCCCAGATTGGTTCTGTACACTATGCAGCATTTCATGCATTTACACCAGGAATGACACTTCAAAAGTACACCTAAATATCGCCATTTTTTATTTCACTCCTTACGCTATTTAAAAAGTTACTACAGCCAATATTTTATAACAATGATTTAAATGCAAACTTAGGCATTAACTTGAGCAGCTATGTTTTCCACGCTAACTGTCTCTGTTTTGCAGATGCAGCGGTGTTGCTTTTCTTCTGGAATATCTGCTCATATTCACTGCAACTCTGCAGCAGCACGTCAAGTTCAGCTGGAGAAAAATACGCAGACCTCTTTTTTTTCACGGTTGCCATGGTGACTCGTGATATCTGCGCTCCATTGATAATGGCTTCTTATAGACGCGGTGCGCACGCTCACCTCCGAATCAGTCCACTCAGAGTTGATTGATCTAACGCGGATCAGCTTCTCTGAAACAGAAAACTCAGAGTTGTTAATCTCTCAATTGACCAACTCAGAGTTCAAGTTCAACCTCAGAGTTGGTTGAACCTTCTTTCTGAAACAGGCCCCAGGTCTTTTTGTGTTGCTGAGTTCACCAGTGCTTTCTTTCTTTCTCAGGATGTACCACACTGTTGATTTAGCCACTCCTAATACTGTAGCAGTTTCTGGTTTCATGTTTTTTTTCTGTTTTCTCAGCTTAATGATGGCTCCTTTCTCCTGCATGGAGAGCTCCTTTGACCGCATGTTGTCTGTTCACAGCAGAATCTTCCAAATGCAGCACGAGTCCTCTAATCAACTCCAGGCCTTTTATCTGCTTCACTCATAATGACATAACATGGGAATTACCCACACCTGCCAATGACTTACCAGCCCATGAAATGAAAGGATTGTGTTTTAAAAATGCTTTGGTTTTTCACAGTTTTATGCAATCTTTTTGTTCAACCCATGGAATAAAAGCTGAAAGTCAGCACTTCAACGGCATCTGAGTTGTTTCATTTAAAATTCACTGTGGTAATGTACAGAAACTAAATTAGAAAGAATGTCTCTCTGTCCTAATATTTATGGTCCTGACTTTAGAGCCAATCAGCATGGACATCACTTCTGCTCACAGCCCCCTGACTCATGGTTTTACACCCAAGATTCCCCACTTCCCATGAGTCTTAGGGGCTGATGGGGCTAACCCCCAGGCCAGTTGTAGCCTCTCTGATCAGTTCCTTTACGAGAGGGTCGGTCAGAATGGACCGATGCCTTGATTTCACGTGTTTCAAGGTAATAAACAGGGACTGGCAGAGATATTGAGACATATTGAGGAGAACATTGAGATCAGATCTTTTACACACGGGTTCTGTTCTCCAAAACGTAGCAGGGCCTTCTTTCAAAGAGATTTCAGCTCAATCATCTCCGGTTCTCTCGTTGCTTCATCCATGCAGGGATCTCAGGCAGTCAGTCTCTGGATTAAAGGATCCATGAGAAAAGTGATCTGCGGTTGTTTCTACTGCAGGTCCTCAAACCACAAAGAAGTTTCCGTCCAGCAGCAGCGTCACGTTCTGCTTTATTCATTTGGATTGCAGCCTTCTGCTGTGAGCTCCACAGAGGAGAGTGGCATGATGGCCGTTTTGAAAAGCTTCAACTTGTTAATGAAGGAGATGATTTGTGTCAGATCAGGAAGAGTTTTTAATTTTCTCCAGTATACGTTTTGTCCTTTTCTGCCATGAACCATTTTACCGCTTCCAACAGCTCATGATAATAAACAGTGACTTGCTTTTCCATCCAGTAAAAAAGTAAGAATCTCCCTGTTTTTCCAGAAACGTCTTGTGTTTATCTTTATACTCTGAATTTTGACCATGAGGGTAACAGTCTGCAGCACATCGAATGTTTAGTTATTTTTTCTGGCATTGGGCGTAACCTGCGCTCATGATTGGCGGTCACGCACTTGTCGGGAGCAGCATCAAGCTCACACACTGCCACATTACTTTAATTATTATTTATCTTTAATGCCTTCTGATGGATTGGAGTCTGGTTTAAGAGGGAAAAAACTATGAAATGAGCCACAGTATATAGAAAATATGATTAGACGCAAAGAGTCGCATGCTTATTGGCCGAGAACTACATGCAGCTCGAGAGCCGCTGGTTTGCCACCCCTGACCTAAGAGATACAACTGCCCATACCTGAAGCACTGGAAACTGCCAAACAAAGCCTCCTAAAGAGATCCAAGGGTGAGCGATCCTGATCCAGAAGGATCCCTCAAAGCAGTAGTTCTCAAAATTTTTCTCCTGTTCCCCCCTTTGGAGGAGGAAAAATGCCCCCCCCAGAGAAAAAACTGTCCAATTAAAGCTCACTTGCTTCTGTGTCGCAGTGTTGTTTTGTGTTGGTTATTCATGTTCTTGTCTTGTTTGGAATTGGTACCTTTGGTTAAATTAAAGTAGTGAGTGAATGTGTGTGTGAATGTGTGTGTGACTGGGTGAATGGGACTGTGACTGTAAAGCGCTTTGGGCCTTCGGAAGAAGGTAGGAAGCACTATATAAGTATACGCCATTTACCATTAAAACCTTCTCCTCACTCCTGCTCCTTCCTTCCTGCTTTTGGGTCATCCTGATTCCCGTAACAGAGTTAAAGAACAAAGTACGCAATATTGACTCAATACACAATGACTCTAATGCATGCTGAGTGCATGCTACCAATCTATCAGTGTTCTGCCAATATGTGTAGCTCATTTGATCGCTGTGAATCAAAATGCAATGAGGACTGAAACCAGAATCTATCAATTAACAACATGCTGATTGCAGCTTAATGACCTGCTGAAGGCCTTCTAGTATTGGAGAGGACCAAGGGAATACTGTTGAAAGGTGATTTATCCAGGCACGCTTTAAAGTTCTGTTGTCTTAAGGGATCTGCTTCATTAAAGGGAGGAACCACTTTACCAACCAAAGGTTCTGTATAGAAACTTTAATTGTTGATGTGACAAGAGGGTGCTATTCAAACTTAAACCAACAAAATAGTTTGAAAAAACACAGTGGACGGTGAGTGGATTCAGTCTTCAGTTTCACACGCTTAAAGAGACCCACTCCAATGAAAGTAGTCTTTTCAACATGTTCTTGTGACATTTTTAGTGACCTTGAACATGGCATGGTTTTTGGAACCAGGTGTGCTGGTCTGAGTATTTCAGAAACTAATTCCATAAAGTTTTTAGTGTCTACAAATTTAAACAAGAGTTCTTAAATTATTTTTTTTATCAGACACGGTTTGTTTTTGTCAAACGTACCTTACATGTCGGACGACTCTGACAAAGGAAGAGAAAACCTGCATCTTCCTCCAGATCCTCAGCAGAAGGAATCATGAAGTCCCTTACAACATTCAACCAGACTGTTGCAGTGATTTTGGACTGAAGACAGCAGAGTTTGCCAGCACCAGTGCTGGACAGTGCAGCCCAAATCATGACTGACTCCTGATATTTCACACTTGACCTGGTTTTGCTGCTCGCCACTCTTCCTGCTCACTTTACTTTCATCAGAAAACAGGACCTTGGACCACTGGGCAGCAGTCCAGTCCTCCTCTTCCTTGGCCCAGTAGAGACGTTCCCTCACTTGGTCCAGACTCAGACGTGGTTTGACCCGAGGAACCTGACGGCTGGAACCGTCTCCTGAATGCGTCTGAATGTGGTGATTTTTGAAGCGGTTCCTCCACCTCATTCCACTCTTTCTTGAGGTCTGCAGGGTCTTGAATTTTGGCAGATTTCTTAACAGTATTCTAGATGAAAAAAATTAAACAGTGGTCCCTGAATCTACAGTCAATGGAAATGCATTTTTTTAAATGTAATTATGGAAAAGACTCTTTTCCGTGACATTTTTGTATTTGATTGGAAGGAAAGCATGAGATGGCTTTAAGGCATCTGAGGAGCGCAGCTGCACTTATAAATAAATGAAATGACTGAAAAAACAACATTTGGGGAACGTTTCTGTTGTTGGTAACAGGAACCACAAAATAAAGGGAGTTAAAACAGAAGCAGGAAAGAGAGAGAACAGCTACAGGATGTTGATCATTATCTTGTCAGCACGGGAAAATGAAATTAGTTTTAAACGGTCAAAAAATTAAAAGGAGAGCAGACTGTTTTTGTAAAGGATGATGGGTAATTTGCAGACGATCCTGACATACAAGACCACATAACCAACAGGTAATCAGAGGGAATGTCCAGGAGCTTTGTGACAAAAGAATTAAACAGTAAACCTTTTATTTGACAGTTTCTCCTCTGGGCTTGACAAAAATCCTTCTGTTACTGGCTGTGCAGAGAAGCTTTGCTAAATTTAGAGCTTGCTGGACCACAGCACCAGAAGTGCCAGCTAGTAGCAGTGCTGCAGGTTCAGGCAGCACAGACTGAGCATGGATGCTCAGGGTTTCATGGTTCACAGCATCGCCAGCTGATAAAACGTTAAAAACAGGGTGCAGGACGTGCAATGGCAGTGTCATCGGCCAAACTGGGTCAACATATAAGATGATAGTTTTTTGGGAGAAGACTGAACATATTGATTGAAGCAATCACCGGAAAAGTGGGATCATGTATCAAAGAAGGAGGGAGGGAATCCTTCTGGACAAACACAAAGGTTCTGAATGAGAAGGGATCCCTCCGGGAAAGCTGCATCACTTTAATGAAGTGTGTGCGTGCGTGCATGTGTGTGCATGTATTTACATGTGTGCCTTTTAGAGGGAGCAGAGCATTGCCTACATGTTCATGGAAGTGGGGGTCATTGGGGTCATTTTATTGGATGATCTAATCCAGGGGGGTCCAACTCATTTTCACTGAGGGCCACATCAGCATAGTGTCTGTCCTCAAAGGGCCAGATGTAACTTATACATGTAACTAAATGTAATGAAAAATAAATGTAACTACTCCTTAATGGTAAATTACTCATTATTTATTGATTATCACTTTTTAAATTGACAATTCCAGTTGCATAATTGTTTGCTTGTTATTCTAGCATAAATCCTTTTAAATTGATTCTGTCAGGTTAGGTTATATGGACAGTGTTTACGTCATAATGTATAGTTGCCCAATCCGATAGTTTAAGTCTGATTCCCCCCAGATATGAATAAATACACAACAATTCTTATTTTTTATTTTAAGAAATGAAAAACTTTTTTTCCTATGGGCCACATAAAATGAGATGGAGGGCCACATTCGGCCCCCGGGCCTCGAGGTTGTTTGCTCAACCAAGTTTGCACTTGGAACTCTAAATTATGTGCAGTCAAGACAATATTCACTCGAGAGACATTCTCTCTCTTCGGCATTTGAATCAGAGCAGGGCACCAAGTTAAAAGCCAGCCAATCACAGACATCAACCTTCATGCCTGTGAGGACAATTATTGTTTGCATGTATTATTAAGTTTCTAGTGCAAAATATATCTTTTGAGCACACAAATCTTTTGAAGTTTTCTGATCTAAACAGAAAGTGTTGATTACAACAGATCACTGTTCCTTCATTCTGTCTTTTGATGTCTCAAATGTTAAGATGTTTGTCACAGTTGTTGTATTTTTTGACTATTAGGTCACCAGATGTGACACTTCCCAGAATGAGGACAAGACGTTTTCCTCCAAACCTGTGTTGTTGTTCATATACACCTTCATTATCTGCAATAAGCAGGCTTTCCAGGGAGACTAAGCAACCGACAACTGAGCATTGTTCAGTTGTAACTCCATTTTTGCTGTACTCCTTCCTGCTGTACAGTAGGTACCTATAGCGCTCCATCAGAAGTCTTTGCGGTTCACTAAAGTCGTATTTAAACATTCTGACAGATTTTTGAGCGCTGTCTACCACAGGTTAGCAGACACATCCAAATGTATACACCGGGCATAAGTCAAGGATTGGAGGTGCACATTATGGTCCAAACAACACGGTAAATACTTCTGATCAAAGCTATTTAAAATGTATTTGCTAATATGGGGAAATAAAATCTCCAAACATACATGAGGACTGGCACATATTTTATTTATTGTTCTTGGCTTCTGTCAGGTCAAGTGTTACGCCCCCTTGACAAGGGGGCCCCCTCAATGGGCGTAACATCAAGTTATCCTTTTTGTTCAGATTATATCTGTTTATTTCA
Source organism: Oryzias sinensis (assembly GCA_037389245.1). Lineage (NCBI taxonomy): Eukaryota > Metazoa > Chordata > Actinopteri > Beloniformes > Adrianichthyidae > Oryzias > Oryzias sinensis. Next base: position 10,703,415 of record CM074501.1, on the reverse strand, counting down.
GTCACGGTTAAGCCTCCTTCCATTTTGATCTTTATATAACTGCTTCTGTTTCAGGTCCTTTCTCCTGTCTGTTCGGGTCCTTGGATTGTAACAGATGACTTTTTCTGCATCATCCTTTGAGAACACTGACTCTGTTCTGTTGACGCTCCATGCACAATAGAACAAGCATGAACTCCTTTTTCAGACGTGTCCGTCAAGAATGTGTCCGCTTCAGCAAGTCCATCCACATTCTTGCTTGACTTTTTTAAAAGCGTCTAATATTTTTTTATTGACTGGATCTTTGATGAAAGTGTAGAATTGCACGTTGGTGACACGTTGTTGAGGGCAGGAGAGTTTGTCCTAAGTGTTTAGGGAAATGTTGTGAGCTGTGTCTTTGTGCATGTATGACTGAAACAGCCTCCCTTCACTAAAATAATGACTCATGGGGTTGAACACAACAGAAACAGAAGAGAAGCTTCATCTATTAGGTAGCTGTGGTGCAGAGGTTGAGCGGTCGACCTCCAAATGGAGGATTGCAGGTCCGGTTCCTGCACGTGTGTCAACGTTTCCTTGGGCAGGACGCTGAACCCCACATTGCTCTTGATGGTCACAGGTGTTCAGTGTTCAGGAGTGGAGCTGCCATCAGAGTGTGAGTGTGTGTGAGTGTGTGTGTGTGTGTGAATGTGTGTGTGTGAATGGGGAAATGGGACTGTGACTGTAAAGCGCTTTAGCCATTAAGAAAGCACCACATCCAGTAGGTATATGCCATTTACAATAAGAAAGGCACTGAAGAAACAGCCTGCACTCAGACAGAAACCATGTGAGGGATCATCAAACATTTGAACTAAGTGCAGTCGATGTCTGGGCATTTACAAGAGGGACAAAGCTATGTGAGCGCATAACTCAGTCTCTCTGCATCCTTGTTTGTCTTTCCGTAATCCAGATCTGTTAGTTAAAATGTCAGGAGCGTCGGTATTCCAAGATAGCAGAGCCAAGCTGAGCTTTTAGAGACAAGGTCACCTTTCTCGGGATTTGTGTTCTGCATCCCAGAGACGAACCCGAATGGCATCATTGTCTTCTTTAATCCTCTCTACTGCAGCACACGGGCAGATGAAACAAGTGAAATTATTCCTGAAAGAAGCTGGAGCCCCTGTTTGAAACCACTGCAGTCCCTTGACATGTTGTCTTTTGGACAAACATTTAGTCCCACTGATCAGATAAACCACCAAAAACATCCTTTCGTCCCTTTGCAAGGACGCGGCGTGGCACGAGCAGACGGTTTGTAAGAATGGCAGAGCGGACGATAACATGAAGCATTGCACGGACGTGTTTTATGGCAGTTGATAGAACGTCAGCCACATGAGAACTCTGACAGGACTTTGACCCGTAGGTTTTGGTTTTTCAGAGCAATAGTACAGCAAACAGACACGTGAAAAACAAAGTGATCCTAAGGAACGAGGATCTTTGCTTTGGTGGAAAAGAAATCTCTCCAAACTGTTTCTGTTTTCTAAGACAGGAGAAATAGAAGCGCAATCGAACGTGAAAAGGTTCATATGCTGCTGTTCATAAACACCAATCTAAAGCGATAAGGAGAACTTTTTGTTCTCTTTATTTTTTACATTTTTATTTATTCTTATTTATGTTATCTGCTTAAGGTTTGTATTTTGAACCTTGCATCTTAAAGTTCATTTTTTGATGGTTTGTTTTTAGGATAATTAATAATCTGCTTAAAAAGAAAAGATCCCCAACAAAAAATGACCCGTAATTGGTATTAAATATTTAATGTAGAAGGTAATCATTATCGTGTTGAATCTTAAAGTGTGGCATCGACCATCACTACTACAGTAGATATGGAGTCCTGAAACACTGAGAACAAAGTGTGCATGCGTCACGAGGCTCATTTACTGTAAGTGGCCTCAGGTGTGTATTTGAATGGTTACCTGATGTGTTTTGTATTTGATGTGTTTTCCACCCTGAAATTTCCTTTTTGAACAAAGTTTTCTGTATAAAATAGTGGATTTGCTGGACCGAGTGCGTGGAAGCGTGCTGCAGAATTGCTGCTGGAGTGCAAAGCAGTGATTTAGTTTTAGGAATGGGTACATATGTTTGAGGCACGGTAACAAAAGCTTCAAGTTGTGCTACTTTAGTCCAAGCATGACTGCAGAGTTCAAGCAATGAGCAGAAACTGTAGATGTCAAGCAGGCCAAAGCATTATTTCTGCTGAGAGTCCTGCAGGCGAAGCGGGGCTTTTATGAGCAAGACGGCTTTTACCTGGATGAATGACCAGCAAGGATGCTCCTGTAATTAAGATTTCATTAGGATAGTGCTCAGAGGTGGAGTACAAGGTTAGAGGCGGTTTGTTGAGGACAGAGATTGTGGGGGAAGATGGTGGGGGGCTGTGATAGATTACTGCTGTAGAGGACATGCTTTGGAAAGATAAAGCAGAGATTAAAACTAGATGGAAAGGAATACAGTCGCCGCTTTTGGCATAATTCTGTAATTACTGATCTAAATCTCAAAATTCAAGGAAAACAGCGGATAACATTTGAGCGTGGACAGGTTTTCTGCCCACGGAGAGCCATCATTTCTACTCCTTCATGGTTATGTTTGCAAACATTCCATACATGCAGTTTGTTTTAAGCTTTTGTGAAGCGTTATGAAACTAAATACGCGGGTGGAAAACTGAACAAACTAAAAACTATTTGTAAATGTACATCTGTAATGATGTGGTCTGTCATAAACCCCAAAACGAAAAATAGATTTACAGTTTTTCAATCATTTACATGCAGTTTGTTTTGTAAAGTGCTTTAGAAGTAAAGATTAATTCATTCATAGATTCATTCATGAAAAACTGAAAGTGGTCGTTAGTTGAATTCAGTCATATGAACTGAAATTCAAAGCTATTCCATCTTCATAGGTCAACTTCCATTTGAACAGAGAAGCTCTTATTTTGGAGCAGCTTCACATTTCTTGCATCCATTGAACTCGTGAGTTTTTGAAGAGTTTCTGCTTGAATTTCTTTGCAGGACGTCAGAATCGCCTCCCAGAGCTGCTGTTTGGTTGTGACCTGCCCCCCCATAGGTATTTTGCTTGAGGATGCTCCACAGGTTCTCAATAGGGTTGAGGTAGGGATGGGCGATGTGGCCTAAAAATGAAAATCTCCAATTTTAGTTTTTTTTATTGAATTTCCAATTTTTTCCCCCCGATTTCCCCTCCCCCCCATTTAAGGAAAGCAACAAGTACAAATGGCAGACAAATGATGGAATGAACTTTTATTTAATCAAACACAAGTCAACGTAACCCCCATCTCTGGGATAAATGAATGAACACACTCTTGGAATCAGAGTCCCAGCTGTGTTTAAGTCCCACTTAGTAGTCTAGACCAAAAAGAGACAAACATTCACCTGAGAGTAGCACCATCTTCTAGGATTAACAATACAGCTCAGATCTGGGCTCTAAGGTTTTAATTCAATAAGAAACCCCGTCTTCTCCACTGTATATATGGCTACCATGTCTTTGGCTATAAGCAAAGCGACCGCTTCAGTGATTGTTCTCCATCGTGCCTCTTTCCTGTCATGCGGTGGCTTGTCAAAGGATTCGGCTACAGTCAGCTGTTTTTTTGGTCACTGCGGCTTTGTTCGCCGCGGAGAGACTGGCATTTTTCACATTCGGCTGGATGTCTCTGTTTCAGGTGTTGGAATAGGTTTGTGGTGCTGCTGCCTTTGACTGCCATGGCTTTAGGCAAATGTAGCAGCCTGGGGGGGGTCTCTTCCTCCACGTCTGTGGCAGTAAACCCAGACCAGTTCCAAACAACAGATGATTTTATTCCTTTCTTGGGAACAAACTTCCCTCTCTCACCGGTAGTCATGCTGTCTCTTGCTGTTTCCTGTGTGCTATGATGTTGTTTGTTGCTTGCCGTACCGCCGTGTGAAACTAACGCTACGGAAGCTCTGTTCTTTTTGAAATTGCCCATAACAAAATATTCTAATTAATTCATGGGATGGGGGCCACACACCATCAGGGGTGGATGGGGGCCACCCCATCAGTTTGTCTCCACTTCTACCAACGATGCAGAGGCATTGTTTGCAGCATCTCATGCATGGAGCAGAAACTGTAGATGTCAAGCAGGCCAAAGCATTATTTCTGCTGAGTCATGCAGGCGAAGCCCCTTCAGGGTGAGAATGACCAAAAGTGAAGAGAGCTGGGCCCACCAGCTCTCTTCCCATGATTACGGCCCTGAACATAACTCCACCCCCTCCTTGCTGACATCACAGCCTTGTTGGGACATGGTGGCCCTCCACCAACCATCCTGGACCATCCAGGGTTGCACGGCTCTCATCAGTGAACAGACTGTTTGAAAACGAGTCTTCATGATTGTGGAGCAAAGTTGGGATTTCAGCTCTGGGTTGGTGTTTATTAATTGCCAAAAAAATTCAGAAAACTGTAGAATCCAACTGTATGTGGAGGAGGAGGTGAGCTTTGTGCTTGTTGTGTTTCCGGAGAGCCTGATGATAAAACTGGAGTCTGAGACGGGCCAGCAGCTGCTCCTGCTGAGGCATGGAGACGACTCGCTCATGAAACTTTCAGGGAAAGCGAGGTGGCCCAGAGTTCTGAGTGTCTGCACTAAACTGCCACGGGGTCATGAATACTTCATTAACAGCAGACGCCCCCTTAGAACTCCTCCCCAAGGCTTTCTCTGCGTCTCCTCTTCTCTCCTGCACGATGTGGGTTCAAGTGCTCTGCTTCTGTCTGCTGTTCAGTCTTCAGCACATTAATGATGGATTAGAATGCAGAATCACAGCACACCTGAAGTCCTTCATGAGTCTCAACCGAAGAAAACGCTCACTTACTTTACTATGTGAAACTCTCAGATCATTATTCATTATTCTTGGGACAAGAATCTCGTTGGAAAGTTTGACACTTGCACTTCCCGCCATTTTCTGCAGAGGACTTAACATTCAGAAAAGAAGGAGTTTGAGGTTGAAGACAGAGGTCCAGATTGCTTTAGGAGAACATTGTGTCCATCTTTACAATGGCTATGTCCAAAACGTTGAGAGGAGCTCGCTTCAGAGCCTGGCGAGGAGTCCAGGAGTCTTCTTCACGCCCCACAGTGGACAAACCACGGTTCCTGTGCGCCCTGAGCTCATTGTTCTCTTTCTTTTAGCAGCTGGTGCAGCATGCTGGGTAATGTCTCACTGTCATCATCTGCTTCAGAGCCTGCAGAGATGCAGATGCTAATGACCACAAAAAGACCTGCAGCGTGGCAGCTGCAGACTTAGGGAAACTTTTAGAAGAAACTTTCCTGTTTCATAGAAATGATTCCTCCTTAACATTCCAAGTTACCCTGACGCCTCTGTGCAGACGTCACCAGCAGCAGCTCTGACCTCTGACCTCTGACAGGATACTCATGATGGCATCCTGATTCTCCAGTTGTCCACATGATCTCAAACAGTCTTTTAGGGAGGGAACATCATAATTCTGTGACACACAATGACTGACAATTTCAGCTGCGCTGTAAGCTGAAGCGGAAAGATGCTTAAGAACTTTGGCTGGTAATAAATTCTGACCAATCGGGCGTTCCTCTGGAATACCTTTACAGACAAATCTGTTGATGACTGACAGACTCTCCACATTGCACCTGTCTCTGGTTTCATCACTTTTGATGCAGAACCCAGCAGAGTCTGCTGTCAGAATGTTTCCATCATTTGGTGTTGGATGTTGTGAGAGGTGTGCTTTGCGTTTTGTGGAATGTGTTTGTTTATTTCGTTAAACTTGTCAGTGTAATCAATAATTTAACAGTCCTGCAGAGAGAAATCATCAGCATTTGAGCTTTCCACACCGTCATGAAGTGGATTTCATTTACTGCAAGGAACTGAACTACTTCTCCAATTGTTTCTGTACAATATTTCTTTTTTTCCGCTAGAATGGTTCACTTCAGACCAGGCTTTTGCATTTTTTATGTGACATTGACTTGATGCCTGCTTTGAGACCCTTTTCTATTTCCAGTGCAGTTTTTTAATTATTAAATCCTTGTTTTTTGAAAATTAAATCTCTGTCCTGTCGGGAAACAAAAGCAATTGTTAGCTTTGCTGAATATTCCAGCCACGGTCCTGCACGGCCTGAGCCGACTGACCGTGCGTTTTTACCAAAGGCACGCTTGGGGAAAACCAGCGCTGTGGGCTGTGATGCTGCTAAAGTGTTCAAGCCTAGATATACATCATCTACAAGCGGCCCCCGCAGGGCTGGAAGCCACTGGGACAGCAGGGGCTGTGCTTGTGACACTAGACAGACTAGATGTACTGGGCTGAGCAGAGGGATTCAAGTACCGCCAGACGAGTCGCTGTCTGCTGCCGCTGCTTGTAAACTCGTTTCTTAGATTCTTCCAAACCAGAACAAAGAAAGCGAAAGAGGACAAGAATGAGTTGAAATAACAATAAATAGTTTCAGCAATAAACAGCAGACAAAATCTCCAAACAGGGCCTGAGCTCTGCTGGGACTGTGAGTGACCGAGTGAGATGAAGAGCTGGGATGAAGCAAAAGGTCTTTGCTCCGCCCACATCCGGGCCCGTTTTTAGGTTAAATCAAAAAGCTTTGCTGTTATCTAGAACATAGTTTCTGGAGTGTTGCAGGAGTTCATTAGAAATGAACCTCTGAGTTGGACCGTTGGCCTCTGCTGATATCCCATCATGTGTTTAAACTCTCTCCTGCTAGCTTACAGCCCCTCACAACCCCAACCTAACAATAAAAATGGCGAGAAATATTGTAGCTATCCAGGCGTCCAGTTTAGATCCAGATTGCAGATCAGACGAGGAAAACAAAGACATTCAGGGATCAGTTTGTCTGACAGTGGATGATCAGAATGGAGCAGAGCAGAGACTGTGGCTCCGCCCATCACAACCATGAGCTTTTTCAAACTGCATCTTTTTGCTCCTGATTCATCAAGTTTGAATAAAGAAATCGTCTTAATGTGAAATTCTGCTCTAAATGTCCTATCAGGAAGAGAAAAATGCTGCAAAAACATGTTAAAAACAGCAAAAACCTCTTTGGGGAGTGAGTCTTTAACCATCACCTTCAAGTGTCAGGAGAGACGGTGATGTGAGAAAACCTCTGCAGAGTGAGAAAGGTACAGATGTTTGATGTGAAGGGCTGAGAATTAGCAGGAGGCTAAGAAGGAACATTCTTAGAACATTCTAGACCCTGGATGGTCACATGACTTTATTCAAAGTCTGTCCACACATGGACTGGAATGATGGACTGATCCGTGTTAATGACGTCACGTGTGTTGTCCGCTGATGCACTCGGTCGTTTTTCATCGTAAAATAGACCCACCATGTCTCAATCCTAATTATGATCAGTTTGTCTAAATTTGAAAGGATTTTTTTTAGTGAATCGGTTCTTCCTCAGACAGATCCGGTTGGATGTGGGACTAACGGATTCCCGGGCGTCAGCTGTAGATCTGTTGGCTTCCTGGTGTCACTTGTCTGCTCCAGACACTGATCCCCCCCGCAGGTCTGCGGCCGAGCCTCCTCCCGCCTTTACTACATTCAACCGGAGCTCCGGGCCACCGGTGGCGCACCGGAACGAGAATGGAGGCGCGCGCGCGGTGGTGGGGGGTGGCACCTTTCTGAGCTGGAGACACGCATGCTGCTGGGACGTCTTCTTCCCATTTTATACCGGGGCTCCCGCAAAAATAGCCCCCACCCTTTCAGGACCCCCCTCCTCCCCCCGCTCCTCCGTGCGCGCGCGGAGGAGGCTCAGCGCAGCAGCAGCAGCAGCAGGAGGACGCGGATCCAGGATGACAGCATCTCTGCTCCACGTCCGAAGCACCTGGACGTTTTTCCCGCGGCTGTGATGTGAACGCGCGGCGTGCGCACGCTCACCGAACCCCCCGCAGACATTGTCACATTCAGTCGTGACGCTTTCGAGCTGTTTTCCGAACCCGCTCGTGAAAAAGGGACGTGGATCTGTTGGCGTTCCTGCGCCGGTAACCGGACGATGACCGCCACCAAGGAGCCGCCGAAGCAGCGGCCGAACCCGGCGCCGCAGGAGGAGGTGGGTACCGCGGAGGAAGAGCCGCCGCGGCGGCCACGGGCGCGCAGCGGGCCGGCCGCTGCAGCCGCCTTCATCAAGCTGTCCCTCCTCATCTTCATCGGCACCGAGGATGAGGAGGCTGTAGGTGTCAGCTGGGGGGCGAGACGCGGTGGTTTAGCGGCCCGTTCAGACAGAGAGCCGCCCGGGAAAAGCTTCACATCTGACCGGTTGGCTCCTCAAGCGTCTGGCTCTCCTGAGGGAATCCGTCCATCATGTTGGTCCTTCTGCTCACCAGCTTGGAGATGCTGGACTCTGAGTCAGACCAAGTATTCTGCTTCCCTGATTGATGCTTTCAGTTATGCAACAGTAAGAAATCCAAACCTGCTTCTCATTGTCAGCCTGAAGCATCAAGGCTTCATGGGATCAGCTGAACATCTGAGTCTTTCAGTAAAGTAGGATGCTTTTGTCTGGACTTATGAGAACTCTAGAGACTGCAGGGCTTTACATGATGGTCCCAGTTTCTTTGAGGCTCAGACCTGTGGTCTGGCAGTGTGACATCACCTCTGATCTAGTTTTTTATCCTTGTCAAAGTTGCATTAAAAATGCTGAGGGAAGCTGGAAAAACTTTAAATTCCATCTCCAATCATCTGTTGATCAGTTTTCAAAGCGTGCAGCGGCTTTATGTCGTTTCAGCCAAAAACGTTTCTAGGACATAGTTCCTGCAGGACTTGTGGGTGGGGCGGTTAGCGTGGAAGTAAGCCTGCTAATTTACCATTGTCTCTTTGTTTACCCCCTCTCCTGCTGGCTTACAGCCCCTCACACCGTCAACATTAGCGGTGCAACAAAAATGGCAGCAATATCGAAGCTACATTTCACCAGGAAAACAGACGTTCATGGATCCGTTTGTCTGACAGTGATGATCAGAATGGAGCGGAGCAGAGAGGTTGATCGTTCATTTTAGTATTTTCCTATTGAATTCTATGTATTCATGATCCTTTTGATTTTATGTTGAACTTTTTCAATTATACGAAGCCCATCTGTTGTTGTGAATTTGGGCTATACACATAAAATTAAGAAATGAAAATGTTTTGGAAGGAGGTGAAGAGGGTGCGAAAGGGAGTGTCGGGGAGGGAGGAGAAGGTAAAAACAGAGGATGGAAGGATGTTGAATGAGGGGAATGCAGTAAGAAAAAGATGGGCAGAGTATTTTGAGAGGCTGCTGAATGTGGAGGAAGATCGGGATGCTGTGATTGGGATGGATGGAAGGGAAAGTAGACTGAATGTATTGGAAGAGTTGAATGAAGCGTTGATTACAGGAGAGGAAGTGGAGCAAGCTGTGGGAAAGTTGAAAGTAGGAAAGGCTGCAGGTGTGGATGGGTGTGCTGTGGAATGCCTGAAGTGTGGTGGAGCGATCGTGATTGAGTGGTTAGTGAGATTGTTGAATGTGTGTTTTGCAAGCGGGCAGGTGCCGCTTGATTGGATGAGTGCGTGTGTGGTTCCCCTGTACAAGGGTAAGGGTGATAAGTATGAATGTGGTAGTTTTAGGGGTATTAGTCTGTTGAGTGTTGTAGGCAAAGTGTATGGGAGAGTGCTGATTAATAGGGTAGTGGAGGGAACTGAGTGTATGATTGGTGAAGAGCAGTGTGGTTTCAGGAGAGGTAGAGGGTGTGTGGATCAGGTGTTTGTTGTGAGACAGGTGTGTGAAAAGTTTTTGGCTAAGGGGAGGGAGGTGTTTTGGGCATTCATGGATTTAGAGAAGGCATATGATAGGATTGATAGAGAGGCGTTGTGGGTTGTGCTGAGTATGTATGGTATTGATGGTAGTTTGTTGGAAGGTGTGAAGAGTTTTTATAGAAACAGTAGAGCGTGTGTGAGAGTAGGAAATAGCATGAGTGAGTGGTTTCCTGTGAGGGTTGGTCTGCGTCAGGGATGCGTGATGTCTCCGTGGTTGTTTAACGTGTATATGGATGGTGTGGTAAAAGAGGGGAATGAAAGGGTGTCGGGTACGGGTGTGAGCATGATGAATACTGACGGCAGCGAATGGAGTGTGAATCAGTTGCTGTTTGCAGATGATACTGCACTAGTGGCTGACTCAGAAGAGAGCTTGGCACGTCTGGTTGAGGAGTTTGGAAGGGTGTGCGACAGAAGGAAGTTGAGAGTGAATGTGGAAAAGAGTAAGGTGAGGAGGTGTACGAGGGTAAAGGGTGAACGTAGATTGAATGTGGCATTAAATGGGGAGTTGTTGGAAGAGGTAGAGTGTTTTCAGTATTTGGGGTCATGTGTGTGTGTGGATGGTGGAATAGGGGGAGAGGTAGAGTTTAGAATGAATGAAGTACGAAAGATATGGGGGGGAATGAAGAGAGTGTTTGAATGTAGGTCACTGGGAAAGGATGCAAAAAGGAGATTGTATGAGGGTGTGGTGGTGCCTGCAGCGTTATATGGGGCTGAAACGTGGAGTCTGAAAGTGGCGGAAAAGAGGAAGCTGAATGTAGTTGAGATGAGATGTTTGAGGAGTATGTGTGGTGTGACGCGTATGGATCGTGTGAGAAATGAAGTCATCCGAGAGAGAACTGGTGTGATGCGAGAGTTGGCTGATAGAGCAGAGCAAAAGGCACTGGGATGGTTTGGACATGTTGAAAGAATGGGAAGGGAGCGATTGGTGAAAAGGGTATATGAATCTGATGTGAGTGGAGTGAGAATGAGAGGAAGACCGCGAATGGGATGGACAGAGGGGGTAAGGAGAGCGTTGAATGCAAGAGGGATGACTGTGGTGCAGGGGAGAGAGGCTGCTCAGGACAGGGATGGGTGGAGAGAGCTTGTGTATGAATGAATGGATGGGTGTGGTAGAGGTCTGGTCTTGGGATGAAGCGGCAAGGGGAAACCAGCCTTGGCTGAGGCCCTGCTGTGGAGGTGCCCACGCTGGAGTGTGCAGCTGACCCTGGTGCAGTGTGGTGTGGCTTAGACCAGGCCTCAGACCAGTCACACGCACATACACTCACAGACACACACACTGAAGGAGGAGGGTTTGGGGAAGATACAGAGGGAGCTAAAATTGTGTGCCTTGTCTAGGCTACCCCACCTTGGTGGGACACAGCCTTGGTAAATGAAACATAAAATTGAATTTAATTAAAACGAGATTAAATGAAAACATGAACAAATCTATTTTGTAATAGTTGGTTATATTGTCTGCACATCTTCTCGGCCATCACGTGCGTCATGTCATGTGACTCCACCGGGAAGTTATGGATTCTTCTGAAGCCGTTATTTTTAAATGGCATGTCTTATTTTTCAAGATAAAAACATTTCTTGTGAACTAGAAGCTTTACGAGGTAGCCGCTCTGAGAGGAAAGGTTTGAGCCCTAGTAATTGACGCACAAATGAATTGTATATAAACGGCCCAATAATCCCACAGGGTTCATGCACAATTGGCCAATCTTTCATCCCTCCAGCAGTCTGTACGGAGTGGGGGTCTCCTGCTCCCCCTGCTCGGACGAGCGGGTCTCTCGCGGGGGGCTTAGATTGGACTCTGGATGCCAACTGGCCCCCCCTTGCGGATCTCTCCAGCTGTGGCTCGCACCGGGGACCCCCCCCCCAGCGGACTCCCTCGGCTCGCGCCTAGCAGCTGACTTAGAGCGGGTGGGATCAGGGGAAAGCATTTCCGGGTGGGCGCTGTCCATGGTGCTGATTTCATGTGATTTCTGTCCAGTGCTCTGAATTTCAAAGTGAAGACATTTCATGGAGCCTGGATTTGCACGTTCTTTTTCAAGGACTATCCGTACTTTTTCTGGGGTTCTAACTTGGTTCATTGGTGATACATCTGTCAATATCTCACATAAACACCACAACGTTTCTCAGATTTTCTACATATGACCCCTTTTCATCGGTGCAATGTGCGCTAGTTGTATGTAGCAGCAGTGTGACACGGCCCTTAGGTGGTGCTAACAGTCTTTTGGCAGTGAGAACATATACACCACAGCCCTGAAAGAAATCTCTTGAAACTAATTGGACACCAATCTGAAGCCGTTCTGTTGGCTCGCTGGAGGTTCGCCCTCAGCAGAAGTGCAGAGCATCAACTTGCCAGCATCTACTTTGGACACGTTTTTAAGGATTGTGAACTTTGGTTAGTGGTTTTGGTCATGTTCTGTTTTGAAAAGACCCTTTTTGTCGGTCAAACCCGTTCCAGGTTTATCATGATCCACAGCCGTCTTCTTTTCTGTGAATTTAGTGTATTTAAGTGTCTGGTTTTCACTTCATCCTGGTCAGGTCATCTGCTCTGCTTTGACACCTTTTTCTCTCCATGATTTTTGTCATGTTTCAGTTTATTATTAAATGTTTTAGTTTCTGCCACCAGGCCTGGTCTTCTGCATTTTGGCTCCTCCACCACCAGTTCCTGACAGCATTAAAGGAGCTGCTGTCCTGGTTTAAGTTTTCAGGGAACAAAGTGGGAGCAGAAATGCTGCAGTTAGAGCTGCACCTTCCCGTGTTCTGATTCTGTGACACAAAAACGGCTTCAGAATAATGAGGAGGATGTGCAGGACGTTCTCAGCAGGCTGGAAAGCAGCAGCTGCTGCTTCAGAACAGACGGGTGAGAACTGAGCAGAACACAGATGATTATGAATTTAACAAGTTCTTAAAATGACTTCATCACCAACTATAAGTGAGGACAAAACCAGGGTTTGACAGTGAGGACGGCTGCGGTGAGGACACCTTAAACTATTTTCCAGCCTCTTTAAAAACATTTTTAACAATTTGTGCAGTAAAAAAGGTGCGTGACACGACTCTGATGCTCTTTTCATCTTTGAAAAACTGCCAACAACTCCTTTCTTTGGGTGGGACGCTTGGACGGATCTAAAGGGATGTAACTGCTGATGTCCTGATAGTCCTCATGCGGGTTCCTTTAGAAAGTGTTGCTGCAAGCAGCAGATTTGCAATGAAACCATCTGTCAGCTCTCCTAATATTGTGTGTTTGTGTTGTGTTTGACCTCTGCATCATTGAGCATGTCTGCAGATGTCTATCAATGCAGAGACCTTCAAAAACAGTTGATGCTTAAGTGTGACAAGAGCAAAAAGAGATGACTAAATAAAAGCTAATCTCTAGATAAACTGCACCACTGGGACATCCATCCAAGTAGAACAAGCTGCTGGTTTGAAGCTGGACTGGTCCAATCCTTTAATATGACAACAGGACGTGTGAGGCTGTGGAACGCAGCCGAGGAAAAACAGCGCCAACTATCTCCAAGAGTTCTGATGGATGAAAGTCAAGACTTAGTTTGTCTGTTTGTTGAACAAACAGGAAGCATTTCAGCTAAATATCAGAAGGACAGAAAAAAGTCTGAAAACAAGACCATCCAGACGTTTCCCACAGTCAAGCTCAAATCGAAATAAATTAGGATTTCTTTTTATTAATCAGCCTGTTTGTTTCTCTGTGTTTTTAATCTTTATGGATCCATATTTCATATACAATAATCTTGTTCTTTCAGTTTAAACACTAATGGTAGAAAAAGGGACATGACGTCTACCGGTTTATCGATGACAAGTAAAGTAGAAAATTGAGGACAAAATAAATGAAACCTGAAGCAGATGACCTGACATGTTTTAGATTGGACTTTTTTCATTTTCTAGTGGAAATGTGGTTTCTGTTCAGCTGTCATGAGATCATTGATCATATCTGAACAGACAAGTTCATTTAGTAACTTCTGCTCTGAATTCAGACTTTGCTTGTATTCTTCACATAGGATTTCCTGGAGGTCATTGAGTAGGTCATTCCTGGAAAAGCTTCAGCTCCTCAAATACATTTCTTCATCTTGGGGGGTGGCCTACATGTGTCAGAAGCCTTGCTCTGGATCCTGTCATGTCTGGTGCCCTGAATCAGCTGAGGATGACACATGTTCTGCCCTGGAAAAGACGATCACACGGTTTGACTCATCAGTTGTCACACCGATGAGGAAAGCAGCTGCTGTCAGGCCACAGTCGGTTACATTTAGAAAAGGGGAACGTGTGAATTATTGTGTGTGTGTGATTATGAAAGCTCAGATGCATTAGTGTAAAATATTCATCCTGAAATCCACGTCTCAGCTTTGTAGTGAGCGCAGGACTCGGCACAGATGTTTCTTTGCTTGACCTCTTCTTCAGAAACATACCTCTAAAAGTGCTGGAGGTGCAGGGAACCAACAGGCCTTCTTGGGCCGTCATTGCACTCTTCGTCAAGCAGCTGCAGATGAAGAAAAACAGCAAACAAACATTCAGTTTGCTAACTGAGGGCTAACTGAGGGCTGCATGGTGGCACAGTGGTTGGTACTCTCGCCTCTCACCATGAAGGCCCCGTTCGAATCCCAGCTGGGACCTTCTGTGGAGTTTGCATGTCCTCCTTGTGCATGAGTGGGTTTTCTCCTGGCGCTCCAGGTCACGGTGCAAAAACATGCTTCATAGGTTCATTGGTTTCTCTAAATTGTCCAAGGTGTGAATGTTAATGAAGCCTTGAGGGGGCCCAAGCTGGGGTCTCATTGTGCCGCATAAATACAGAGGGTTGTCTCAGGACGGGCATCCGACATCAAATCTTTGCCAAACTAAAAATGCAAATGAGACTATGATATCCATACCAGATTGGTCTACGCCTGGGTTAACAACGACCCCCATGTGTGCTGTTCAGGGTGCCGGTGGAAATTGGACTACTGTTGGTTGAAGAAGGAGAGGAGGGAGAGAGAGAAGAGGAAAGTCATGAGAGTTGGACTGAGAGTAGGGACTCTGAATGTTGGAACTATGACAGGAAAAGGTGAAGAGTTAGTTGACATGCAGAGGAGGAAGATAGACATGCTGTGTGTCCAGGAGAGCAGGTGGAAAGTTAACAAGACTAGCAGGGTTTGTGTTGTTCTATCAGGGTAGAGATGGGAGGAGAAATGGAGGAGTCACCTAAAAGGAGGAGTTTGTGAGGCGTGTTGTGGAGGTAAGAGTGTCAAAGTGTTGTGAAGGTGTGATGTTTAATGTTGTGAGTGGGTATTCCCCACAGTTGGTCGCGTGACTTTACTTCACTGCTTAAATTTGGCCCTCTGTGAGTTCGACACCCCTGTTGTAGTCTATTCAGTTAATGGTAGCTTTAGGCTTCACACTATTTCCACGTTTTTTGGGAGGACCACCAATCTTTTTATGGTTTATGGAGAATGAATATGATATTTGTGTGTGTGTTCGACCTCAGATCAGACCAGATGACCCGTTGGATCTAAGCATTACGGAGGAATTAAGCGGAGGAAAAGAAAGCAACCATGATTTCCTCAGTAGCAAAGAGCCAAGTGCCCAGCGCCCAATCCCCTTCCGGTGGGCGGACAGGGACGTGACGGACAGAAAACTGCCTCCTCTGTGTCGCTCGGGTGTCTGAGTCCTTCTGATAGATGCTGGGTGGGATCCACTTGTGCATTTGCCCCACGGTGATGCATTGCGACCGACCGGCTTGAATTACCGTTTGCTTTAAGACGAATGCCCACGGACTCCGTCACACCATCTCCCCACCCGACCCGTTTCTAAACATGCACAAAGAGTCTTAAAGTTTGTGTAAATCTTAGTCTGTGTGTAGATTTAGATATAATCACAACCAGGCATAAATGCATTTCCTATATAATAACCTATTTATTTCTAATCAAGTTTCATCGGTTGCACTTTGTAGAAAAGCATTAAGACCACACCCTGGGTCTTATTTTTTTAAGATCAGAGTTGTTTCTGTTTTAAATGGGACCTAAATGAAGCATTTGATGGTCATTTGACTGTATCTGCTAAGCTGTGTCTCATTGTTTACTGCCATGTCCAAAATGGCGGCTCTCTTTACGTATCTCGAACAATGGTAGCAGCAGGCTGGCGTAGCGTCTCTAGCATTATAGCTCACTAATTGCTGGAATAAAATGTTTAAGTAACAATAGTCTATGCTTTTAAAAAGTGGTGGAATGGATTAATTTTCTGAAGACTGATTTTAATAATATGGCGGCAGACTTTTAGAGCAGCAGCTGAGGAGAGGAAGCAGGCCTTCCCACTAAAACAGGCTGATAAGCTAAAGCTAAGCTAAGCTAAAGCTTTGATGGATTCATTTGGAGCGAGGCAGAGCCGGTCGGTGATTCTTTTCAACGATTCACCTCATGAGTCCTGACTCCTGATTGAGTGGGAAGCGAGGCGCTGTTCAGTGATCCGGTGAGTTCTGTCATGAATCATAGCTGGAAACTAGGAGTATCGTTCAGTGATTCGTTCAGAGTCAAGGGTCCGGACTCAAACCTGTTCATACGATTGGGTCCGGACTCAGAGCGCTGGCTCGCAGCTCCTCAGCGAGGGAGGGATGAGGAACGGCGGCATGTTGTTAGCAAAGCGCTGCTGCTCGGAGCGAATGATGAGTAAGTTGCTGTTACAGTGAAGAATATTTCTTTAGCAGATTTTTTTTTGTAAGGGTTATTGGTTTTCTGGGGGCCGGTTTAGCTCGTGCTGGTTTGCGGCGCCTTCCCTCCGTGGAACCAGGGTTCCACTCCGGGCTGCTCCCTGTTCCCTTCTCTGCTGCTGTGCCGGTCCCAAGCCCGGTTGGATTGAGAGGGTTGCGTCAGGAAGGGCATCCGGCGTAAAAACATTGCCAAGTTAACCATGCGACTCATCCTCGAGGGAGGGTTGTTTCGCTGTGGCGACCCCTGATGGGAGAAGCCGAAAGTGAAAGAAGGGTTATTGGTTTTCTGCTGGACAAGACAACTTTTTATTTTTTTTATTTTTTATCCTCACAAAAAAATGCTCATTAGGGTGTAAATGGAAACCTCCTGTTTGGTGAATGGAAGGACCGATTTTTCTCTTGGATCTGACTGATCTGGCTGCTTATTGCTCTTAACTCCCATCACTGCAGAGACTTCCGGAGCAAAAGCCCTCATTTTGGATGCCTTTCAAACACAAAGGCGTTGTCATGTTCGTTTTCTGATCCCTCCCTCCCGTATAGTTTCTACAGCTATCATTAAAACAATTTGTAATGCCTAATCTTAGTTTTTTATGGCTCAATTCCTCTGTGTGGCGTATCTTTGAAGCTTTTTCGGCTTGTATGATTTTAAGCATGCTGTGTCAGGGTTTTGTCTGACAGCCAGACCTTAATTAAGGGCTGTCCCATCATTTCAGGATCCAGTCTTATCATACTCTGGCCTAAATGTGTCTCTTCGTTCTACCAAATGAGGATTAATGTGGGAAAACAGGGATTTCATAGAACAGATATAAACAGTTTCAGTTTTTCAGCAGAGCACAGTTTGTGTTTTATGAAATATTTCAATAATTGTATACATTTTATTTTATGCCTTTTTGCTGCTTCATTTAACCCTTGTGCTATCTTAGATGACCCCCCCCTTTACATTGACGTGTTCTCCCTACCATGACAAAGGTGGATAAAGGTGGAAAGATTTCATGTCATCCATGGACACCAGTGAAGATCACAAATCATTGAAGAAAAAAGGTTCAGAGCTCTGTCTAGTGGGTCTAGATGACCCCACTCCCAATGACAAAGTGCCTAGGATAGAACAAGGGTAACACCGCATTGAGGAAACATGTCTGGTGCTACACCTGCAGTAAATGGTTGAATGCTATAAGTCCTTCAACCGTTGTTTTCCTGTTTCTCTTTATTCTAGCATCTTCCTCCATTTTTTGCCGCTTAACTCCTTCTACAGTCTTTCATCTATTTTAACATTCAACTATTCAAATGTTCAGCTCTTTCAGTTTTTTCCAGCTGTGACTTTTGGTCCTTCAAATCCTTGAACTTTTCCAGATATTCCAGGGTTTCTCTCCATTGAAAAACATGGGGAATCCTTGGTTCAGTAGCTCGCTGGTTCGATATCAGGCTTTTCACAAACATATCTCTTTTTTGTTATTGTGCTGATTTCACTTTATTTGTGGTCAACTTTGATCATTTCTTTCTTTCTTTTTGCCAGTTATTACCCTTTAAGTTTCATTTTTATTCAGCAATACAGCATTCAACACTGCAGTTTCTTCTGGAAAGGCAGCTCCTTTTAGTTGTAGTAGTTGTTCTGCGGAAACATAGTGTCAACCTTTGCAAACTAAACTTTCATGGTGGTTCCCTGTGTTGTGGAGATTTGGCTTAAACAATGTGCAGTTTGTATGAATTTGTATGGATGAGAGTTTGCCTCCTAAAGAAACCCCGGTCTTGACTGTGTTTCTAAGGTCTTCCTTAAGAGATGTTATTTAAGTTCATTTAGCGTCTCTATACGTTCACAGAAATAATGTTTATTTGTAGAGAAAAATAAAAGTAGACAAATATTTCCTCATTTGATTTCTGTTGGTTTAGTAGGCACTGAGTGATTATTCATGACTTCCATCAACAAGCACCTTTCTTCTATTTCAAATTTAAATGCAGGTGAGTAAATAAACTCAAAACTCAAATTTGACACAAGCAACCTTGTTTTCATGTGAACAGATTATCCCCTGTTGTGAGGAACTTTCATTGGTTTAGCTGTTAAATTGATTGATTTCTTATTGTGTATTCAGAATAGAAAATCCTTTGTTCTGAACTTTGCATGTGGCCCATTCTGTTACGGACCAAAGCTGGTAAATAAAACCACGTGACTGGAGATCTCATCAGTCATTGGCCAGGAACTACAAGGGCGGGTCAAAACAACGAGAAAAACAGACGTGCTACTGGCAAGAAGACGTGCCATGTGTGTTTTAACTCAGAGGATGTTAGCAGCTGGAGTGAGGAGGAGATGTCTGGTGTGAAGGTACGCTGATAAGTGTTTATGACATAGATTTTCAGGAAAACAGTGAGAAGCAATGTGGCGTCCTCTTCTTTCTAAGCTGGATGCTGATGCTTCCTTTGATCTTTTGTCTATTTTCCATATTTCCTTGAATACACTTCTCGGTCTGTCAAACATCCAGAGTTGAGATAAGTGAAATTATTTTTTTGGGTGCTTGTGCTCCCCCTACAAGATTGCGCCCTGGGCGACCGCCCACATTGCCCATAGGAGAAACCGCCACTGGGGATGTGCACATCTTACTGTGCTCTTAGTGTGCAATTAAATGTAATCTGTGTAGAAGGGATGACTGATAGTGGCTCCATTCCTAATTTTCATCATTGAAATTCTTGTATTTGTCTGAAGGGGGTTTGGACACGTTTGAAATTGAATTGAATGTTTTCTGAGGAGATTTGCTGAAATTAAATTCATCCTTAATGTCAAAGTGCGGCTTAAGGAGGTGTCCTCCAAGAGCATCTGCTTCCATCACTAGAGGCAAAAGTTGAATATTTAGCTGCATCAAGGTTTTAAAAGTTGCCATGGCAACATCTCTTAACCAAGGATTTCAGGGTTGGTGTGAGTGTCGGCCTTGTTGAGTCTGGTCGCTCAGAAGGGGAGACATCTTATTGTTTTCTTAAACATGATTAAAAAGTGATTTTTCTAAACCGCTACTATTTAACCAGGGTCAGGGGGTCTGCCTGGAACTCATTCCATTCATTCTACTCTGAACAGGAGGATGGTCTGCTACATTGATGAGCGTAATAATAACAGTAGTAACCACCAAAGGGAAGCCTGTTACCAAGCTGTTAATGCTCATTATTTAACCCTACATCACGGTAAGATCCTGATTGGATTTATGAACCGATCTGCAGCCATTACTATTTCCTCCCTGGGGTCTATTGTTGTCCCATCAGTTTCTTCGGTCAACTTGACCTACTGCATAATTAACTGCTTTAATTGAGTGTGATGGTTCTTGTTTGAGAAAGAAGCGGATAGAATTACAGTCTGATTCCGCTCAATAACTGAGGCCTCTAATGCTGGTCTTGAAGGAATAGATGGTCAGTGAAAGGTGCACAAATCTCCAGCACACATCTAAAGGTCTGTCCTTTTTAAAAACAAGTCAGCCGTCCAGAAGGAAAGTTGACTTAAACAAGACAAACACTATTCAATTCAACCAAATTCGGTTTTATTGATATAGCCCATTATTACAACTATAGTCTGAGTTCTAATAAAGATGAAATCATAAAGAACATTAAGTCATACAGTTCAGAAGGTAGATAGGTGGCTAAACTAAACAGTCTAGCTAAACAGGGAATCCCAGCCCTTAGGCCCTCCTTTTCGGTTTACACTAATAAAACGTTCTCAGATGGACGGCATGTGGGAGATCAGCTACAGTTCTGCCAGGAGTTAAGATGAGAGCCAGACATGAGAAGACACAAGAAACAGCTTCTTTGTGTTCTTTGTGTGCAACAAATTCTTTATTCCGTGGTGCAGAGGTAGAGTGGTCAACCTCATGTTGGACGATCACAGGTTTCACCTGGGTCATTGACAGCTGAAAGAGATGACCAGTTTGGGGAGGGTAGCTAGTGTCTCCCCAACCCCAACGGAGGACGAAGGACTCGTAACGACCCCAAATAATATCCAGTTTCAGGTCTGACTCTGCTCCCATGAGCACATATATACCAGCTCTTCTACCAGCTATTTCAGAATTGACTAAGCCTTTTGGATAAGAGGTTTTCAACTTTAAAAACCAAGTCCAGATAACAACCTTTAAACCCAGTACTATGAAGGTAGAGTTACACAGATGCTGTGAGGCACTGACATCTTTACCATGACATATAATGTTTATGAAGGGATTTAGCTTAAAAAAACACCTTCTAAAGCAGAAATCTTGCCTTCACTAGATTTCTTTTGTAATTTTCATTACACAAGGGAAAGAATGCTGCAGCCTCACGCGCAGGTCTAACAGCTGGTCAGAAAGTTCTGGTGGCTAAGCTAGGTCATGCGCACATGCCTTCATTATGGTAACAAGGTTCTCCAAATGAAATTTTTTTTTTAAATGGGTTATTAAAGTGAGTAAATACTATTCAGAACTTATTACCACTCATGCTCACAAACATACCTGGAAAATGGAAACTCAAAGTAACTCGTGTTGATGTTGAACTTGAGAATGATGCTACACAGTAGTGGATTGCCATAGAACACCTTTGGGATGAATTAGAGCAGAGACAGATCCAGGCCTTCTCCACCAACATCGGTGTGTGACCTCACCAATGACCTATCGGAAGAATGGTCCAAAATTCCTTGAAACCCTCCTCAACCTCATGGACAGCCTTTCTAGAGGAGTTGAGGCTGTAAAAGCTGCAGAAGGTGGACCAACATCCTATTGAACTCTATGGACCAATAAGGAGCTTCAGTGGCAGGATGGGGGGGAAACATGTAGGGCACCGTCCCCTCAAGGCCTGGATTTGGGAGGGAAAGTTTGACACGAGCATCTGTGTGTTTAATAGGAAGTATGGCACTTTGTGTGAGGACAATGCAGAGTCAGCTCTCAAGAACCTGTCAGCCATCTGTGGTATTAATGGCTAAGTCCTAAAAATAGACTGGTATAATGTATCTTGGCAGGACTGAATTATTGAATGCACCCAAGAAATTTGTCTCAGCAGACACCTTCATAGTCAAATGCAGATCCTCAAAATAAAATAAAAAAACAAGATGGTTTATTGTCAATTGGCTATAATGAGGTCTGGAGAAGACATTGTCAGTTATTTAACACCTGGCTGTCACCCAGCCACCCAGTCAGGGTGTGCAGGAATAGAAGGTGGGTGCAGACTGTGGTGGGTAATTGAAGTTGGGAAAGTAAAAAGGACTAAATTGACCTTATTAGAGGCAGTAAATGCGCCCAAAGCTCCCAAATGAGCCTTTGACAAATTGAGTTTAAGACAAAGGCTTCACAAATGCCTCTGGACAGCTATTTCTGCATAGCCATTTCTGAAATGAAGCCTCATACGCTGGGTGGTGCTGTCTGTTTCCTGCCGAAGACTGAGAAGCGGCCCCACCTTGGGGGTCGGATTAGGAGGACTGGAGAGATTCGTTCCAGGCAGAAGAGGGCACATTCTGTTTTTCACAGATGAATTACAGCCTTGGCTTTCATGCTGAGTGAATATGGACAAAGGCACTGTGAATACATCTAGTGTACAATATACAGGTATAAAGACAGAGATGCTTTTACGTTCATCTGTAGTCTCGCCCTTTTTAGGTCATATAAACCAACGACTTGAGGCAATGCTTTAAGCGGCAGGTTTTGACCTCCCTCTAAGGTTTTAGCCTCCGTGTTGTTTTTTGTCTCCGTGCAGGATCTGGGTGGAGTGAGTCCTCCTCAGAGAAACTGGAAGGGGATTGCCATTGCCCTATTGGTCATTCTGGTGGTTTGCTCCCTCATCACAATGTCCGTCATCCTCCTGACACCAGGTAAGACTGGAACAAGAACCTTTGTCAATGAGCAGGCGATGACCTGACAGTGGTATATATGAGACTCTAAGAAATCTTCAGAATATTTATTGAATACTCTCCAGCTGTTTTTTCCACAACTTTTCTAAACAGTAGTTGAGTGGGTTTTTTTCAGCCATGTTATTAAAATGAGATAATTTTGATGATTCTTCTACTACCTTTTTACATTAACTCTCTTTGAGAAATGCCATTTATGGATAAGCATTGCCACATGCTAAGAAACTTCAGACACTCAACTTTGAAACATTACTTGCAGTATTATACAAGATGAGGTACAACAGGCATCAAGGTGATAGCTTCTGCTACAGCTGACATGAACTGTAATGGCCTAAGAACGTCCGTTTGTGGCCAGTGTCATCTGACTTCTGTGACGAGCAACTGAGGTGGAAATAACGAGAACAAACAAAACTACAACAGTAAACGGCAACAACCCAGACCAACGCAACTCTCAGCATATAGAACACTGCAACTATCCCTAACACAAGTACACAACAAAACATTATTTGCCACAATGCACCCCACACACCAGGTCCTGCAGTGATCAGGGACATTCACAATATCTTCATTAGTCATATCTTTTCATAATTTTTGAATTATTAATTAAAACTATTAATTGTTTAAACATCAAACCAAATTGTTTTAGAATCGACTTGATCAAACAGCTGCAGTAACACAAAAACACATTATACTATAAAACATTGCGGTTGTCCTTCAATGATTACCTGTTGAAGACACTGATATCAGTATCTTATATAATCAAGTTCAACACCACCAATCATGAACTCCGTCTCTTTGACTCTACAAACATAGTAGGTGTTGACATTTCTCCAAGCATCTTTCCATTTCTCATCTGTAATCTCAAGACTTTGTTGCATTTCCTGCAGTTCTTTCAAATGTGTTGTGTTAAATGCTTGATGAACTTCAAGAATATTGTGGAACTTGTGAATAAAAGGCTCCAGTTTGGTCCCAAACAGCGGTCTCTCAATATCTGATGTATCCTGAGACACTGGATGTGTTTTAGTGCTGTCAACGGAACCCTTAACTGTAAAAGTCTGCTTGGGGAATATTATATTTTTTCATAACAGGTTTTTCCAGCAAATTTTGCAGTTTGGACAATCGTTTACATGCCCAAGTAAGAAATCAACTGTCTATCATCCCAGATCTGGGTAATTACATCAAAGGAGTAATTACAGAAGTCACTCCGGACCCCCGCCCCCTAGTCTTCTAATTCCTCGCCAAACTGTAACTGTAGCAACTGTGATAGAATTGATGCAGACCGATTTCTGGGATTTAGTCTTTTTAAGGAAAAGTAATGTTGTAACGGGACACTTGGACGTTGTTGACCCAAAGTGATGTAGGACTATTGTGTATGTGTTCAGCTGCTACACATATGCGCCACCACACAGCCACCTGGCTAATTTGATGAGAAACATGCATTTAGGTCGCATTCGGTGGCATTTTGGGATATGTGACTGTCGCCTTAAAAGTGTCGATGAGGGAGATGGAAGAGCAGACTTAAGAAGCTGCTGTGGCTGTGAAAGGGCATTTAGGAGCACCTCACCGACAGATCAGCACCAATTCTTCTTGACTATTGTTTTTTGTACTTTTCATTAAAGTAAGGCCTCTGCAGGCTGTCATGACAGGTGGGAGCATGTTTGTTCAATGAGCCCCCAGGTTGTGATCATTCAAAGGTCAAACTTTGGTGACCAGGGGTCAAACAAGAGGTCACCTCCCCTAAAGGTGCTTGTTTGCAAACATGTCGTTCGAGCATCACATGATAGACATGTATGTTGCTGTTTACCCCCACATACATGTGACACGCACTGTACAAGGGGAGGGGTCAAACACAACTCCCACTCTGCTACATAAACCTGGTCACAGGTCCGTCCACACATGGACCCCACCTGGGTGGTGACGTCTCATTGGTATAAGCTCCGCCCACTTTCTGATACATTTTAGTCATTGGATACACATGCACACCCAATGCACGAGTGCATGTGAAATGAAATACACATGGAAATGAGCAACAAAAAAACAGACTTTTAAAAACAAACTCCAGGGGTCTTGGTGTGGGGATGGCTGGGCACTCTCCCTCCTTCTTTTCACGTTCCACCATCCATTTTAGAAGAACATAAACACTCACCTGAGCACAGGTGTTAGCTCACCTTTACACAAACACTTTGCATGATTGAATGAAATATTTCACACTAGTTGGTTTGAAGGCATAAGTATGCGTGTGAACACTATCTGTATTGTGTACATGTCGACAATTTTTGCAGCCAACAGGTGTGTTTATAACATTTGAATTAATGACCGTAATGATAAACATCCAGCAACTCGTTGCTTTATGCTGCTTCATGGTTTTACCCCCCCCCCCCCCCTTATAACCACCCTCCTATCCCCCTCTCTAACGTCTCTCTCTCTTCCTCCCTCCTTTCCTTTTCCGTCCGGTCCAACACCAAAGATTTACAGACATGACTAAAACGAATAAAGTTTGGCCTCGATTCCAAAAGGGGTTTATTCAGACATACCTCTGGTTTGTCAGAAGATTCATAACCCCTGTTGTAAAAATAAAATATGTCCAACACAAGAGGCCCTCAGCTCTCATCTGTCTGCCCAGCTGTTGGACAGGACAAGTTAAAAAATAAATAAATAAACTCCAGTTTAACCAACTGATGGTCAGTTGAAACCTGAAAGAAACAATGATGATTTTGGAGGGATAGGCCTTTTTCTGAGAAATTAGAACGTTTTTTTCTTTTTTCAGTTCCACACTCCCCTTTAGAAGGTTACCTTCCTACACCTGACAACATTTTGCCAAGTGCCATAAAACAAGAAAGAGAAGCAGAGCAGCACTCCTCTTAGAAACAAAACATTGAAACATTTGTCATTTGTTCTGCAGTAGACAACCAGGCTGGAAGCGACACTAAACTGACTGTGGAGGATCTGTTCAGACCTGAATTCAAAGTTCATGATCCAGAGGCTAAATGGATCAATGGTGAGTAATCTACAACATTCCTATTTATTGATTTGTAAGCGTTTAAGTCTTGGGAAGAAATAGCAGCATGAGTCTAATGATGGATATAACCCATTGATTCTAATCAGAAAAACCCAGAGGCATTCTATTCCATCAGAATAGCTGGAGCGTTATTGTTTTCATGGATTTTTTAACAGTTAGACTTTTATTTGAGAATGTAGAATGCAAAGGGAATTCCAGTCGAAAGCATGGAGCCTCTTTAGCAGGTTCCTGCTGTAACTGACTCACTAAAACGTTTCCAGGCTGGCTGTCCTGGCTTCACATCGCATCAGCTTCTGCAGACATTTACTTTTCTCTTTTCCTGTGTAGGTTTTAAAGAAAGTTCAGGGTTGCAGCATTGCTGCCCCCCCCCCCCCTCGTCCTGCTGATTTTCCCGTCTCTGTAACTCTCTGTATGCTAATAGACTGTGTGTCTGTGACAGCAGGGAGAGGAGGCTAGGGAGGCCTGTCCATCAATGTTTTATTCCTGGATGACATTAATCTGCTATCTTTTCAATACAGCTTGGTTCCCCGAGTTAACTTCAGGCTAGACAGAAAGATCAGCACAGTGCAGAGAGAGAGCCATTAACGTCAGAGTAATTGGTTTAAAGGATGGATGGGGGGGTGGTTGGTTGGATGGCTGACTGGGTGGTTGGATGGTTGGGTGGATGGATGGGTAGGTGGGTGGGTGGAGCAAAAACAAGTACAAGATAAATGGGAGAAGATGATAAATATTTAGAGCTGAGGTGTCAAACATACCGGAACCGGCCTGCAAGGAGGTTGGATCAGGCCCAACAGAAAATTTAAAAGTGAAAAAATGCACAAAAGACGAGGATTTATTTTTGTCAATTACATTCAATATAGAAATTATCCACAGCGGCGCACTGTTTTGGTCAGAGTAGAAGACGAGCCGCATCACTGAGACGGTATCAATGCGCCGTCTGCTGCTTGTTAAGACGTTTCTCCCCTGTTTTCCTCCCCGCTACACCCTAATTAGCCAAAATGTCATTAGCAAAACTCTGATCTCTGGATCATCTCTTTTAGAGCGAGGAAGGATATTTGTAAACGTAGACGTATAATTCCTAAAAATGGACTCAAAATTGGACATTAAATTCAGAAATGACCAGATTTAGAAAAAAGTACGCCGAGGTGTGGTACCCCATACCTCTGTTATTAGCTTATTCACGCTGTTCAGTGACTCCCCCCCTCAGAAAGGCTTTTAGGGTGGGTGACTTGCTGCTGTTCTGCCCCCACTTCTTTTAGTCAGTCACTTGCATTTTCCTTTAAATCCAGTGATGAATTTGATCTCAGAGTCCTGTTGTCTCTACTTTCCTTTTCAAGCTTTTAACTTCAATTATTTACATCTAACCTGATTTTCAAGATTCCTTCAGATTCATTTTTGTATGTTTTTGGCTCCTGTAAATTTTTTTTAAAGAGAGCTGGACACCCTTGAGCCCCACCCCCAAAGTACATTTAAATTATTCTCGGCGATGATCTTTTTCAGCGGATGAGGTTATTTTCTGGACGCTTCTGAGTCAGCTGATGCCATTTCTCCGTGCAGGGGCACAGACTTTAGTCATATCGATTCAGGAACCGGTGGAAACGGCTCTTCCTCGCAGCCGGCAAGGAAGCCGACTGGCCGGAGTGCTCTTCATCTCCTCCTCCCCTCCCCCTGAGTTTTTTTGATGAACCAGAGAAATCATGGGAGTGAAAAAAAATCTGTGAATACGTGAAACCGTGGATAGTGAAACGCAAACACAGGAGAGAACACTGTACTCCAAAGGCGAGTAGTTTGGAATGCAACACTTTCAGTCATAAAGTGGTCACGCCGGTCACAATCGACGTTAATCAGCCGTTTCGGTTGCAGAGAAAGCAGCTTTGTGGCGTCATGCAGCACTTAACCAGTGCAAAGCCTCTGTCCTGGTCAGGATCAGACTGATTTACTGTAGGCCACAGAGCAGGCGCTGTGTAGGGGCTGCTAGAGACTTATCTGGTGTTAAATGGTTCAAAATGACATTTGAACCTGTCAAGGAAAAACAGAGTTGATCATTATTTTTGTGTTCACATACTGTTCTTGAAAAGAAAATGGTCAATTTGATTTTTCTAAATAAATTGGAATCATTAAGGAAAAGGGAATTTGGTCATATGGAGGTAGTACTTGCCAGAGTCCTCACCTCTGCCAGCATCAGCATCAGCAGACATACCAACCAATCACCTGTAGGCTCTTTTTTCTGCATCACTTCCAATACCTGGTGGCTCATCTTTTCCACTGCATGTCAGTGAGGCTAACTCTTTGAGTTAGGAGATTGTTATTGATGATGATCTGAGCAGATGATAGAGAGACATCTGTTCCCCGGGAAAATGGGGTGATTTTTCTACTACACCTGCTGAAGGCCAGATGTGTTTGAAATGAGAGCCACGTTTACCTGCTGCCAGCCCTGATTCAGAGGCAGGATCATTCTCCATCAGAGCCGTCGCATGCTGGCCAGCTCGGTCTGCTGCTGACAGCCTGCTGAAGGATGAGGATCATAACGCCGGCACAGCCCAGACACAGCCGACAGCAGAGGCTGCAGCTCTGCAAACACCACACCAGCACAAACCTTTAAGCAGTCCCATTTTAGTTTTGGAAAGTATGAGACAACATGTAATCCAAAAACAATTTACTTGTTGGACAGAAAGTGTGATTTAGAGCAGGACTGCTCTCCCTGCTGCTGATTACCTGGACCAGGTGTGTTCATTCAATCAGAATGTGGAGACACTGCAGCTTTGTTTAGAGGAAACAAATAAAACCACAAATTCACATCTGACTTATTATAACTTTTCCTAAATGGATACAGCGCTGAACCAAGATCCAAAGTCATTTCTAAATTATATGGCACGATCCAGAACAATGAAGGTAATAATAGGGAAGGGGGGGGGGGGGGGTTATAATTATAAATACCTGTGTGTGTGTGTGTGCGTGTGTGTGCGTGTGTGCGCGTGTGTAGTTAAAAAGCTAAATATTTATTTCTTAATGAGATATTTAGCTTTTTAACTAAATATTTAGTTTGGAATTAAATATTCAGCTCCAAACTCAATATTTAGCTCACATTCAAATAACTTGCCAATGAATGGAAGAAGACTTCCAAAATAAGAGCTGGATTTTCCTCCACCTGTTTGAGTGACAGTTGCTGGTCCAGTGCTGTGAAAACCGGAGGCCAAAGCGGCTCTGAGAACCAGGCAGCCCCACCCCCTCGATTCCAGGGCCGCGGTGGCGCCAGGTCATCAGCTGGGTCAGATCGTAGAGGCGGTGGGGAGAAGGTCATGCTGGCGGGGAACCGGCCTCAACCACCTGCAGCGGGTTCTGCTGTCCAAGTGGGAGACGCCGTGAAATTTGACCCGTTCTGAGCAAAGCTGGGATCAGATGAAGGCAAAAGATTAAATTAGAAATGCATTCATGCGTTTCTTTAATCATGCAATAACTTTAAGGAGGCACCTATTGATCTGTGAGGCCTTGGGATCTAACTGTATCCAGCATTTAGGCTCATCCGGTGTGACTCAAACACAACTGATATGAATTTACTGTGAAACTCCACAAACTGAGCTGACTTGACCCTCATGCAGAATCAGAATCAGCTTTATTGGCCAAGTACAGAGCATGAACAAGGAATTTGGCTTGTGCTCTCGTGCAAACTAGAACGACATGAAAAAGGTTTAAAGGAGTAAGACAGGAGAGGATAAATAATAAAAAGAAAGTACTATGAGGTCGATATAGGAATATTTCAACGTAACTAAATAAAAATCCAACAGTAGTTCAGGTGTGACAGTTTCTGTGGTTCTGTTCAGTGGTCTTGAGTGGTCTGCAGTTCATTTGAGAAACAGCTCGGGGGAAGAAGCTGTCCTTGTGGCGACTGGTTTTGGTGCGCATTGTCCTAAAGCGCCGCCCTGACGGGTGGGGGCTGAAGAGGCAGTGTCCGGGATGAGAAGGGTCCTTTGGAATTCTGTCAGCCCGCTTCCTGACCCTGGACTGGTACAGGTCCTGAATGGAGGGAAGAGTGGAACCAACAATCCTCTCAGCAGATCTGATGATTCTGATGATTCAGACCCTCTCAACAGCATTGATTTTGGTTTTCAGTGCTGGAAATATCAGGCATCAAAACGCAGAAGATACCCTCATGTAGTATCATCAAAGTTCCATTTGTTTTGTTCATTTAGCCTACAGATGTTTAAACTTTCAGAAAACTGCAGTTCTGATCAGCTGCCTTAAAGGAAGAATGAAATGAGTAGATCAACCTTTTGGGGGGACTTTAAGGGTGATTTGTGTTACCTGGTGTCAAAATGCTGATCTTGATGAATCTTTTACCTGAACCTTATCCTGAGGCACAAAAAGAGAGTATGAAAAGTTAGGGTTGAGGTCTTTAAATGAACATGTGGATTTCTGACATTAAACATAAAAAACGCCTTTAGGCAGAACAGGAAGAAGATTAAAAAAAGTCTAGCAAATGAACTCAGGAGGTTTTCTTTTGATTAAAGGACTACAGTTATTTGTGCTAAGTATTCAGTGAGTGACAGTTGAAACCTATTGTTTCCATTCTGTAATTTTAATATTACCTTGTCTAAAAATGTGTATTGCAGCATTTTTCTTGAAGTATTTTAATAGTATTTTATTTCCAGTCTTTAGGTCCTGAAAGTGTTGCTAAAAGTAATATATTTATTAACTCATATTTGTAGACACAACTTCCATTAAATTTAGGGAAAAAAGGGTAATGTTCAAATATTGTACAATAATTTAAAGTATTTATATATTGAAATGGAAGGTTTTCTTAGCAGTGAATAAATAAATTACTCTAAAATAAGATGACCAAACCACCAGACTCCAAACTTCAATTGATGGGATTTTATTGATCCCAAAGCAATAATCAAAGAAATAATTCAATTGATTCTGGGAGAGCCTGTTGCCACCACAGTAGACCAAGGTGTGAACACAAAAAACGTGTTGAAAAACGCTGGCGAATGACGTGCGCCGATTTTCGTCCCGGTGTGAACGGGCCTTTAGAATTAAACATAATATTATATGATTTGTTTGCGTGTGAATGTGAAACTCTAAACTGCTATTGGGCTGGGAGAAAAGAGACAAAACGATTGTGGCCGGTGTTCAGACGCTGTCCTGCAACCTGTGACGCTGGTTGGAAGGAATATTTTTGTTTGTAGTTTGGCCTCAAAATAATCCAAGATGCAGTTTCTTCACTTTTGAATTGTTTTAGACAGCTAGTGTGATGGCGAAGTTCAGTGCAGCTTAACCTAAAATGGTTCAGTTTCCTCTCAAAAGAAGCAACATCTGCCATTTCCTTTGGATTATCTGCCATTGTGAATTCCCAGGAGCCTTTCATCTTAATTAAACACATGCTGTGAATGAAACAATGGCTTAAAGGAGGTTAGCAGACTCTAGGGAGACAAAATAAAATGAACTTTTGCTGGCGAAAGAAAGAATGCAGAAAAACTAGCAAGATATAAAGATTCACAGGCCATCTATGATGTGACAAATAAAGCAGAATTAATAGTGTTTATTGATACATTTGTTCTTCAAGGTGAAGTACCATTGACTATAAAATGTATAACGCAACGAATTGCATGTGATGTCACCCATGGAAAAAGGGTTCAGTTGCCATTTTTCCTGAAAGTGTTTGTTGCCATGTTGGAACCAGACATCCCCAGTTAACTGGCATTGCTCCATCTACATTTCTATGGCAACCACTCTCTCCAATCAGGAGTGAGCACGTTAGGCCACACCCCTTCCACTAAAGGCAGGCTCAGGAGAATCTGTCAATCAAATGCTTCGAATGTTTGAAAGGCTGGGGAACAACAACAAATGCTTTGAGGCCAATACGTCCTACAGACTTTGATTGGAAATTTTAATGAAATAATAGCACAACTTTTATGGTAACTTTTTTGAAAAACAGTTGCCATTTTGGGCCTTTTGGGCCGAAACAATCAGGAAAAATGCACATAAGAATCTGGAGTGAATAAGGAGAAGACAGTATAGGGCATTATGTAGGCCTGTGCAGAGAGCTGCTTCATTATTCATGGAGTTACAGACATGAGGCATTACTTATACATTATCTTTTGAACGTGTTCTTTTTCCGTCATGAAAATTCTATTATTAAAAGAGACAAGTCCAGATCTGGAGAGACCTCTGATCATGTTTTAATCATTGCTGCACAACATTTGGTTTAGACCATTTCTACAAAAATGTGCGGATATTTTGAAAGGGAAATATGCTTTTATGAGATATTTTCAGTCCTTTGCTGTAATTCTGTGTCTATAACATAAAATCCACAGTATGGAGAGACTCAGTTTATTGTTTACATAGAGCTTTCTTTGTTAAACTTTCTTCTTCATTGAATCTTGTAGTTGCGCTCTTGAAATCAAACAAACCCCATGATCGACAAGAGACGGTCTTACTCGTTTGAATGACTCCGGAAAGGTGCCAACAATGCCATCCTAGCCAACAACAGTAAAAACAAGCGTATGGCTCCGCCCTCCACTCGTTTATTCTGAATTCACTAGAGGCTCATTGCATCAAAATAAACAAATACTGAAACACAACAGCAAATGTTGAAAATGAAAAAATTTCAGATTTTTTATGATTTCTATTCAGACATGAACGGTTACAATCAGGAAGGACCTTTTTAATGTAAATCACGTCCGGCGTAGGGACCATAACCGTTCGGCCTGGAACTTCTGTTTGGGGTGCTGGGACTAATGCTGACATCACATGATGTGATGGGCTGTCTGATGACGTGTCAGATAGTGGATGGTCTGGACACAAACGTGCCTTTATTATTCTTATGATTATTATTGCATGCATGTTGGCTTATAGTTGTTTTAATCCATGCACCCAGTGCTTTATTACTGGCAGAACGGACCCGGAAGAACAACATTTAGCCGTGTTAACAACATTTTAAGCCACAGCTGAACTTAAACTGGAATAACAAGCAGATTGTGGCAACATTTATAAACATTTATAAACATTTATAAAAATTACAAAGAATATTGTCAGACACAATTTATGAGGGAAAATAACTTTAGGTTACAAAAGGGATCGTGAAATGAAAATTTGTAGAGCCCGAGCAGATCTCAACGCTACGTAGTTTGTCCAATTGGGGTTACCGTAGTGTGACGTTACCTTAAGTCGAAAGGACTCTGAGCAGAAGTTCCAGGCTGAACGGTTATGGTACCTCCACCGGATTGGGAGATGTGCCCAGCCCTACTGGCTGAGTGCAGCTTTGTCTGATGTGAGACCTGGTTTTGGGACCCTCCCCGTTTGTTGTGTCATTTGCAGGAAGTGTTCCTCTGGCAGCAGAACTGCGCTTTGGATTCCATGTTTTGTCAACATGTTTGGAACATTTCCACCACATTCAACCTCTTAGGATGTTTTTTTCCTTTTCCATCTTCAGGATTCTTGATGAGTCGCAGCAGCTGCTTGCTCCAAATGTGACATCCTGACTTTGACCTTATGCTGTCTCTGTTTGCAGACACAGAAGTCCTTTTTAGGAACAGCGATGGCCACGTCATCAAATTCAACGTCCTCACAAATGAAACAGAGATCGTCCTTACAAACACAACATTTGTAAGTTTACATCATGCCCCTCCAGAAAAAAGCTCTGATGGAAGATGAAGAAAAAAAAATTAGGAAATATTTTTAATGTCAGCGGGTTTCAGAGAATCCTCTAGTTTAGACAAAGCAGCCCAGACTTAAAACACAGTTTTTCCAGTGCAGTTCAATGGTGCCAGTGGCCCAATGGTGTTCCATTGGACTGGAGAACAGAGAATGGTGGCAAAAGGATGGTTGTTGTACAGGTGGTGCTCGTTAACAAGGTGTGGTCCAATCCAGTGACGTTCTTGCTGTCAGCATCTATTGTGCCTTGTGCAACTTTTCACACTTTGTTGCATTTAACCATTGACTGTACAACAGAGAATGGAACCTAGTGGGTTTGATTTCACCCATAGAAAAAGGTTAATTTTTCTGATCCAACCAAATGAAGCCAACTCAGTTGCCGTTTATTTTATGATGTGGGAACTATGGGGAAAAAAAACTCTTATTCTCCTAAAAATATAGAGAGTATCATGTCTGAGGTGAAAATGTTGTTTCATACAATCTTGTAAGGCAGAGATGTTGAAGGAAAGTATTGTTTGCTCCATCATTGAATGGAGCTCTTTTTTTTTTCAGATCAATTTCAGCGTGGACCGGTACTCTGTGTCACCTGACCTGAAATATGTCCTATTTGCATACAATGTCAAACAGGTGAGTACACTTTTTCCTCACATTGAAACGTTGTCATTTTTTTCCATTTGGATGTTTTTCACACACTAGATCAAAGATAAAGAAATATTCAGGTGTTTGGCGTTGTCCCCCCTCAATTAAATGACCTTTTTGCCTCCTCTTTGTTTCATTTATCTGAACAAACTGAACTGTCATGGGAAAAGGTTTGGGCCGCGGCTCAGCCTGCTGTGAAAAACATCTTTAAAGCGGATGCAGGTATTTATTAAATAAGTGAAGTTGAAGGTTTGATTGAATCGACAAAGCTTCAAAAAGACTGAAACTGATGGCCTTCTCCAGAATACATTCTCTTATGATCACTGCCAGCTCTGCAGAGAGATACAGGGCCGTCACAACCTTCGTCACCACTGCCCTGACCAGTAGAGACGGGCGGGAAAACAGTTTTTTCAGAACTGAATCCCGCTAGAGCCCAAAACTATAATACAATTAATTTAGACATCAATCTGGATATTAAGAGGTGGTCAACTTACCCTTTCGATTTAACAAATAGGATAAATGTGGTGAAAATGAACATCTTACCAAGGCTACTCTTCCTGTTCCAGTCACTTCCAATAGAAATACCTCCCAAGCAGTTCATAGAATGGAACCGGATTTAGTTGGGAAGGGAAAAAACCCAGGATTAGATCTGCAACCTTACAATTGCCTAAAGATAAAGGGGGAATGTCTCTCCCCAATTTGAAATGATATTGTTTTGCAGCACAGATGTGCTACGT
Organism: Oryzias sinensis; assembly: GCA_037389245.1. Taxonomy (NCBI): domain Eukaryota; kingdom Metazoa; phylum Chordata; class Actinopteri; order Beloniformes; family Adrianichthyidae; genus Oryzias; species Oryzias sinensis. The sequence continues at coordinate 10,669,112 of CM074501.1, read as the reverse complement.
TTGTGTTGGTGTGGTTCTGAATACTACGCCAGGTGAAAAGAGATTGAGAAGCGTGTGTCAGGATACCCGATTCAGACCCTTTTAGGAGAGGAGGACTTACCAAATAACATTACCACATTATTAAATCCAATAACAACATTTACTATGGAAATCTGGCAAAAGGTAGCACGGCAATTAAAGCTGAAAAAGGAAAAGAAAATACTTAAATGGATTTATCTTGACAAAGATTTCAAACCAGCAGAAGATGACTCAACATTTAAGCAGTGGAGCAACAAGGGGGTTACTGCCTTTGCTACAATCATAAAAAAGAACAGGATGAGGGACTTCCAGGACTTAAAGGTGGAATTTGGATTCACCAATCAGGATTTTTTTCGATGCCTCCAGATGAGGGAATATTTTAAAAAAGCAATTAGATCAGAGGAGGGGAGCGAACAAAATCCAGTCTTAGAGGCAATTATTGGAGCGTACCAGCATAAAACATCCAAAATCATTTCTAAACTGTATCACAGCCTCATTTTATGTCAGAAAAACACAATTTTTTATGTTAAAGAAAAGTAGGAAAAGGAAATGTCCATCACTCTTTCAGAGAAAGAATGGTATTCAATGTGTGCATTAACCCAGTCTCCTACCACATCACTGAAATGGAGGGAATTTAAATGAGAAAACCTCATGCACTTCTTTATTACATCTTTAATTAAAAGCAAACTATCAGCAGATCCACAGACGTGTTGGAGACAGTGTGATACAGTACAGCGGGGAAAATAAGTATTAAACACGTCAACATTTCTCTCAAAAAAACTATTTCTAATCGAGCTATTGACATCAGATTTTCACCAGATGTCATCATCCACCCAGGTGATGCACACACAGAAAGAAATCCAAACATTTACGTCCATAAATGAAGTTATGTGTAATAAAGTGAAATGGCACAGGGAATAAGTATTGAACACATGAAGAAAAGGAGGGGTAAAAAGGTCTGGCAAGCCAAGAAAGCAGCTGGAGTTTGTCAGTATTCAGAAGGTTAACCTGCCGCCTATTAGTGCAAAGTAATATCAACTGGTATAGTCCTGATTGATGCCTTTTAAAAAGGTTTCTCACCAGCAAGGTGTTAGACAAGAAGCATTGCATGATGGGTAAAAGCAAAGAGCTGTCCAAAGACCTACGCAACCTTATTGTTGCAAAACACACTGAAGGCATTGGTTACAGGCGCATTTCTAAACTTCTGAAAGTTCCAGTGAGTACCATTGGGGCCATCATCCGGAAGTGGAAAGAACACAGCATTACCATAAACCTGCCACGGCCAGGTGCTCCTCGCAAGATTTCAAACAGAGGAGTCAGAACAATCATCAGAAGGGTTCTCCAACAGCCCAGGACCACTCGTGGAGAGCTTCAGAAAGACCTGGAATCAGCAGGTACCGTTGTTTCAAAGAAAACAATAAGAAATGCACTCAACCGCCATGGCCTCCATGCACGCACACCACGCAAGACTCCATTTTTGAAGAAGCATGTTGAAGCTCGTTTGGAGTTTGCCACACAACATTTGGATAAACCCATGACATTCTGGGAGAAGATACTCTGGTCAGATGAGACCAAAATTGAACTCTTCGGATGTCAGAAGACACAACATGTTTGGAGGAAAAATGGCACCGCACATCACCCCCATAACACCATACCAACAGTCAAGTTTGGAGGTGGGAGCATCATGGCGTGGGGCTGTTTTTCAGCATGTGGTACTGGTAGACTTCATATCATTGAAGGAATAATGACTGGAGAAAAGTATGGAGACATTCTTGATCAGAATCTGCTGTCATCTGCCAGGCTGCTGAAGATGAAAAGAGGGTGGATCTTTCAGCAAGACAACCATCCCAAGCACACAGCCAAGGTAACACTCAACTGGTTGAAGAAAAAGAAAAGAAAGCTGCTAGAATGGCCCAGTCAATCACCAGACTTGAATCCAATTGAAAATCTTTGGAAAGAACTGAAGATCCGGGTTCACAGAAGAGACCCCCGGAACCTGGAAGATTTGAAGGCAGTTTGTGTGGATGAATGGGCCAAAATCACACCTGAGCAATGTATTCGACTGGTTTCTCCATACAGGAGGCGTCTTGAGGCTGGAATCACCAACAAAGGTTTTTGTATTAAATAAATTTCAGTAAGCGTGTTCAATACTTATTCCCTGTGCCATTTCACTTTATTACACATAACTTCATTTATGGACATAAATGTTTGGATTTCTTTCTATGTGTGCATTACTTGGGTTGATGCCGACATCTGGTGAAAATTTCATGTCAATAGCTCGATTAGAAATATGTTTTTTGAGAGAAATGTTGACGTGTTCAATACTTATTTTCCCCGCTGTAAATGCAAATCATTCTGATATCTTCTGGAGCTGTTTGCTAATAGGACCATTTTGGCATTCCATCCATCATGTTTTAACAAACGCTCTATGCTATACAATCTCCTTCACTCAGGCAGTATTACATCTGGGTAAAATTTCTGAAATGATCATTTCTCAAGATCAGTATTTGGTGAAAATATTCGTAATTGCTGCATGGAAAGCAATAACCAGGAGATGGCTTAAGCCGGAACCACCAACCCTCACAGACTGGACTGAAATGGTGGAGGAGATCTACATCATGGAAAAGATGACTATTGTTTGAAGATTGAGAGAAGGAAAATGTAAGGGAAAAATGGGACAAATGGACTGTATATAAAAACATAAACATAAAAATGTATGACCTGTTAACATTTCTGGAATGGTGCCTGTCATGTCTTATTTTGCTCCTCACTTGTTTTTTTTTTTTTTATTCTTCTTCTCTTTGTTTGTAATACTTATTTTGTTTGATGTCATGTACATTTGTGTTACATCTTGTTTAAAAAACGGAAAAATAAAACTTAAGTAAAAAAAAAAAAGAATCCCACTAGAGCCTGTGGAGATTAAGGAGTACAAATACCAGGGAACAAAACCTACTGAGGTTCAAAGTGCAGTCAGAGGAATCACCTGAGAAAATAAAATCATCTGGAGCCAACAGACATTCTGACCAGATTCTCCCACTAGAATGATTCTACTACTAATTCTAGTACTGTACAGTTTTTTTTAAGCGTCCGTGTGATGTAGATATTTCAAACCACTGAATTGGGATAAAGTTGTTTGAATTGAATTGAAATGAATGGAATAGTTCTTTTGATTAAACATTTCTGTATTTTCCCTCATTTTAACAGTGAAGAGTGAACCTGAGCCGGGGGGTGAAAAAAACAACCCCTTTTTTTCAGATGATTGGGTAGCAGGTGGCCTTCTTGGTTGTTGGTGATGGATTGAAAACTGTTCATATTTTCATTTCCCAGTCATGGCTCCACCTCGATCACCCCCCATGGAGTCAGACCTATGAATTGCAGATAAAGTTGCCTGTTGGCATTTCCAATTAGGCTCATGGAAAGTTTTGTAGGGGGGCTCTGGAACAGCCTAACAATGCTGAGTAGTTGTGAATTTGATCATTTTATTCCAAATTTGTAAAAAAAAAAAAAAGTTACCAAAACCACAAATGACTTTGAAACATTACATAATAAATACATGCTTTCATTTGTTTTATTTAAATACTTTTTTTACAAATGTAATGGATTATAAATCCAATTCGTCTTTATCATCTGCTTCACATCTGATGGACACAAATGACAGCTTTTGTCTTGAATAAAAGATGCTTCTGTGTGGAGCGTCAACCCAACAGCAGGAGCTGTCACATGACTCCGCCCTCACCTTTCACCAGGACTCCCTTTCTGTATTTTACCAAACATTTCAGCACAGAGGACAGACTTTCTGAGCCACAGCTGTGAGCCATGCGGCCTGCTGACATTTTTGAAACTCTCTGCTGCTTCTTTTGTAAGCATTTCAGATGATTCCTTTGCTTCACTTGTCTTGGTTGCAGGTCTACCGCCATTCCTACATGGCCTCTTACAGCATCTATAACATCCAGACACGGTAAGGCTTTTGCATTCTCAGGTCGCCTGCTGTCACTGCAGCATTGGTTCTGGAACACATGATTTCACAATAACAGTTGTCCAAAGAGATTAGTAATGAAATTAAAACAAAAGTGTAAAACCATCAATGATGGGACAACCATGGCAGGTTACAATGTCCAATACTTTCTATGTAAAGTGACTTTAATGGCATGGGTGTTGTATCATTTGGTTGTGACCAGGTTGTAATAGAATATTGAAAGAAAGCCAAAAATAATGTCTATGTCCAGATCTGGTCAACAGGGTTCTGTGACTTGTGTACAGTCGTAATCAAACCCAAAATGTGAAGCAGTCATTTGACCTCCTCATCCACAACCAGAAGTTTGATTTTCTTTCATCTCTAGAGAGGTTTGGGAGCTGAATCCTCCAGAAGTGGCAAACTCCATCCTGCAGTACGCTGCATGGGGAGTTCAAGGCCAGCAGCTGGTGAGAACACACCCTCACATAGGGATTGCCATAAGACGGCCTCTGGAAATGAAGCGGGCGCCTCAGAGCGCCATCCGCGACAGGAACCGAGGAGCTGGGGAACATGTGAAACCCGGAGCGTTTGGCAGGCATCCTCACTGTCCTTTTTGAAAAAAGCGTCCTGAAAAGAGCATGAGTTCTGCTCTGCTGGCTCATGCTTTTGCTTTTGATCTGGCATTGTTTTACTTTGCAACACTTTTTTCTATTGCTGCAGTGCTCAGTGTTCTTTTGGGCTGTGCCTCCAACTATGTCAGCCTGCAGCTTTTTTCTCTCCACAGGTCTACATATTTGAAAACAACATCTACTACCAATCGGATGTGGAGAGTAATTCACTGAGACTGACGTCGTCTGGAAAAGAAGGAGCTATTTTTAATGGGATCACTGACTGGCTTTATGAAGGTTATTACATACCTTATTCATGATTCAGTTCCTCTAGATCCTGGTTTTCAGCTGGTCAGAGCTGAGGATCTTCAGCACCAGTCAGGGTTTGAGTACTGAATCCTGCCAATGATTTCTGCTCTAGCCTACTTTACAGCTTCAATACCAGCTGTATAATAAATGTGCTCTAATCTGGAATATTTACTATTTTGTGCCAACATGTTAACATATGAACAATAGACTAGTAAAATGAAGGACAGGTCAACAATTGTTGTTGCCCAAGGTTTGAAAAGACAAAGGAAAAGCTTTACTTGTATCATCATCAGTTTTGTGGGCAGGGGATAGACGGTTTCGAATGGAAAAGTAAGATACCTCCTTCCCTCCACCTGCCTAGGGTTCCTCCAGGTTGCTATGGGCAGAGTCCATAAGCCTAGTTTGGCGTTAAGTCTATAAACCCAGGTAGATGGAGTTTGTAAGCCTTGGTAAACAATTCTTCTAGGAGAAAGTAAACTTCAAATTTCAAACCCTCACGCCGTGGGGGAAGGTTTTTGAGCCAGTGGACAAGGTTAGTCCGACATAAAACCCATGACCTCCCCGTCATCGTCCAAGCTTGCTAGGCCATGGCAGAAGAACCAACGGTGTAAAGGGTGGGGCCAGTTCTGCCTGGCTCCACCCTTCACTCATATCATACCACGTCCAAGTCCTGTACCGATGGGCGAGGGGCCAAAACGGCAGGTGGAAGACGTCACTGGAAGCTGCAGTCCCAAACCTGCATGCAGGCGGTTCAAGATATTGGTTGACTGATTCTGACCTGGAGAAGAGAATAACTTTCAGCTGACCCTGAATGACCAAGCAGCCCTTTTTAGGCTCAGCACTGCTTGTGCCACATGGCCACTGGTTTTTGAGAGTCATGGTATCCACCGCAGCATCACTAAAGCTTCCGTCTGCTCCTGTTCACAGAGGAGATTCTGCATTCCCATGTGGCTCACTGGTGGTCTCCTGATGGAGAGAGGCTGGCCTTTTTGGTTCTCAATGACACTCTTGTGCCCAACATGGTTTTACCGCGCTTTACCGGGACCACCTATCCCAAAGGAAAGGAGTACCCCTACCCAAAGGTAACCATCACGAGAAATGCAAAATCTTTTTCCAGCTTGGAGGGAGGGTGTCATGAGATAAAACTAGTCCTCCTGAAGTTTCTCAGCTTCTGGAGGACATCATCTGTAAACGTTGATTGGTCCGAGTCAGTCTGAGTCGATGTTTCTATGGCAAATACTGTCACCAATCACGAGTGAGCTTGTTGGAAGTCAACACCCCTCCCTTTCAGTGGAAGGGGTGTGGTCTTCCAAAAGCAGGAGAGTCTGTCAATCAAACATCAACATTTGGGTAGGGCCAGCGGACACCACATGCTTTTATAAGGCATCTGATTTGTCAGTTTATAACTTGAAAAACTTGCAATAAAGAAACAATATCATGAAATTATAGGATGTATCTATGGATATCTATGGGATTTTGGCTTCTTGGAGCCAGCAAATACTTCCTGTTTGGAACCTGAGGGGGGAGGAGTCACTCAGTCCAGTTCTCATTTACATTCATTGTGTGTAACTGAATGCAAGACTTGAAAAATGTAATACCAAAAAGCCACGTGTGATGCATATTAGAAAATATATTTTCAGCACATTCAGTTCTAAAACATCAATTCCAAATGAGGTTATTGAAGCTATTCTACCAAGAAAACATGAAGCACTAATGAGCAAATAACCAATGATTCTAAATCCAGTTCTTTCCTAACTTAAAGTGGTATGAGAACGTTTGGACACCGCTGATAATTTCCAAGATTTTTCTTCATAAATCATTATTTAAATTTAAATTATCAGGGGGGCCCAAACTTTCTCATACCACTGTAAGTTAATTTTCCAGGCAAACTAGTTTGAGAAATGGCCTGCATAAAAGATCCCTGTACTAAACGAGAAGGTAGGCCCCAAGTAGAACGAGAGAAAAGGTGGACAGGAAAAAGGGAGGGAAAATCCCTCGTCCGTTCTACCATCCATGATAATCTGAACAGCAATGACTGGAGGAATACAAGGAGTAGTGTACTTTCATGCAGCACTCCATCATTTACTGGATGAGACTCAGATTTGAAAGGCAGAGGTACCATGAAGGAAGTGCCAGGATCCACGATAATCCGAATCCATTTAAGCTTTTTTCTTCTGCTCGACTAAAGTCTTCCTCCTGTGCTTTATATCTCAATCTTGCATTTTTAATCTACTTAGTTCCACATGTGTGACTTTAACTCATGCGCCACTGAAGGTTCTGTATTTTAAGAGAGTCTCCAATGCGTGCAGTTTAATTTGTTATTCAATGAAAATTTCCCAAACGTGCAATGTTTATAAAAGAATTCTTTTGGCTGCAGAGCAGTGAGACGTGAACTGTTGTTTCTCCATCCAGGCGGGCCAACCCAACCCCGTGGTGAAGCTCCATGTTGTAAATCTGTACGGGCCGACGCACACGCTGGAGCTGATGCCCCCAGAGATGCTCAAACTGCGGTGAGAGCCGCTGCACGCTTTCCATCAAACCTTTCCAGTTTTTGCTCTTCTTACAGTACAGGAAGTCTGCTGCATCTTGTAGTTGACCGTTGACACATGATCTAATGTTTGCGCGTCTGCTCTGACGTGCCTTTACTGACTTCCTTTTGTGTGCATCCAACTCTTAATGGTTCCTTCATGATTCTGTCATTCATAATGATTACAGGACTAGGAATGGCAAACTATCTTCTAATGCGCCCATTCTGCTACAGGGAACACTATATCACCATGGTCAAATGGATCAGCAAGACCAAGGCGTCTGTGAGGTGGATGAACCGGTCCCAGAACATCTCCATCCTGACCGTGTGCGACACCACAACTGGAGCCTGCGTCACGGTGCGTCTCCGATGTGTGTGTGCATGTGTGTGTCACAGTCATTTCCATTGTGTTGCTGCGGTCAGTAGAGGTCTGGTTATCAGACACCGGTCCCCACAATTTAAAACCAGAATTAAGTATTTTTGGGCATGAAAATCCTCCTGTTTGAAGTAGAACAGCTTAAAATAAAGGAAACGGCACTGAAACACTGTGTTCTGCTATCTTTTTCAGAGGCATGAAGAAAACTCTGAGCTCTGGCTTTCCAAGCAGGTAAATTCTCTCCCATCTCAGCCTTCTGAGCTCTTTCTGGCTCACTTAATGCTGCAGGGTTGTCATTGATCTTATCCCTCTCTCAATGCTTTTCTAGTCTGACATAAAACTGTCCAAACAATCATTTTTCTGCACATGTCTTTGGAAGAACATTTCGGGAACTTCTGCAGTTTCCAAAAGCTGAAAACAAAAAAAAATCAACTTTGGCAAACATTGTTGTTTCATTATGCTGCACAAAAGAACAATACTCCAAGTTGTTCTGTGCAAACCGTTTTTCAATCTAATTATATATACAAAGAAAGGATTTTCCATCTTTATCACTCAATGGAGCCTCACGATGATTGTAATGAATGGTATTTATTATTTAATTATCACAATTTGACAATGACATGCTGTTGATTGATAAATCATCAGACCGATTATAATCATGCGATCTGTCAGACAGCTCACCCGCCAAATGTCTGTAAAACATCGCTTTGGCAGGTAGAAAAAAAGTTTAGCCACTTGGGCAGGTGAGACATTGCTCATCATCTCTGACAGGGGGCTCAAACCCACAACCGTGACTTTTAAGGGTTTGCCTCCCATCATGCCATGAGAAAACTGCAACAAGAAAATGTTAAAAACACAAAAAACATTTTCGTTGGAGTAGGCCTACCACATAAAAAAGGCAAACAGATGTGTACATAGCAGATGAAATCCACTGATAAGCTCATTAACAAGACTAGCATAGTTAGGTGCAAGCTTTTATTAGCCATGTGTCAAATGGTTTGTAACTGTTTACCCGCCAAATGGCAACTTTGGTTGCATTTGGTGCCCAGTGAGTGTTCATTTCAGGCTCTGCCTGCACTCATCTTTAGTGGCTTTCTTCCTCTTTTCTTTCTACACGGGGCATCTAATGCCTCCTTTGATCTTTTGTCCATCATCCACAACCCTGAACAGACTTTTCCGTCTACCAAACACCCAAAGTTAAGATGAGTGAGAGGGTGGAAACAAATTCACTTTGACTCGTTTCTATTTCTTTTTTAAATAATCCAGTAAACCCAGCAAAGTATGTTAATTTTATGAATACAAAAACTATTTTTTATATTTATTTGGAAGCAGCAGTTTGTGTTTTGTCCAGTCAGGGATCATAAGGGGTGAGTCTAATCCCCTCCCCCGTATGATGATGTTTTATTCTTTAGTTATGTTGTATTTTTGGGGCTTGTGCGCCCCCTACGGGATTGCGCCCTGGGCGACTGCCCACATCGCCCATGGTGAAACTCCTGCGGCATGGAGGACTTCAACCTGCCTGCACTCTTCTTCTCTGGTCTTCAAATTTGATGCTTAAATGAGATGTAAATGAAGACTCTGATATTAAAAAGCATTAGAAACGGTTGAATCCTTTCATTGTTATCTATATTTTTTTACCAGAAGCTTGCATTTTATTGCAGTGTTAGTATTTATGCCCGTCTTCCACAGGATCAAGACCCCGTCTTCACCAAAGATGGAAACAGATTCTTTCTAACTGTCCCCGTCAAACAGGGAGGACGTGGAGAGTTTCATCACATCGCCATGTTCACGACTCAGGTGAGGGTTTGTTCAGGCTGAGCTCTGAGGGTCGAGCTCCGTCTTTGCTTAAATATTTATTTATTTTATTTAAGCTTTATTTAATAGGGACAGTGCACAATAATGAACATCTACCAAACAATGATGGGCGTACACATGCTGGATTATAGCAATGATGCTAATTTGCATCCATAGTCCCTAGGCAGGAAACTTAAAAAAACAGGACAAAACAAAAGACAGAGTCACAGATACAATAAGAACACAAGAAGGTGGTACATTATGAGAGTTAAAAGTCAGTGGTTACAGGACTGTTTGCTTTCAGCCACTGCTTGAGCTGTGTTTTGAAGGTCTGTAATGTTTGACCCTCCCTGATGTACAGTGGAAGTTCCAGAGTTTACTGGCCTTTACAGAGAGAGCGTTTTGTCCAAAGGTTGTTTTTCTGGATGAATAGAAGGACAGAGAATCAAATGAGGAAACCTTGGTCCCCTTTGGTTAATCATGAAGCTGCGGCCGGAAGCATTGATAAAGGAAACTAAGAATGGAGTTTTATTTTACCCACCTGCCAGTCAAACGGCACAACCTTTAACTACAGTATACACAAATTGAAGCTAATTTGACCCCTCCCATCCCTGTTGCAAGGTATTGGAAGAAAATGTCGAGAAATTTAAAATGTTTTATTCACTTTGAAATGGTTCCAAATCAGAAAACAGAAGGCGGAGCTTTAACAGGGGACAAGTACATGCACCGTTACACTATTAAAATAATACTGAATACAGGCCAGTGCCAAAATACTACTTCTGTTTTCAATTCCAACTTTTAAAAAACAAAAATTCAAGCGTTTGCCAAAACTACAAGGCTTAATGTAAACCAGTGCTTCTCAATTATTTTTTGCACCCCCCCCCCCAACACACACACTCTCTCAGTGTGTGACAATATATTAGGTTAGTATTTATAGCAATTGTGTAAGAATACCTAAAATTGTATCTTTTAACATTAACAAAAGAAAAATCAATATAAATTCACTTTTAACAAATATTAACTTTATTTAGCCACACAAACTCTGTTCTAGTCTAAAACAGAAAAGAAGCTTACAGAGCCTGAAATAATAAAATCTGTCCGTCTTTATTTAAACATTTTGACCAACTGATTTATTTGATGCTTAGAAAAATAATACAATCAATAAATAATATTAAATGTAAATTGATCTAAAACATTAACAGCACCAATATATTTAACATTTTTAGTTTGAAGAAATAGGTTAAAAAAAACATTGTTCTGATTTTTTTTCTAAATGATGATTGTTTATTTCTGATCTCATAAAGTGCAGCTGTTTTCCTGTATTACCTGCTCTCTTTATGTCAAATACTTACACCAACTAAACCACAGAAAAGTCAAAGATACATTTATGGAAAATAGAGACACGTCATCAAAATGTCTACAGTGTCAACAGATAATTGGAAACCAACAGTGGTGCAGATTATAACTAAACACTGTCATCACCGCCCCCGTTGAATTTGCGCCCCGGGCAATTGCCCAAATTACCCCCCCCCCTATTTGTGAAGCACTGATGTAAACCAACATTTGAACTTGTGCTTAACTTTTAAAAAAACACCTTTTTTCCCCCCCTTTTCTTTTCTTTTTTCACTTTTTTCAGGGGAAAAAAAAAAAAAAAGGAAAACGGAAAATAAAGAAAAGGGGAAAAAAATGGAAAAAAAGGGGGTGGGGGGACACCACCAGACGGTGGAGGATGACATTTTTTTGGGAATCCCATGGGTCACGGGATTCCCGTAGGATTCCTGTAGGATTCCCGTAGAATGGGAGTCGTCTTTGCCATAAATCACGGGACAGGATGGGATCAAACTCTTACAGGACCGAAGTGGGAGGGGGAACCAACCAGGTGGCGAATGAAACGGCTCTCAGCCTTGGTCTCATTTCAGCTCTTCAGAGTGAAAAGTGACATCTAGCAAAGAGTCTGAATGAAAGACTGTTCTGCTACGTCCAGAGCCGGTGGGGATGTCGGATGGAAAAAAGGAAAATGTACGAGTTGAGAGTGGAGCACACTGGAGCACCGAGCCGCTTTCAAGTACAATTGGAGTGAACAGAGGTTACTCTGGAACAGATGACAGCTTTGTCTGCAGGTGCTTTAAATGTGACAAAGTCCTGTGAGGCAGAGCAGCCATGACAACAGAATGAAAGCCGTGCCTTTTGGCCTCTGTGTTTCTGTTCTTAAGAGTCGCTTTGAGGTGTTAAGGTCACTGAACCTTTTCGTTTTGTCTCTGACGGGGGTCGGGGTGTGCAGTTGCACGGCTAGCTCAGTGTTTGACAGTATTTTAGAAGGTGTTTGCAGGTGTCTGCTGATGCCCACTCCTGTATTTTGTGGTGTATCCTCTGCAGTGACGTGCGGTGAGGTTAATGGCTGGTGAGGCACTGACGTCATCAGTCAGATTTGCAAACATATGAACCATACTGAGTAACTTATTCACCATTTGATTGACAACAGTTAACGTGTTTTGTTTAAAATATCATTTCAACATGTTTTTTCATATACAAACTGCAGCATAGAAAAAAGCACAAAACCTTATTATTGTCTTACCTTTACTTGTAAAGAAAGTCCATAACGCCACTCCTTCTGAAGAAAATGACTTGCTGCTTGCTATCACTTATTCTATTATTTTTTAGCGTCATGATCTCAGGGCTCACCGGCGCCCCCTAACATGAGGCACGAGAACTGCTGGCCTCACCCAGCGGCTTTTTTGCCGGCGTTTAGCGCTCAGCACAAGAAACACGTCCCTCAAATACAGTTATTTATAAAAACAAACACTGTACATCATATACATCTGCTAAATTATGTAAACTCAGCTCATATAGTACAAGTGATTGAACCGACACACACAGAGACAGCAGTACCGTCTGATTGCATAGGTATTGCGCAATCCAAGGTGAGGCTCAGCGGGCTGGTGCCTCATTGCACGTCACTTCTTAGTATCTGAACGGCAAATGCGGAAATTCAGCGATTTTGAAAAGAAAAAACACCCAAAAATGGTACATTTAAATGGAAAATGACTGCAAAGTACAAAATACTGATTAAATATAATAATTGAATTTATTTTTTCTCTTTTCTTCCCATAATGACAGGTGAGGCACAGCCTCACCTGCCTCTCCTGACTGCACGTCACTGATCCTCTGTCATGAGCAATCCCACCGTGCCTTCATCATGTTTGCCTCAAGCAGAGCTTCTGTGAAGGAGTGATGGATTCTGGATCTCAGGCCTCTGTGTCTCTGCCTCCTTTCAGTTCAGAGCAGTCCAGAATGAAGTGCGACATCTAACTTCTGGGAACTGGGAGGTGACCAAGATCATCTCCTATGACGAGAACTCTGACAACCTGTGAGTCTGACAGGCCACTGCACAGACGTCACTCCCCTGCATGCAGGAAGAGGAGGGTGCACCGAAGCAGCAGCCTGCTCATCGTCTGCTCTCCCCCCACAGGTATTTTCTCAGCACAGAGGGCTCACCACGACGACGGCAGCTTTACAGGTTTGACTTCAAGCTTTTTGTAAACGTGCTTTCAGTTAATGCTTGTGCTAACTTATGACCCCCCCCCCTTCCATTGAGGTGTTCTCCCTACCATGATAAAGGTGGATAAAGGTGGAAAGATTTCATGTAATCCATGGACACCAGTGAAGATCACAAATCATTGAAGAAAAAAGGTTCAGAGCTCTGTCTAGTGGGTCTAGATGACCCAACTCCCAATGTTAAAGTGCCTAGGATAACACAAGGGTTACACAGAGAAAACTGGCCAAAACAAATAGTCATATTTTTGAAGAAATGTTAATTACTACCGATTGCAATCTATGAAACATTAAGCTATCCTTTATGTGCATCCTAAGATTATTGCAAATGGTAAATACTTCTATAGTGCTTTTCTACCGTTCTGGAAGGCCCAAAGCGCTTTACACACACATTCACACACTGGTGGCGGCTCCGCTGCCGAACACTGGCGCCAACCTTCCACCAGAGACAAGGTGGGGGTCAGAGTCTTGCCCAAGGACACTTTGACTCATGGGCGGGCAGGGCGGGAATTGAACCCGCAATCTTACGATTGGAGGTCAACCGCCCTACCGCTGCACCACGACCGGCCATTGTGAACTAAAGTTCTGTTTGTGATAACATGTTGATCCATGAACAGTTACGGCAGACTTTCCTCCTCAGTGTTAAAACCGTGGGTCTGTTTCCTCGCCGCTGTTTGACCTGTGAGCTGAACAAAGCTCAGTGTCTGTTCTTGGATGCAGACATCAGCCCTGCACAGCAGCACGTTCTCCTTCACTGTAGAGGTAGGACTTCAATGAACTTCAGTTTCTTTCTGTTGAAATCGTTTTACAGAATAGTGCATGGATTTAAAATGACCTCAGAGTTCATGCAGTGAATACATGACAGCTTTGGTGTGAACTGGCTTCAAAGAACCGGGTCAGTTATGCTGCATCCATCCTTATGGAGCGTTTCAGATCATGCTGTGAGCACTGTCTATCAAACGGTAACGGTTAACGTTTACCTAGAAGAAGGAAAAACGGGTACCAGCGTTGTTAGGATGAGTGTACCGGCTGCATCTGTCCGGTAATGTGGATTCCACCCATCAAATGTTCTTTTCTGCACCTCTGAGCTGTGAGCACAGACTGCATTGTCTACTCTGCTTCGAGTCGATGCACAATCTCCAATGAAGCATTGCACCAAGCAACATGAGAAAAAGCTTTTAAATAGACTTTCCTCAGATCTGTTTCAATAGAAGACACCCACAGTCTTTACTGGAGCTACCTGTGTGGCTTCAGCAATCTGTACCTCTAAGTCAGGACAGTGTGCACACCTTCATAACACAGCCCCCTCCCCATAGATCCATGCCTCATTTAAATCCTTGTCAATATACTTAAAGTGGTATTTTGATGGGATATTTGACTGACTAATGAACAGTTTTGGATGCATGAATGATGCACATGAGAGCAGTTCACACCATGGAGGACATGGATGTGAGTCAGGACCGCCGTGAGCTGGTGTGCATGCGTTCCAGTGCAATGCCTACCTTCAAGATCCAAATCCCAGCAAATATCTCCAAAAGCTGTTCAAAGCATAGTAAACCCAGACAAAACAAGTTATCCAAACCCTGAAAAAAGAGGAAGCGAGCCACATTTGGCGCCGGGCTTCTGGACCACTACTCTCCTCACAACACTGGGTCAGCCTGAATCTGCATGCAGGGTGGGGCTTCAGCAGAGAAACAACAGGAGGTGGAGCAGAGAGCAGCATCTAGAGCGGCGGCTGCAGACCCGTTCCCTTCAGGTAGTCTGTTTATGTGAGCAGGAGCACAGCTGCCCTCAAGCTCACATTCAGATTTCTGACTTTCATTTCTTCTCTGTGTCGCTGTTAGAGCCTCCATCAGAAGTCAGAGTGTAGAGAAATCACAGCTAGAAAAATACAAATGGACATTTTTCCGTTTGAGCTGCTCCCCAAACGTCTGTGGAGGTCTGGAGGAAGACCAGACTCAGTGGGTGATCTTTAAAGTCCCACTCTGATCATCCTTTGATCTAAAAGCCTTCTCAGCGGACTTTGATTTATGATTATGCAATTTTTGGGGGCAAAACCCAAAATCCTGTCTAGGACATAACTTCTGCGGAGCGGGAGAAGTATAAAAGGTAGAGTAATATTGTCTTTTTTCACCGTTCTAGGTCCAGCTGCACCAACTGTAATCTTACACAGCTTCAACAACTCCAGTAAGTTCTGCAGAATTTGCTCTTCCTCACGTTTTTCTGTCCTCTGATCTCTTCATTACTTGGTGCAGTTATTTCCTAAACCAACTTCACGCACAGCCACTACAGGGAGGATGAATTTGAATGCATGGATGTGCTTTGTTTAACCATTACACCCATCATGAACCAATTTCCATTGCTCTGCTGTGGTGACCCCTGAAGGGAGCAGCTGGAAGGCAAAGACGATTCAGCCTCTCTGAAGGCCTTACCTGACCACCGGAGCACTAGACGACCTGCATGACCAGATGCATGCTTGTGTGACCCCGCCTCATTTTAGTTGTGACACGTTCAACTGGACAGACGGGGGGGGGGGGGGGGGGAAGGAAGTTTATACCTTATTATGTTTGCTTTTTGTGTCTGTTTTCCAACTCCTGAGCTCATCTTGCATTATGCATGTAACTTGAAAGTTGCATCATCTAGTTCTTCATTTCCTTCTGGGCTCAAGCCTACCGGTCAGCTGTCGGTATTTAGAAATGCATTCTAACAGGAAATGGATATTTCTTCCTCCAGATCGATGACAAACCTTTTTGTTGACTGTTAGAGCTCCTAATTTCTGTCTTAAACAGAATTTCATATCTGGGGTTGTTGGGAACTGCTTCCTGATTGATTTGAGGCTTTCCATTCAAATGCTGGAAGGACTCCATTGCGTCTAGCTGCTTTTCTGAAGCCTGGAACTGGGAAAAGGCTGAACTGCCGTCATCATTAATGGTGTGCTGCTCCCTTGAGGGTGACAGGAGCAGCCCGCTGTGGGTAAAAGGGGAGAAGCCTTTGGTCTGTGGGTTGGGGTGAGGGTTTTAATCCCAGCCCCAACAGTAGTTTGTGACCAAGCCTTTCTTGTGCCTGATTTCATGTGAAACTTTGTGAAGAATTTCATAACCTTTTCCTGATTCAAAGGCCGAGCCGTCATTTTCCTCCTCAGATGTATTTTTCTGTTTGTGGTCGGACTAAAAGGGAATGAATCGCAGTCTCAGCGGTGAATTTTCTCTAAAGTTAGCCAACTTCAGACGATTCTACAGGATGTTAAACCTGCTTAAAAAAAGTCTGAATCCCAGTGAAAAAATAGGTTTCTATCTCTAAAGTACTTTGTTCTCCCCCTCAGATTACATCATCCTTGAAAACAACTCTTTGTTGAGGGCAACCTTGAAATACAAAAGGATCCAACTGACGGACTTTGGAGTAGTTCCTGTAGAGAGCTTTGGTGAGAACGATCAACCGCCTGTTTGGTGTTTCTGATATCTGCACAGACTTCTGATATGAGCTTTTCTTTGACCTTTTACAGATTTGCCTTTAAAAATTTCGTTCCCTCCAGACTTCTCAGAGTCGCGGCATTACGGACTGCTGTTGGTGGTGTAGGTATCCTGATAGGATGACGGTCGCTAAGGCTCTGGTCTGCTTTTTGTTATTTTATTAAGAGCTTGAAAAGGCTGAAATGATATTTGAGACCCGAATGCTTTTTATTTATTTATTTTTCTGAACTTGTCCTGTCCAACAACTGAGCAAAGAGATGAGAGCTGAAGGCCTTTTGGTTTCACTATTACAAAAAGAGGTTATGAATCTTTACATACAGCTTTACATTTATGCCAAGTAAGACGACTCAATCTCTGAGGCTCCGCCTTTAGCTACGTGTGGGCGCCGCCCATTTCATGACGTCATCCTGGAGTCGGCCTCAGCAGTGTGTCTGTATTTCTCCCACAAAAACAAACATCTGAACTTTTGTAAAGATGGATACATATTGTGCAGATAAAATGAGAGCGTTTAGCCGATCACCGCTAGCTCCATGGAGAAAGTGGGCGTGTCTGTTAGCCTGGGGGTGGAGCTGGCAGCGCAGACTCTTCCTGAAAGGGGCGGTTCCTAACTTATTTACGTCATATTGTGAGAATGGATCGAAATACCGCTTTGAGGTTGTTTATAGTGAAGAATGAACATTATAATACACTCAAAAAGGTTGATTTTGCATGATTTTTAATTATCGTACATTTATTCTATTTAAACTGGTTCAGCCAGTCGAGGTAAAGATACAGGTGCGTATAATTTCAGTCTAAAATCTCCAAGCCCATATTTGTCAGGAGTCTTTTGCTCCAGGAAGGTTTCTACAGAAGATTATATACGATTTACATAAACCATAACCTAAAAATACAATACTTGAGAATTAGATCTGAGGACTTGTTGAGTGAAGTCACATGTTTCTTGGAAGGTTGGCAACAAAGAAATCAAAGCGAGTTCAGAGGCCTATGAAGCTAAATTACATTTTTTATCATGGGATACATTTTTACTGACAGTTGCTACCTTCCAGGCCTTTTCCAGCAACCCTTTACTAACAAAGTCTGCTTCTCTTTCCAGTGATGGCGCCCCTGGTGGTCAGGCAGTGAGTGACAGATTCTCCCTCAGCTGGGACTCAGTCCTGGTTAGTTCGGACAATGTGATTGTGGCCCGACTGGACGGCCGGGGCAGTGGCTTTCAAGGCCAGAGGGTTCTGCATGAAGTTTACCAGAGACTGGGAACGGTTGACGTTCAGGACCAGATTGCAGCCGTGGAGTAAGTCCACCCATCTGACTCTGCTGTGGAACATGGAACATGGTGGGATTTGTACTGTGCCATCATATTGAAATCCTTGAAAATAATTTTCCTGCCCTAAAAATGTGTAATACTCCAGCCACAGTACAGTCCACCGTCTAACCTTAACCCTAACCCAACCTAGTCAGGAAATTGTCTCCTTCATGGGCCATAATTTGAGATAATGAGAGAAAGGGTTAAAAAAAACTCACTTGATTTTAAAAAAGAAACATTTAGCCACAAAACAGTTTTTTTTATTATCAGAATACTTAATTTTGATAAAAGCTCCACTTTTGTTCTGTTTAAATCATCATCTGTGTCAGAAAACTAGCAAAGCAAATTTGACAAATGTGTGGATAGCTAATAAAGTCACGCTGAATCCCAAATGAAATCGTTAGTGCTTGATAACCGGGCTAATTGAACTGCCCGGTTATCGGCTCTGACACCCATCCTTACTTTGGCAGGAATAATCCAACCATCTTAGTGTGTTTTGTTGATTGTGAATGCATTAAACCAAGTCTTCTTTTGTCCAGGTTCATGACCAAATTCCCCTATATTGATCAAACACGGATAGCAGTTTTTGGACAGGTAAGTAAAGTTTATTCACAAATCACTTAAGTCAACACTAAAACAAAGTGACGCCAACATTAAGTCTTGTTTCCACACAGTTTTGAATCCCCAGGGCTAAAGTGATGGAAAATGTGCTTCTTTTATTTACTCCTATATTTTATGATATTTTAACATATTTATTTATTTCATGTCTTTTAGCCAAGTTAGACTGTGTTGTCTCACCCTTAGCTGGGGTGTTTGTGTCTAAGCTGTCACCCCCGTCAACAGGAGGACAGGGTGGGCGGCGCCTTCTGGGTTCTCTCTTCCTTTGCTTTTTTCTTTAGTCATTTCTCTTTTACTTGTCTTTTTTTGTGTATTTTCTTGTGCAGGGCTTCTTTAATGATTCTATTGCATGAATAGGATTGGTGTTTTCTCATTCTTGTTTGTTTTTATGTAAAGCACCTTGAGCTGTTTTTTTACATGAAAGGTGCCATAGAAATAAAATGAATTTGAGTTTGAATTATTTGAATGTATTGAACTCATCTGAAAATGGTGTTCTGGGTCTGCTCAAGTGTTTCGTACCGAGTGTTGGACAAAAGCGTTATGCTTTCAGGAGGACGGCCCAATCAGAGCAACACACAGGCTAGAATTGTAGTGTTTATTCAAGAGAAGGAGGAAATGATTTTGCCGCCAGATGCAAAGGTGAGCGTGAAAGTCAGATAAGCACAGCTGTTGGTAATCCTGGTTTCTAGTTTGGGGCTAGGATAATCACTTACGGAGATTTGCTGAAGCAGCTGTGGCTGAGGAAATCTCCAGCGATTAGCTGCAGAGCGGATGACGTCACCAGTTCTGATTCCCCAAAGCTGAAGCGACAGAAGCTGAACTCCCGCTGACGATGGCCGCCGTAGAGCTGCGGCTCTCAGCGGTGTTACACGAGGCCAGAGCTCCAGGCACTCCGAGGCACAAACAGAGGACGGGAATTTCCAAAAGGGACAGGCGGAAAATTTGATTCAAAGGCCAGAAAAAGGCCATAAGCATGAAAAGGTGATAGACTTGTTGGAGCGTGAACGGACTCAACAAACTGGCAGTGTGGAAGTGAAACTGAGCACCTTCAGCTCAGATGGATGAAGTTAGAGTGGAGGAAAAGGGAGGCTGGAAGTGAAGGTCCAGGACTGAACCATGACAAAAAGTTCTTCTTTGTCCTCTTAGGGTTATGGAGCCTACCTGACACTGATGATGCTTAAGTCTACTGACAGCCTCTTCAAATGCGCGTGTGCGATGTCACCAGTGACAGACTGGAGACTGTACGGTGAGTACGTCCAGTCCACCACTGAAAACTCTTTCACCCACAGAGGGGGGGGGGGTGCAGTATGGCATTAGGAAGGCCCCCCCCCACACACACACACAGACGTGTGCTTTCCACCCATTGAGAGGCTAAGTTCACAGGTCAACTCATTCACAACTGAATGGAATCAAAACTGAGAGACTTTCAAATCACAGGATTTACACATCAAAGTTTAAACATTTGACACTTTTCTATCCACGAAATAAGTTCAGTTGTGATTCTGCTGCAGGTCTCACTAGTTAGACCTGCCGTGATTCCTGTGGGGCAGCGTCTCCTCTCCCTTTTCTAAACAGGTTGAAGACACTCTGAGGGGTGTTTGTAAAAAATGGTTTTGGCGATATATCACGATAGTTCATTGGCGATACTTGCATCGATTCAAAATGCTGTCAGGACGATATTTATTTAGTAATTTCTGAGCGTCCTTCATCGTCTGACTCTTGTTCTCCACTTCAACCTCCGGCCTCTAGGTGGCAGCAGAGCACACTGAGCCTCTTTGAGCAGCTCTACACGCACAAAACTACATGATCTCAGCCAGAAGCAGCTGGTTCTGTTCTCGTGAGACATGAACTACTGAGTTTTTACCTGGGATGGCACCAAACAGAAACTCTGTTCCATGTTGCTGCCAGTATCATATAAAGACACGGATTGTGGTACTTTTTAGAGGCTCAGATAAGTTTGAGTGAAGCTCTGCAGCTGTACAGCGACTATATGCATGGAGACAAAATGCTGTTGGCAAAGCGGGCCAAAGATCTGCAGAACCTCCCAGATATAGATTCTAGTTCATGCAGAGACCCGATGGATCAGAGTGATGTGTCCAACGCTGTGAAAACAGGGCTGGAGAACAGTGTGAGAGACTGAGGAAGAGGAGGAGGAGAATGGAAAGTAAACTAAAGTCTACTGGTATGAGAATGTCGCTGAATGGGCCTCCGGATGCTGGAGCCTATCCCAGCCATTGTCAGGCAAAGGTGGGGTACAGCCTGGCTGGTTCAAACAGGGTCCATCACAGCTGCCCCAAAGACTTTTCCTTCCTATTTTCACATCATGTTTAAGAGACTTTGGCTTTTCAAGAAATGATTTTTATAGCTAATTATGAGACCTGATTGTATTTAGCTTGAAAGGTTTCTACATATTTTCCCAGCTATTTGTTTCTTCCTTTTCAGATATTTGTTGTCCCTGGGGCAAAAATTCAGAGACCTTTAGCTGACATGGCTCAACTTGTGAAAGTTCTCCGTTTAATTCATTGCTTTTTTTATGCAGCGTTTTCATAAATAGGATTTGAGCATTTCTTGATACTGTACCTGCATATGACACATTTATATCTAATAGAGTAAATAGGATGAGTGCTGTATCAGTCACCAGTAGCACCGTGGACACGAGGTCTTTGCCTTCTTCCCTGCATCAGTCTGACCTCAGTCTTCTGCTGCAGCATAAATAATCTGTCACTCTTCACAGCGTCCGCCTTCTCAGAGCGCTACCTTGGCATGCCGCTGCAGGACGACAGCAGATATCAGGTGTGTTTCTCACTTCCTCACCCGTGTTATCTGTTAATCTGTTAAAGGGGAGGGGCCCTTGTCTGATGTTCTGGTTTCCCAGGTTACTTCTCTAGTGTTTGTTTCTGGCATGGTCTTTATCTACTGCGGTTGGGTTGTTCACATACAAACTCCTTACCTGTTATTCACAGAGTCCCTATTTCATGCAGTGTGCTGATGTGGTGCGATTTTCATTTCTTCTTTGTGGATTGAGATTTGTCTGGTGCAATCTGGTGTTTCTGAGAAAGCATTCAGAGGTGACAGGAAAGTCAACGGGGGGGTTTACCTAAAGCTCCCCGGATGGAATTCATCAGGCTGTGCTTCTTTTACCGTCTCGCCGTCATTGTTCCCTCGCTTTCTTTGCAGTTCTCCAGCTTGCTGCAGAACGTTCAAGCTCTCAGGGAGCAGACACTGATGCTGGTGCACAGCACAGCAGATGGTAAGAGAACACAACATGAACAGTGTCTGTGGTGCATCGTGCTACCCTTCAGGGTAATGAGGCTAGCAGAGGACTAAGAACGGCTTCTGTGTTGTAATGATGGACGGCATCCTCAGAGATGTTCATTTGTGGACCGTATTTCCATCTGTCAGTGTTTTATTTCTGGTTTTGACAGCATCTCGCTGACATTTGTGTTGTCTGTTTCTCCTCAGCAAACATTCACTTTCAGCACACGGCGGAGCTCGTCAGGAACCTCGTCAAAGTGGGAGCGAACTACTCCATGCAGGTGTGTGCTGCTCCATCTGCTTCATCCTTTTCTATCTACACTCCAAAGTTCATGTCAGATGTTTCCTAAAGTTGCTAAATCCCTTTTATTTTACTTTTGTCCTTGTGGACATAGACAAGTCTAGCTCTAGGAAATGATGTGTTCACTCTTTAACCCTTTAGATGTCACCAGCAACATCTAAATAACACAGACCTTTTTACATACCATAAATCGACTGTTGGCGTCAGCATCATGAATCAGCCGTTTCTAACGTGGAAATAAGTGTCTTTCCGTGTCGCAAAGCCGCTTCTCTCCGAATCTGCTGGAGTTGAAGAGTTCCGGTAGTGGAAAGAACGTTAACGCTGCAGTTAAAGCTGACGTTCTTTCTGGCCCGAAGCGCAGAAAAGCAGCCTGGTGTTGATGTGCAACACTGCACAGCCATGACGGGCAAACCGGGCAACAAAAGAAGAGGCTTAGCGCCGTCACGCAAAACTTTACGTTAGCAAAGTGTTAGCTAACAGTGCAAAACCGCTTTTCTCCAACTTTCTGCAAAGTCGCTCACTCCAGACCTCCAAACCTCACAAGGCCTTCAGGAACAGAGGGAGTTTGAGGGGGGAGGTGAAGAGAAAAGAAAAATAAAAGTGCAAAAGGTGTTTTTTTTGTAATCCACATTGCTTCATGCACCACAGAGCATAAACCTCCTAAAAACAGTTCCAGTACTAAAATGTCTAGGAAATATCAGTTTAAAAGTATCTGGTAAAAGAATTCTATTAAAACAGAGAAATGCCTAAAAAGCAGGCGCAGCAGCTTTCCAGGCCTTTTGTTGCAGAGGCTCCACCTTTCTGGTTGGAGTTCTAGGAACAGGAGGAGCCGGGCCAGTTCTCCAATGCAGATCTTCATCTGATCAACTCTAGGAGGGTACTTGGACCCCAGGCATGCAGGGCTTCAACCCTGTGGTGGTCAGACAGCCCCACTTTTCCCAGCATCCAGAGTGGCTGGCTGTGTCCCTTTCTGGGGTCTCCCCTTTTATTCTGCTTTGGCAAGGGTCCTGCTTCAGGGGGCGTGGCCTGTGTCACTGCAAAGTGGATTGATCTGCTCACAACTGCATCTCAAACAAAACGGACAAGACAAACTCTAACTCAGTGTTTCCCAACCCTGGTCCTCAGGAACACTGTCCTGCATGTTTTCCATGTTTCCCTGCTCAGTGTTCCCTGAGGACCAGGGTTGGGAAACACGGGTCTAAACCTCCAAATGCCATGCAGCAAATAAAAAATCCACCCACTATTGAAACGACTCTGCTCTTTGGCCCTATAGGTCTGAATGTTTCAGCCAAAATGATTGGAGGGGTTTGTGTGTTCTCTAGATCTACCCTGATGAGGGACACTTCCTGTCCCGGCAGAGCCGTAAGCATCTCTACGCAACACTCACCAGCTTCTTCAGGGAATGTCTAAAAGAGGAGCTGCTACCGCTGCCTGATGAAGAAGAGGAAGAGGAAGAGTAATGTGAGGCTCTAAGTGTCACATTGGTGGTAGATATTGGAGAGTTTTACAAAAATCCCTCAAGGCCTTTCGCATTTGGACCAATTCTTTAGCCAGAAAAGGACATGGCGAAGGAGCCACTAATACTCTTACTGTGTGTGAGTGAGTGAGTGAGTGAGTGAGTGAGGTGAGGTGAGGTGAGGTGAGGTGAGGTGAGGTGAGGTGAGGTGAGGTAGTGCGTGAGTGAGTGAGTGAGTGAGTGAGTGAGTGAGTGAGTGAGTGAGTGAGTGAGTGAGTGAGTGCACTACATTGTCTGACTGTAAACGGTGTATAAAACAAGGTCACTAAGGGACACATGCCCAACACGTGTCTGGATTTGCTGCAGAAACTGGAATGTCAATTTGGAACACTATTCCTGAGAAAGCACACTGAACGTGACGTCCACTTTTGTAGACTCTCTAGATTGTAGTCGTTCACATTTAACCAAATGCATGTTCATCCACTCGTCTTTGGGGTTCAGCTGTTGGTTAGACATCTGCTTGACGGCAGAACAAAATCAAACATGTTCTTAATTCCTCCCTCTTTTGGCTGCAGAGGTTTATCTGCTAACTTCACAAAAATCTGGACGTTCTACAAAACTAGAACCAAAAGAAGATCAATTCCCTGCCTGCCAACAACATTGTCACCCCAAATGCTAACACTCTAGGGGTTCACACAATGTTGCAAAGGATTCTGTGTCAACTTACAACGTCTGTTGAAGAGTTGTCCATGTTTCCTGTGAGGTTTTGGCAGTCGTTCGCTGTGAAGACACCTCTGAAGCACAGGAGTTGCTGTCTGTGCGACAGTACTTTGATTTCAGAGTGACAGACTTTCAGACGGCACTACAACGTCCTCTGTCTCACGGCGGACGTTAATCATACTTCAGGGAGGAGTTGGGTTGATGTCCACTGCAGATTTGTCGGAAAAGTCTTTGGTTTCAAACACTCATTTCAGAATGAAAGGAGTGAGCACATTAGGCATCAAATGCAGTAGTGGTGATAAAGTGGAGCTCTCTACAGTGTTAGTAGGACCCTTGCATGTCTCCAGGGAGGGTGTCACATTTGTACAGTGAAACAGGAAGTGGACATAGATCTACTTTCAGGAAGAAGGATCTCATAGAATGCTTAGTTTATGGGAATGATTGTATTGACAGATTTCTTTGACATAGTTATTGACATAGTTATTTATTTTTATTGGGTTTATGCTTTAGTTTGTTTTCCTTGTAGCTGTTGATTTAAAATCCTGGGGTGGATTTTGTAATTCTTGCTTTTCTTTTGTGCTGTTTGAAAGGAACCAGGATGGCGTACAGTTTGGAAATACCGTGATGAAAATACATAAAAATACATGAAGACATGCTGATGTATGTAGCACAACACCAAACAGACGGCTACTTTTTGAAGACTGTACCAATCGCTTCACTACATTTTCTTTGTGTTTTTCCCTTGGGAGCCATAATAAAGAAACAAGAAGATGTGGTTTCTATTAGTAATGTGATGGCAAAATCAGTTTGACGTGAAAAAGCTCGTGTTTCATTAAACATGAAGCTGAACTACTTTATCAAACTCCGTTTTGTTTATTGTGACTTTGGGAAAAGAAAATCACACGAACGATAAAGAGTTCATTAGATTTGAAATGAACTGGATGTAAAAATGACACACGATGGTTTTGGTGAAGGTTGTTCATGTTTGACAACATTTTCAGCAAATGTTTGTTTCAAAATATTTTTGACCCCAATTTGGTTCAACGTCTGTTTGACAGCAACACTCCGTTCCATGACACGGTGTTACGGTGAGTTTGAGGTAAATGATGGGAATCCTGTGTATGTAGAGATTCTAAAGAGAGGGTGTGCTATAAGCAGCAAAAGATGCTCTATGTTCAATTTTTAAGTTCATAAACGGCTTTAAAATGTTTTCAAATAAACTGAACAAAATTGTGTTTGTTGTTGTATTTGTGTGTTTGTCCTTTCTGGGTTTGTGATCAGACAGGAGATGGACCAAAGTCTGGTTTAAGCCTTAACCAGACCTGGGAAGGAGGGGTAGAAAAGAAAGAATATTAATAACGCAAAGGGTAGAAAGCTATGCTATCAGGCAGTTCCTCCATCCATTCTTTTTGACAAAGTTCTTTCTTTTGCTGATGCAGCCAGATTGCCCTTTTTAATCATTTGAACCTAACATTCCTCATGACATCACATTTGGTGACTCACTGAGAGAATCTTGCCCTCTGGGCTACCAGGAGGACATTAACCCCATCAGCTCTTTCAGAACAGACACACTCAGAGCAGTGGCGGTTCCACACCAACTTACTCCCCAGGCGAGTGAACCCCCCCTCCACCAACTTTCTAGACTTGTATTTGGGAAAGGGGGGGGCGCAAACTCAGACAGGGGCCCTAAATCCAAAACACACATTTATTGAACGCACTAAAGCTAAACTTTTCAACCTCTAAAACGGAACTTTTTGAACAAAAATATGAATAAAAACAGACATATTCATCCAGAATAAATCAAGTTAAACCCTAAATAACATACTTTGCTCTGCATAAAAATATATTCCGTCAAAATTATACCAATATAAACATGCTGGAGAAATAAACCAACAAAGCCTGGAAATATGAATAATTAGAAATAACATTCAGTTTTCTTTGTGAAACAGATCAGAAGGATTTGATTTTTTTAAAACCTGTTATTGTGAATATCATATTTAAGTTTTATGAAACATTAAGAACTAAATCATAGAACTGATCAGTGGGATTACTCCAAAATATTTGGCATTTTCCTAATTTTTGCAACAGTAGAATTTTTCCAGAAAACCTCAATACATACGCAATGCGCCGCACCACGTATCAAATAGTCCGCGCCTCCCCGCACCACCGCTGCAGTCAAGACTCGGCGATATATATGATGCTCTTTCCGATGGGTTTAATAAAGCATCACTTCAGAGAGAAAGTTCACCTCTTACAGCTTGTTTTTGTCCAGATGATGAAGCTAAAGGTTGTTTTAACCCTTGTGCTGTCCTAGGCACTTTACCATTGGGAGTTGGGTCATCTAGACCCACTAGACAGTGCTCTGAACCTTTTTTCTTCAATGATTTGTGATCTTCACTGGTGTCCATGGATTACATGAAATCTTTCCACCTTTATCCACCTTCATCATGGTAGGGAGAACACGTCAATGGAAGGGGGGGGGTCATCTAAGATAACACAAGGGTTAAAGAAGCCGCTGCAGTGATATAAAACATTTAAGCTAGGTGACCGGAACTTCTTTTTTCACTGTGCGGTTATCCTGTGGTGTATCACTTTTTAATGCACACCCAGCAGCCAATCAGAATCGAGTATTCACCCGGACCATGGTATAACAGATAATAGAAAACCAATAGTGGCGCAGATTCCAGATTAAAAGCACTGAGGTGCTGCCCCCCTTTAAATTTAGGCCCTGGACAATTGCCCGTATGGCCCGTGCCTAAACCTGCTAATGACTCACAGTTATTAGGCTATGTAATGATTAACGCTTAAGTCCCTCTTCAATCATCTTCTGATCTGTTGTGACGGCGCTTCCAGTGGTCTTTCCATGATGCTTTTAGCCAAAAAACTGTAGTCATTTTCTAGGACATTGTGCAGACAAGCAGGAATTCATTGCAAACTCACTATTAAGTTGTGGGTGGGACAAATTGCATCAGGATACATTTTTTAATAGCAGTAAAGTGTTCCCCGCTCATTCGCATTTCAATCATTAACATAAATAATGGACGAGGCATCTCTGTTGTCACCCATTGACGTCTACCGCCTGTCAGGGTTTTGACTATTGACTACAGAGCTGCAACAGAGGCGCTCTGTTGTCCCAGTGCATACAGTCCATTTGTATTATTGGCAGGGCGGGGCTGATCACATGACGCTGGGTCATTCAATCAGGGAGAACAGGAACATCACATCTTGTATAGTCAGCACTTTGCACGTTAGTGTTTTTTTATTGAAAGACAGAACTGAGACACAATCATATTACGGCGATGACAGCCTGTGTGAACAAATGATAACTACACAAACTCTATCATCCCCTCCTGTTTATTATTTTAAGCACATCATAAGTAAGCATGAGTTCTAGGAAAGTACAAACATGAATATATGAATAAATGGTTATATAAGGATTAGAACAGAGCATCAACACATCCTCATTTCACTACCTGCTTCTGACTTTTTCAGTGAAAGATTTAGTCGATGCCTATAAAGTAGGAGTATTCACACAGGGGGGGGGGGTCCTTTTCAGCTTGTTGGACCAGCTGGTAATGGATGAATGCCTGTGCGATGGCCTTTGTCATCATGGCAGAACACATGTTGTAAAAAGACTAAACAGGCACAAAACGATGAGCTTAGGTGTCAATAATTTCAACAGAAGATGCCATCATGGACCAGACGTTAGCCAGGACCAGCATCGCCTCAGAACAACGTCAGGAGGTTAATGAGGAGCAGGAGGGGTCGCTGTCCAGCTGTCATTGCAGCAAACATGGTCCATTTGTGTTATTTTGTTGTGGGCTAACTTTACCATTGTCTTAACTTTGGGGTCATAAATATCAAACTAGTGAAAATGCTGTTTATAAGTAGTAATCTCAAAGGGAACTTTTATGCAAATAATTAAAATTTAAATCAAATAAGAAAAGCACTCGTGTCAAAGACATCACTAAGCTATTTTGAGTAGTGCATTTAAGAGGGCAAAGTCATATTAACCCTTGTTCTATCCTAGGCACTTTAACGTTGGGAGGTGGGTCATCTAGACCCACTAGACAGTGCTCTGAACCTTTTTTCTTCAATTATTTTTGATCTTCACTGGTGTCCATGGATTACAGGAAATCTTTCCACCTTTATCCACCTTTGTCATGGTAGGGAGAACACCTCAATGGAAGGGGGGGGAGGGGGTCATCTAAGATAGTACAAGGGTTACATTTTCTGTTCTAATTTTTAGCTGTGTAGATAATCCAAACTTCACAGACATAGATTTATTGCTTCCCATGACAACATCTCGTCTATCCTGTCGGCTCCTTCACTGTTGCTTACACACACTGTGTCTGTGATGTTTCTGTGAATACAGCAGCCATTCACTTACACACAGCTTCCCTAATTGATCAACATCAGAATTTGCCACAGAAAGGTCAACGGGGCTTCATGGCAGTGTTGTTGGGCTAGTCATCTTCCTTAGATGTCTCTTTGGCAACTGCTATCTCCTCCTGAAAGCAACGCTTGAAGAAAGACATTACTGATGAAAGCATGTAGTCCTGGCTCTGGCGGCAAAGTGTGTATCCTTCATCCGGGAATATCTGAACAGCACAAGCAAAACAGAAAGAGTTAAAGTTCCAGTGTACAGGATCGAGACCGCAAAGGCACAGAACCGAGTTCTCCTGGTGGTTACAGGTTGGTGCCAGTGTTCAGCAGCGGAGCCACCACCAGTGTTTAATGGGTTTGTTTATGGGTGAATAGGACTGAAAAACATGTGGCTTAGGATGCTAATCATTTTAACTGTGCTAGTTATGCTAATGTGGCTAAAAGTGCTAGCATTGTGATCAGCATTATCAACTGGGGCCTAGTGTGTATCTCCACCCCATGGACACCCCTCTCAAGGGTGGCTCCAAGAAGCTGCATCCATTAACCATTAGCAGAATCATCAATGCTGTGGCGGTCAAGCTGGTTCTCACACCTGCTCTGGCGGTCCACCCGGTGTTCCACGTTTTAGCATTAGAAACTTCAATGTTTGTCTAAGTTCAGCCAAATAAAGCAGCATCCCTTCATGTGTGCTGCAACACCTTTTTAACGCATAGATACAGCCCTGGAGGTCAGGGGGCCGGTGGAGCCAGTAATTCTAGAAGAGGTTAGCTGTTTGCCAAATATTCTAAAAGCTCCTAGAACACAGCTCTGTGAAAGCCAAATAATAAAGCCACACAAATCAGGAGGATATGGTTAACAATATCAAATCCTGAGAGTTCCAGCAACCAAGAACAGCACAGATTCTTTCTTTGTTGGGATCTAATACCCTCAGATCCTAAATTGTAGGGTTACTGGGTAAAAGTGGACATTTTTATCTGTCTTTTGAAGCCCTAAAATTATTCAATCTCATGTTTGGGCAAAAGAAGGCATTAGTCCTGAAAGGTCTAAATGAGGCCTATCATCCAACAGAGTTCAGCCTCTGGCTTTTTGGGATAACATTTAATGAACCAGAAGCAGAGAAAACAGATCTATCATTAGCAGCTGTGTTTGCAAGCATTCAGTCTGCTGACAAGACAGAACAAACTGTGTCCCGGAGCAGACAGGGAAGGAAGCCAGGAAAAAGGCTAACGAGGGATGATTGATTTGGTTCTGATAAATACAAAGCTGGCAGGGTTCTCACATTTATCAAATATTTTCCTGCTGCATTCACCTGAAGTGTGTAGTTCACATTTAATGAAGACAGCAGCTTAACCAGCTCCGCTGAGTGCTGGAAATGTACCGTAGCTGGAAGAAAATATCACAAACAAAACTATTACTGCAACTTCCTCTGAATTTATCCAGAATGCACTATGAATATTTTTCAAGTGACTCAATTTAATGCAACTAGTCCATGTTTGCACTTCATAGGAAGTTCATGCTACATTTTGAAGAGGTTTTTTCTTTAGGTGGACTTTTACCCTCATCTTCTCATCCCATGGATGATGAGAAGCTCCTGAGGTTGGGTGGTTGGGATTCTGACCAAACTGGAAATCTGCAAGACATGGTGGAACAATGAAAACCTGAAAGGCCTCTTGAATAGAGTTTTTCTTTGAATTCATCAATGCTAGGATAAAAAAAGAGGAAAATCATCTCTAACTGGTCAACAGTAAATGCCAGTAAATATTCTTTTCGACTGCCTGAAACATCAACATTTCTCTGTAGTACCCAATAGAGGTGGAGTAAATGAACCAAATCAAAGAAATAAGTAAACAGAAAAAAACGTGGTAGTCCAATTTGTTACTGAAATGTGAAAAAATGAAAAACCAGTTGACAAAACCTTCTGGGCCTCACTAACAGTTCCAGCCCTTAACAACCACCAGTGTCGGCAACTTGACACCTAAATTATCACATGAACTCTGACAGTCAAAGACTGAGATGGTCAGTCAACTGATTCTGTGTGAGCCACTTTTCGCAATCCATTGACTGTGAAAACATTTCGTACTGTACTGCTGCATCAGCGACAACTCCACTAGAATCCACTGGAGTACGTGAAGTGCGCAAAGCAGTATTCAAAAGAATCACGGGGTTGAAAAAATGCATAACACTGGAGCTGGTTTTTAAATCTACCAGCGTTCTTTAAAATGCATTCCTTAAAACGAACACCCTATTTTCTACACTCTGTTTGGCATCTATTCAGTGGAATGCAGAGTAAATATTTCAGATTCGTAAGAAGACAACCAAGAATATAGATTCTTTTTCATCCACTCAAGGGAAATTAAAATATACTCTTCAGTAAAATTACTCTTATGATTGTGGGGTTTACGAAAACGTACTTAATCATATGTAACTTGGTAAATGTTACTTGTTACTCCAAACCTTTGGTACTCAGGCAGTTAAACCAACAGACAGCTGAAGGTTAAAGGCAGTGACTGCCAAGTCCAGCTGAAGAAAAGCACAGATATTATTAGAAACATCATTTTTATTGGCACTACCCAAATATTCCTCCTGGGCTATGGTTTTCTATTTTTGTTACTTTAGTTTAAGTTTTTGACAGACATGATGTAAGTGTAGATCTTTGTTAAATGTTAAATCAATGAGAGTGTGAGGATAGAGTCATACCTGGTATTTGTATTCCTCTTTGCTTAGAAAGCCAAAAGTACTTTTCAAGGAACAAATGACCCTTTGTAGAAACACACACACACACACACACACACACACACACACAACACACACACACACACACACACACACACACACACACACACACACACACACACACACAGTTTTAATATTTTTGTAACGGTACATTGACTCAAAGTAGTAACCCCAGGTCCTCTTCATGCATGCATGCACGTGCATTGGGTGTGCACGTGTACCCTGGAACTGGAAATATGTCACAAAAGACACGGAGCCTGGGCCTGTTCTATCACCAAACTCCAAACTATAGATGGGGCTTAAACTATGTGACTAAAGGAAGAGGCGGTCTGTGATCAGATTGTAGTTGTGGTGTGATGCTCGTTTGTCCCCTCCCCTAGAATTTCACTTTTGTGTTGTCAACAGCCACACGTCCATAACCGTCTCCACAAGTGACGATGATGGACGTAGTTTATATGATCGACAACAAAGTTTGACCACGATTCAATTGATCAATTAGAAATCAATCAGTTCTTCTGGTGTTTGACATTCTCTTTGACAAACTGCTTTGTTTTGCTGCGGATCGTAGAAAAACGAAAAAAGTATTGTAGTGGACTAGCATTAGTCTTTGCATCACTACTGACTTCATTAAATCAGTGGTTCTCTTAATGTTCTTCTCTCTTACCGTAGAGCCTCCAGTCAGTTATTGGAGCGACGGCAATGCCACACCTGAACCTGCTGCTGTGAGACAGGAGCAGGATTGTGGACAAGAAACCTCCATATGCCTGAGAAAGACAAAAATCATGCTGACAAAGAAAAGCTCATTGTTTTTCAGTGTTGCAAAACTTTCCATGAATGGGTTAACAAAATACACATACCTTGCCATAAATTCCAGCCTTACTCTCATCAATGTAAGGTAGTTTCAACAGGTGCCTGAAAATGTAGCATTAAAATGAGAGGAATCATTTAATCATTGAAAATTCCCGAACCCGCTTTGCTAAAATAATGATTTTACAGTTAAAAAACATGGAAGGTTTCCAGAGCAAACTCCAACAATGTCAAAGTATTCTTTCAGGCTGGCAAAAGACAAGCCACACAACAGCAGAAATGTTACAAATCTACATGTGGCTTAAATGAAAATAAGAGAAGAAATCCCAACCTACAAAGAGTGTAGGGATTATTGGAAACTAAAGGTTATTTTTTTATAAAAATTTGCACTTCTTTTTGTTCTTCAAGTTATTTCTGTTGTCTTCCAGAGTTTAGATTGTCAAATTTAGTTTTTGTCCTTACTTTTCCCACTCTTTAAGCCAGAGCTACTGTTGCACTTTGAGTTACCTTTTCTTTTGGACAGTTGATGCTTTTAGTGTAATCATAGCCCTAATTCAATATGCTGGTCATCATACCTGATCAAAGCTGTTTTTGTCTGCAAATTTAGAATCAAAACCATCTAATTGGGCAGGAAATTCAGGTAAGAGTGGATATAAAGTAGATCTTTCCACCTCTGTGAAGAATAGTTAGAAACTGCCTCTAACTTTTATTACACTAATGGTTTAAACTTAATTCACTGAGCATGTATTGTCATCTCAAAATTATATTACATTTGAAGACAGCACAGCCAACAGTTTGTTCTCATCCTCCCTTTTTTCTGTGCATGTGTGATCTGCTGAGCAGGCCTCAGACTTATCTCCACTTTAGCCTTGGAGCTTCCCTCCAGCAGTAACCTGTGGGCGTGATTTTCACACGGGGTCCATCGGACCATCTTCTGAATATGCAAATGAAGGGTTTTTATACCAATCCCATCTCTGAGCTCGTTGGTTCGGACTTTGAATGCACCATGTTCATCTGTCTGTCCCCTTCGTGTTTGTGCGAAGTAAAACCTCCACCAAAGATAAGTAACTGTCTCTGAGTCTTATTCATTATTTCTGTGTGCAAGAAACTGACGGGGTTACGAACTAATATAATACAGTCCTTTCTAGACAATCCAGTTTCTTCACAACCCCCCTCCCCATCCAACCATTAATTTGGGAGAGACCTACAACTGAACTGATTCCCTCCACACTCCCGTTTTTCTGCACACACCTTTGCAGCACTTTCTACGCTGACAGGAGTGTGCACAGCTGCAGGGGGCGCCAATTTGCTGGTTTCAGGCGGTTCCAAACTCTGTGATATAACAGATAATAAAAAACCAAAAGTGGTGCACTACGCTGATGCCCCCTTTGAATTGGCGCCCTGGGCAGCCGCCCGTACCTAAACCCCCTACTGGCTGTAAGAACTGGTTACTTTTTAGTTGAGCCTTCTTGGGCTACGTCTGAATTCCCTCCCTGATCCCGAACTCCTAAAAAACTGGAGTGCATTACTACCTAGTGCCCTGGTTTTTGAAGGCAATTCAGACACCATGCTCACTACCTTTCTCTTTTTTTTAAACGGCAAATATGACGTCACTGATTTCCTGAAGTAATAACCTCATGAATTTGAACCTTTTATGGGGATTATTTATGAATCCATTGTTTTTTTAGGATGAAATTTTGGAGAATTAATAATAAAAATGAAAATACATTTTTTTCCACATGAAAAATCGTTCAAACACAATGCATTGTGGTCTATTTTCGCCAATCTAGAGAGCATCGATGCTCACTGTTTTGATGCAGTCTTCTGGTATTTGCAATTGTAGTTTGGGACAGCTCTACAAAGTGATGAATGTACTGCGGTGCGCCGAGTAGTGAAGGAATTTGGACACAGTCTTTTGAGGTCAGAAAGAAAAGAATGATGCAAAAGGCAGAGACATACTCAAGGGCTGTAATCTGATCCTGAGCATCGACCGTTCCGAGTCTCTTGTGAACTCCGTGCAGGATCCTCCCACCCTGAGAGCGGCTGCCACGGCCGTCCAGACGGGCGACGATGACGCGCTCCGATGAAACCAGGACAGACTCCCAGCCGAGGGAGAAACGATCGCTGACAGCCTGACCACCAGGGGCGTCGTTGCTACGGAAAAACATTTCCATTTAGCTCAAGGGTTTTAGCCAAGGCAACTCACAGGTAGAATGTTTGGAAAATAAAGAATTTCTAAGAAGAGCCTACAGAAAAACGTGTACCTGTGAAAGGAGATCAAGTCTGTTAAACAGCAATCTGGTAATGTGGAATTCATTTCAATACAAGTTTTTAGGATTCTCTTGTAATATCAAGCTCAGACACATTTGATCTTCTGCTTTAAAAAGTTCAACGTTAAAACTTGGTGCTGGTCGAATGCAGACTTGAACAAAAATGTTGTCTGTTGTCTTTTTCTTGGATAAGTTAAATATATATATAATTCTTAATATTAATCCTTTTATAATCTTATTAAATGTCAGATTTAAGACTGAGGATTCTATAAACATGTAAAATGACCTAAATGAAGGACAGGAAGTCAAAGCTTTGGTAGCAGACGATCAGAAAACTGCATCTTTGAAAACACGTTCCAGGTTAAAAACTCTGGAAGATTTTTAAAATGAATGTTGTCTGTCTGGGAATGTGGCGTAGTGGCACAGGAAATGTAAAAAAATGACGTACAGGACCAGGAGAAGAGGATGCTGCTGCGTTTCATCCATGTCCACGGGGAGAATCAGCTCCAGCCGAAAAGCTGCAGAGTAGATCAGAAGGAAGAAGAAAGAAGAAAATCTTTTGGGACATTTATACTTTTACTTTTTTATATACAATGACATACAAGTAAAGAAATTTAAGATTTTCTTCTTTTAATGTTTACTTTATTTCTAACTTGTGTAATTTCAACAGAATATATTTTTATGGAGAGCAAAATATTGAAAATTATTTCAAGTTTAAGTTGATTTACTCTGGAATAATATTCCTGTCTGTGTTTTAGTCATATTTATGTTTAAAATAAAGTTGCGTTTTAAAAGTTTAAAAGTAAAATAAAGTAGTTTTAGTGTTCAGTAAATGTTTTTTCTGTTCGGCTCGTGAACTGAGGTGTGTTTTGGGTTTTGGCCCCCCGTGCGACTGAGTCTGACACCCCCGCTGGAAGCTTTCAGCCGCAGAATGACTATTAGGCTACTTCTTCAGATTCCATTTTTGTGAGTTGAAATAAACAGCCAGAGCTTTTCCAGCCTGTATCTGCTGACCCGACTTTGGAGTGGGGGTGTCAGAATTAAGGCTTTGAGGGCCGGCGTCCCACGTTTTCTAACCAACTTGTCATTGAAGCTCCTTATTTGGCAAACACACCTGATCCAGGTAATCAGCAGCAGATGAGACAGGATTCCGGCAGGAGGCCGGCCCCCGAGGCCTGGATTTGGACACCCCTACTTTAGAGTAGGTGTCAAAAAGGCAGCTAGGAGGAAGCAGGCTGGAATGACCAAACTTCAGGCTTCTACATGTTTTCTGGAAACTTGAGTGTTCCTCCTCTTTGATTGTGCTTTGAGACAAATCTGGTTGTGTTCACAGCTAAATTCTAAGTAAAATGTTCTCTTTTGAGCTCTTTTGTCCCCTCCTGTTGTCTTCATCCAGTCTGTCTACTGACACCATAACTTGTGGCAACAACTAGAGCATTGGGACCTGAGAAATGGTGCTTTTTGAACATTCTCTGAAATCTCTTTGGATGTTGTGGGGAAACATCCCTGAACAACCCTCTGCCCGCATCCATCATCACTGAAGCTGCCTGTCATGTGACCCTCAGCATGCAGTCCGTATACCTGCTAGAATGCACTGAGCTGCTGCACCTGAACTAGATGATAGACTTATTTTAAAAACTATAGATGGAAATGTGCAAAAACTATATGTGTGTAATTATACAGATAAAGAAGCATCACTGACCCTGGAAATCAACTTAGCGATGCTTTTAGACAGAGACTCCGTCTCCCGTTTGAGCGTCTTACCATTGTCGTTTATTTGTAGAGTCCTTCTCTCTGTTTTTGGGACTATTCTGTTCAACAGGGCAACTCTTAGTTCTGCGCTTCCATCCAGGATCTGGAACTCTGTTAGATATTTGGACAGAAGGTTTTAGATGAAGTTATGTTTCTGCCACATAAATAACACATTTTTTAGAAAATTACTTTCAGGAGGGTGGCTATTATGATCTATATGATCAGCTTTTCTGATCATTACATTTTCTAGATGGAATGTAAATATACAGAATAGAAGTTTGAGTGGAACAATTGTCTTCCAGCCGAGGGTTGTTGGTTTGATTCTCAGCGACTCCAGTCACATGTCAAATCGTCCCTGGGGCAGAATCAGACCCCAGGAACGTTCTGCTTGTTTTACAGCTGTTCATTCTTGGTCATTGGGTCTGATGCGGATAAAGTTACTCTGGTGATTCCTGTTGTTTTCTCAGGTAACCTGACTTTGAAAACCATCCTGACTGCTTTGATTGATGTCAGTTTCATTATGAAGAAGATTCTTGTGGTGTTTTTTTTTTACAGAGAGCTGTCTGTCTGTCTCTCTGTCTGTCTGTCTGGCTGGTTGGCTGGCTGGCTGGCTGACTGACTGAATGACTGAGATTCTTTTCACTTTGTTCTTGGTGTCTACTGAGTTAGTAAATGCTTTTCTACTTCAATCTGCACTTTACTGCTGTCAATCTTACGTGGTCGTTTTCTTTTGTCAGAGAAATGCTGTAACTGTTTGCACAAACACAACAATCATCTAACGTTGATCCACTTTTAAGAATCAACGTGAATGCCTTTAGAGTCAAGAACCAGCTGAGAGCCGTCAGTCCTTTATTTCCTGTTCTGTGGTAGAGAGGAAACATTTATGAAAACATTTCAGAGAAAACTTACCCTTCATATTACTGACTTTGTGAAGAGTAGTCTGAGGTAGTCCAGGTCCTAGAACAGTGAAGTTTACATCAGAAGTTATGTTGTATATATTTTTTATAGACTGAATTTTTCCTTAAAAGATCAAGATAGGCTTCTGAGTCCCAGACAAAAGGAGAACTTCCTTTGAATTATCAACCTTTTGGCAGCTGTCACTGAGAAAATACAGCAGCTAGCCCAATGAAAAAAGGTCAACATTGTGTACCACTAAATTCAAAAGTTTCCTTTAAATTTGTTTAAAACTCAATTTTGCAATTTATTTAAAATGTAACAAGGGATAAATGTAAGACTTTGTAAGAAGGAGCGTTACTCACGAGGTTATTCTCAGTTTAAGGTCAAAAGGATCAGGTTCAGTTTTTGGAAAAGAATGCTTTTCTCTAAAACTGACAGATATTGAGCAGTTTTGAGCACATTTCATGTCTGTCTTAACGTGGGGAATGGATTGAAGTGTGCCACACCAGGTAGCCTAGCTGTGAACCGGAACGCTGTGCTGTGACTGCAGGTACCTCTGCAAGTCAGGAGAACCTGCTGGCAGTCAGAGCTGAAAGCAGCATCAAAGTAAGTGCAGTTTGATCTGAAAAGGGAGCAGCTCAGGCACTCTTTATCCAATGAATTCACCGTGGAGATCCTGTTCAACGAGAACAATGAACATTAAACTTTGAGTTGCAGGGGGAAAAAATGTACAGAATAAGATACACTGCTCTAAAAATAAAGGAAACAACTAAGTATTACTCCAAGTCAATCCCACTTCTGTCTAATCAAACTGTCCAATTAGGAAGCAACGCTGACTGACACCAAGCTTTTGTGCAAGTGGCATTGACAACAGGTGGAAATCATAGGTCAGCAGAAATCTCCAATAAAGAATTTGTTATGTGACCACAGACAATTTTTCCGTCCTTATGTTTTCTGGCTGATGTTTTGGGGACTTTTTTAATGCCGACAGTGTTGTAACTCCAGCTGCTGCTGCAACATCGTCCAACACGACCGGTTGGACAGTGGGTCTGTGGTGGTTTGGGATGACATTTCTTTGAAGGGCTGCAGAAAGCCAGTGATGTCATGGACCGGCCCGCCTGTTCCCCAGACCTGAATCCAACCGGAGACATCAGGGACATCATGTCATGATCCATCCAGGAACGGCAGGTTGCACCACAGACTTCCCAGGAGTTGGTGGATGCTTTGGTCCAGGTGTGGGAGGGGACTCCCAGGAGACCCTCTGCCGCCTCATCAGACGGACACGTGGAGGCCACACCCACTACTGAGTTTCATTTCCAACATCCAAGTTGGATCAGTCTGTCGTGTGTTTCTCCACATCCAGACCTTTATAAGCTAATAAATATATTTTTCATTACGAATTTTTGTGTAGCTGTGTTTTCGGCAGCTATATAAAAAATAAAGCATTTAAAAAGAATATTTCATTTGTTCAGGTATAGGAACTGTAACCCCTTTGTGTTGCCAGTCTGCCATTTCAGCGCATGGCCATTGCTGTTGAAGCAGATCAGGTGACCAGGAGCCAACAGATGTTCAGACCAAGATGGCTCCCTTTCATAACATTTCTGAGGAGGTGGATCAGGCTTTATGGTTCATAAAAACAGGATGGAAAATATTTAGATTATCCCTCTAACAAATAAGGGAGCAGCTTTATGTGCAGCAATTTTTTACTGTTAGCCCTTCTAAGTGTTTATTTCCTACCTAAGGGGTCTTTCTCTAATACGTGATGCAGCTCTACCTCCAAACACCTAAATGTGACCATGGATGTCTCGGTGACCGTATCCCCTTAACGTAGTTTTCCTCATATCTCAGAGTTGTTGTAATTATTCGGTTTATTCTAACTGTGAAGGCTCTTATCAGTTGTTCTTTACTGTGATTATGAGAAGACCTCGACCAGATCTTCAGTTTTTCAACATTATAGCACTTGGCTTGTGTGTGAAGTAATGAGAACTGTATTGATAAACTGGAGAGAAGTCAGCAGCGTACCTGTACAGGTGTTGTTGGCTTGGCCCTTCTTCTGTGCTCAGAAAGAAACTGAAAAGAAGAATAAAAGACATAGCTTGACACTGAAGCTCATGGTGTGTACACTTCAGCAGAACCATTGACTTACACTGAGTTTGTGCTCTCATCATGAGACAGAATTTGAGTTACATCCCAGGTTCCAGAGGTCAGGTGACGAAGGCTGGCGTCCTCACTGAAGGTCTGACCAGAAGATACAAAAACATTGCAGCAGAGAAGCAAACTCGGAGGGTTTCTCCTCGCTGCTTTAGAGTGAATTCAATCTGCGGTCCTGCTCTGAAACAGAGACCGGAACATAATCTCACAAGATCACGGTTTTACGGAAAGTTTGTTTTACGTGATTGGAGATCATGGCAATGTGGTTGAAAGCCCCATGGATGCTGTGCTTTAAAGGCATGATGGTGAAGAACGCAGTGGAGTCTCTTGAAAACACCGGCTTCTGGTTCTATAATGACAAAAATCAGCAATAGATATTTCTGTTTTAATGGATATATCAAGGATGTACCATGTTCTCTGAAGGGTTTGTGGGTATCTGCAACTTTGCAAACTGAATCTATGGAATGACTCCACCTAAATGTTAAGCAGTTATGTCCAAATTTTAAATCTGTTTTGTGGTCATTTAAATCCGTCACTAGCCAGTTCAACGAACCCAATCGTTTTATTTTTTATGTTTATCCAGATGATGTCAGAAACTGGGGACCCCTGAATCCCAGACTGCTAACCCCACCGCAGGGGGGTTAGCGGCTGGTTAGCAGATTAGCATTCAGCCATGCTCGTCTTGTTACCAGGAAGATCGCGATCCACCAAACTTGCAATGCAAACACCCAGAGTGAGTCGCTCCTTCTGTTTTTGCCCATTTTAGGGATCACCTCAGTCCCTCATCAGCTTTCGTCTGACCCTCCCCTCTGCATGTTGGAATAATGTATATAGGTTATCTCATATTTGCTTATTTTATGCATCACCTTGCTATATATGTATAGGTGATTTAATCATGTTTGCAGAAGTGTCTGTGTGTGTCCAAATCTGTTTCACAGGAAGGTGGAGGTGACACCCTTGGGAGAAAATGTTTATCTTTGCGTCTTTTCAGCATTCTCCTGAGAACCTGTGTTAGCTATGTCTAAAATGAATCGAAGGACGCTCTGTGTTAGTTTATCTGTGAGAAACGGCTTTGCAGGTCCAGAGATGATTTGAGAAGACTGTGGAAGGATGGACATGTTGTAATAAATGCTTTCTGATAGCGCTGCAGCTGTGTTTTTATCTGTTTCCCCTCCTTAGAGCTCAGCGCATGTGTAACTTAGAGACAACCCAAATCAACTTATTAAAAGAGGGGGCAGCAGAATTTGCGCCAGAGTGGAGAGAGATTGTTTACTGGGTAGATCTCTGTCTGCTCTCCTCGTAAAGGTACCTTTGTCCGTTGGTCTTTCTTTCCTTTTTGAATTGTTATGATGTTGCAGGTTGTTTGAACCCAACACTGCATCCTCCTCACTGACACCCCCCTCGTGAACCTCCACGTTGGTCTTCCTTTAGGCCACGGACTGGCCAACCCTGGTCCTCAGGAGCCACAACTCTGCTCGTTTTCCAGTCCTCCCTGACCATGTTTCTGCTGATGTGCTGATTCAAGTCATTCCACACCCTGATTGACTGAAAACACCTGGTTTAGGTTGTCAGCATCCAGCAGTCCAGGGAGAGCTGGAAAACTGGCGACTCTTGGCGTCTTTCCTTTTACCAACACCATCCCTGTCCCTCCCCTCAACACGTCCAAATGACAACAGTCTGCTTCTGTTTCTTCATCTGCAGCTAACAAACGGAGGCACAGTGGTACCCTGCATGATAAAATAAACAACTGTCACTGCACACAAGAAAGAGCTCAAACCTGGTCCTCCACCTTCACATCTGTTCTCACATCTCCAGCACATCTCACTACTGCCTTCACGCTTGAATCCCAGCTGCTGCCTTTCTGTATATGTGGATGGCCTTCCAGGCTTCCTCCCCCAGTTCAATAAAATAACCGGAGGCTTGTAATTGTCCCACAGGAGTAGGCGTAAGCGAGCATCTGCATACAGACCTTTGAGTGACAGATGACCTGAGCTATAGGTTTCTACCTGCTTTTGCCTGAAGGCAGCTGGGATTCACTCCTGCAACCTCTGGACCCTTATTCTGCCAGTCAATCCTCCTTTGTGTTCATTCTATGGTTTTTAAAGTCAGTAGAGCCACATCAAGTTGGATTAAAGATCCTGTGCTCTCAATGACAGCAGATCTGAAGGACGTTTTTCCTGCACCTGGGATTACTGGGATACGCATGCGGTCTACTCATAAAGCCAGGGTTGATACCTCACTGCTAGTTTTGTCTGAGGTAACAAGGGGTAATTCTGCTGACCTCACCTGTCCATCCAGCCAGGTGTCCGACACCATCACGTGTTCCTGCAGAAGCAGGGTCAGGTCAACCACTTTGGGTGGCTTCTGTTTGGAGAAAGATGGAGGAGCGTGTCTTACCGTAGTGCAGGCGCCCGCTGTGGTGTCACAGAGTGAAAGCACAGACATAGTTTGAGCTCGGTTCACCCAGCGCACGGCCAGCTTCTCCTGTGCCACCCACGTTACCATGGTAATGTAACGCTCACTGCACACACAGGATGGAGGGAAAAGAATGGAAGGAGCCACATTTGCAGAACATCTACATCCAAGCCAAACCTCTGATGGAAGCAGTCCGGCGGTCTTATTTCCTCAGTGAGGGAGCTGCCGTCCAGAGAAACGATGTGCAGGCTGACCTGAGGGTTGTTCTGCCCCATCTGCAGGCACAGAGCGGACCAGAACGTAGCTTCAACTTCAGTTTACCACGGAAGCTGAACTGTTCTTTTTCAAGAGAGTGGAGACATTAAGTTCAAACTTAATAATTATTGGTTTGCAGCAGTCAGCCATTAAACAAGTGTCTGTTTTTTTGGGGATAGCAAATGGAGAAAGTGCATTCATTTTCCAAGATTCTAGTCCTTCTTTAAACCCAAATAAGGCAACAAAATATTTAAATAAAATACAGTTTAAAAAGTATCAAGATTCAGTATCAGCAGGGGGTCTGTTTGTGTTCCAGTTTTACATAAACCTGCAAGAAAACTCTAAGTGCTTGGAGTCTAACCTTTGGGTAGCGATACTCCTTCCCTTGGGGGTACAGTGAACCAGTGAAGCGTGGCAGAAACATGGTGGGGACCAGAGAGTCGTTGATGGTGAGGTAGGCCAGCTTGGAGCCATCAGGCGACCACCAGTGAGCAGCCTGACTGTGCAACACCTCCACTGCAAACACGATGGAGATTTGAATTGTGATATGAATTCACAATTTGATCTCTCTGAAAACAAGGAGAAAACTGATCAAACAAAGTCGTTCTGCAAAGAACAGAGTGAACAAATGTCCAGTTCTGTTTTAGTCTGTTTGCTTGGGCAGCCTCTCCCCAGAATGGAAAGTAACTGCCCAGGATCTGTGTCCACCCCCCGTGTGCACAGGGGGCCATTAGGAACAAAGTCAAACCACTTTCTCTCTACGGTCCTGATCTGTTTTTGTGGTCCACACCCAGAGGGGGCGTGGCCTTAGCTGGTGTTTGAACACTTGCTCAGTGCTCTTCTGTGCCAACCAGGCCGTTGCTGAACACACACAGCAAAAGGAGCAGATGCTAATCAAATACAATGTTGGAATACGCTGGATGTGGAACATGATTGGATGATCCAGGAGTCCAGCTTACCTTCATACAGCCAGTCTGTAATGCCGTTGAAGACCACACCTTCCTGTCCCGAGGAGGTGAGCCTCCATGAGCTGCTCTGCACATTTGCTTTGTAGTAGATGTTATTTTCAAAGATGTAAACCTGTAGAACAGAGAGACGTGTGACATTTCACAGTGGATCATTTTTATTACTTTAGTCACACTTCCTAATGAGAACCTTTTCAGTCATTACTCATCAAAAATGTCTTAATTGCTTTCAAATATGCAATGGGCAGGAGTGGTAACTTTAGATTGGCAAACTGTGGTGGTGATTCCCCTCTTTAAAAATGGACTGAAAAATTTCGTGGAATTATTGGGAAATTCTCTTCCTTAACGGAGAAGGAGGGTCTTAGGGCAGGGATGCCCAGTTTAGCCATTACCTATTGAACTGTATGACTTTAGGTTTTTTAGGATTTCATGTTTATTAGAAAGCCCGTTGAGATGACTATTGTTAAAATATGGGGGCTATGTAAATGAAATTAAATTGAATGTAACACCTAATAACAGGGGATGAGGTTCCGGTTGCCAGTCAAACTCCTGATTTAACCCTTGTTCTATCCTAGGCACTTTAACATTGGGAGTTGGGTCATCTAGACCCACTAGACAGAGCTCTGAACCTTTTTTCTTCAATGATTTGTGATCTTCACTGGTGTCCATGGATTACATGAAATCTTTCCACCTTTATCCACCTTTGTCATGGTAGGGAGAACACCTCAATGGAAGGGGGGGGGTCATCTGGACCCGATAGGATAGCACAAGGGTTACGAGGAACAGTGTGGTTCTGTTTCATGCTAGGGAACTCTGGAGCAGCTTTTTCACTGCAAAATCTTCTCTGAAGAATTCAATCTTGCCTCAAGAAATCTGATAAATTTCAATCGATTGATTATTGACTGATTATTGACTGTTGGTCCAGTCCATGTGTGTTTTGAGGACTTGGGAGAAAACATTCAATGGTCAACAGCTTTGTTAGATTTATCCTGCTTAGGTTTATTTATCGACATTTCAGTTGTGCCACAAGCCTGCTTTCCTTGGGGGGGGGGGGGGGGGGCATTTCAATGCCTCTTTTATCCCCTAAGACCTTGTTTCACACATTTTCACACAAATTCAGATTCTTTCAACTCTGCGCGTGTCTGTGTGCACGTGAGAAAGCATCCGCTGTGGTCTGTTACATCCATTTGATTTCATGTTCTTCCTTGGCCCAATACCCAGGAGTCAGCAGGTTCAAGGATGAACCTTCTGCACAACTTTGGACATCAGTCTGGGCCGGAGGCTGCACTTTTCGCTTCAAAGTGTCAAGTGGGGCAGCCAGATCACCAAATTTGACACAACTTGCCTCCTGTAGCGTTGTTCTCACAGAGGTAGAGTCCAAGAGAGCAGTAATGATAACTCCGTCATGAAAAAGCGGTTCTTACGGTGTCCACAAACCGGGAGACAGGCTGCTTTCTCCTGTGATTTTAAAAAATACTAAGAAAAAAATCAGGTCCGTGGTGCTTTTGTTAAGGAGGAAGAGTTGTTTGTTGTATCCCAGAGCTCCTGCTCTCTGTGGAAGAACAAAGGCTGTGTCCAGCCACCTCGCACAGCAGTGATGAAGAAGAAGAACCACCATTGTCTGCAATCTCATCTTCATCATGACACTCTTGGAGAAAAGGTTTCTTTAGAGCAAAAGCAAACTGGATTAATGAGATAAATGTGAAATGGGATGTGTGACTATGAGCCTTGTGTGTCCTGTGGAAATGACGGAATCATTATTCCATCCATATCTTTTTTATGACCCCTGGGACATAATTCA
This sequence comes from Oryzias sinensis, assembly GCA_037389245.1. Classification (NCBI taxonomy): domain Eukaryota; kingdom Metazoa; phylum Chordata; class Actinopteri; order Beloniformes; family Adrianichthyidae; genus Oryzias; species Oryzias sinensis. The sequence goes on along the minus strand of CM074501.1, from coordinate 10,624,421 downwards.
ACAGCTTTAATAGTGAAGCTCTTCTTAGTTTCTTTCAACAACCATTAGAAGTGCAGCAGTTTGTCCAAACTCTCACTTCTATCGCTGCATTTGATTGTTCTTGCTCAAAGCAGTAAACCGTGCTAACCATGCTAACCATGCTAACCGTGCTAACCGTGCTAACCATGCTAACCATGCTAACCGTGCTATGAATCTTACTGTACATTTAAAGAAGACAAGTCTCAGAACATTAACCAGCGTCACCTTCCCTCTGTCAATAATTATTTTTAATGGGAGTAAAAATGTTTCCACTTTGGGTTGCTTCATAGAACAAACTCTCCTTTATGTTACATTTATTAATTATAGTTAAATAGGGAAAAAAGCATATAAACTATTTTAAACTGTTGGCTTTTATGCGGCTCATGTGAAACATTGTAGCTGCTCCGTTTAGGGGCCAACCAGCCTACCACCTGCCTCCAGCTAACCTGTTCCTCTGCATCATGCTCGCTGCCACTAACAACCCTCGTCCTCCTCTCCGGTCTACCTGCAGGTGTCCTTCCTGGTAGCTCCAACCTCAGCATCCTTTTACCAACATCATCCCTGTTCCTCCTCTGTCCAAACCATCTCCATCTGCTTCCCTGAACACAACGCTTCAGCCCCTTTAGTCAGAGTGCCAAAAAAAGGTCAGAAAATACCATAAAACATGAAATTAAAATAAACCAGTGCTATTTCCTTCACTCAAGGCTCTTAATTGACTCCTTTTATACCACTACAGTGACATACAATGTTTTTGCTGCAGAAGCTGCCCGTTGTTCACGGTTGCTGCTGTTTCCATGGCAGTCGAAACAACACCTAACATTTTACAAGTGAGAAGTGGATGTTTGTCTTTACCTTCGTTACATACATGACATGTCAGTCATTTCCGCATGCTCACCAGCTGCTGATCATGGACTCCCCAGGAGGCAAACTGGAGGTCAGAATTGGGCACCTCAGGGGGGTTGAGCTCCTGCACCTCCCTGATGGAACAACAGCAGATATTTCCAACATGTACCTCAGCAACATTCAGGCCTTTACCACCGAACATTTAAAACTTCCCTCAAACATGACAAAGGTTTTGACAGTCAAATCATTTTATCTTTGTTTTCTCACCTTGTATGCAAGTTATAGATCAAGTATGAGGCCAAAAAAGAATGTTGGTGAACCTGAAAAATAAGATAAAAAACCTGCAATAATGCTGTGTGTCGTGTTTTCATGCTATGCTAACTGGAGGAAATGATATCTGATTAGACACATTGAGAATGACCCAGAGATAGAGTCAGAGACGATGATCAGTGCAGATTATTCAAATTTCAAAATACTTTATAATTCTGTGACAGAAGGTGAATCATGACAAACTGTGTAGCATTAGCAGAGGATGGTTGTGTGCTTATTCTCAGGAACACTGCTGGTGTGCTGACAAAAACAAATCCCTCTTCATGTCATCATTTAGAGACAGTAGTATCTGGAGCTGATGGGACAGTTTATTACTAAAACAGAAAGTGGCAACCATCGAGTTTCCTGCTCTGGCTCCAACACATGTGGAAGGCTTAACGAGCCAACAGCAGCTCACCTGATTGCAGGAAGGTGTAGGGTCTGCAGTCGTTACCATGACAATGCAACTCACCGCCTCTCAAATAGTTTGCTTCATGTGAAAATGCTTTAAATGTTAAAAAAAAATGAATTAAAGTTTTAACATTTGGTTTAATCTTTCTTTCTTTTGTAAGTGACCATGGTTTAACCCTTGTGCTATCTTGTAGGGTCCAGATGACCCCACTCCCAACGTTAACGTGCTTCCGAGGAGTTGGGTCATCTAGACCCACTAGACAGAGCTCTGAACCCTTTTTCTTCAATGATTTGTGATCTTCACTGGTGTCCATGGATTACATGAAATCTTTCCACCTTTATCCACCTTTGTCATGGTAGGGGGAACACGTCAATGGAAGGGGGGGGTCATTTTGACCCCATGGGATAGCACAGGGTTAAGCAGGTAGGTGCCCTTTGAGGCATAAACCCTTTTGCATGAATCACCAGGAGGCAGATTTAGCTAACAGAGACCCCCTCCCTCCCCTCTGATGAAGCTGACCTCTGCAGTACGGTGACCTTGTTTTAGCTTTGTGAAAATAAACACTTGCCTTTTCAGCTCAGATGGGTTTTTACATAAACAACATTATTTTTCTGTCTGGAATGAACACAAATCTTAAATGGGTCTCCATGTCATGGCTCTTCTCCCTCTAACAAGGCAGCCGTGGTGCAGAGGTAGAGCGGTCAACCACCCGCGGTCAAAGTACTCGCAACGGAAACTTCCAAACTCACAGCGATGGCTTCTGGGGTGCATCTCTGCATCTGTGCATGTGAGCTGAGCTGGGGGGCCTCTGCGTGTCCCATTTTTAGTTATTAATCACAAGATTTCCCAGAGAACAGCCCTGTGAAGTCATTCTCACCTGCTTGACATCATATCCCAGAAGAACAAAGTTCAGATCTGGAGAAATAGCAAACTTTGATGCCTTAAAGGTTGCCTGGGGAAAGAAAAAGAACCAAAAGTGGAATTTTTAAAAGGGATGAATAAATCTTTTTATTCCACCCTAAATGTTTCAGACCATGGTATAGAGACTGTGTTGTCAGATGTGATGAGGGTTGGAAGTCTTGATCTGGACGTGGACTGACACCCACTCCTGTGGTGACCAGAGTGGGAAAACATAGAGAGGGATTCCAATTCAGGAAAGGAAGAATTTCACGTGTTCTTATTTTGGCACATGCTACACATGCATGGATTTAATCCAACTTTTGCTCAGAAAAATCCCCCATAACAAAGAAGGAGCCAGAAACAGGCCAGCCCCCTGTTCAGTGAGGAAATGTTTGATCCTCTGTGCAGTTTCAGAGTTTAGGCTCTTCATCAGAGGAAATTCTGTCTGACGCTCCAGATGTCTGAAATCTTGATGGTTATTCTTTATGCAGGCAAGGATGTGACGGAGATCCAAACTAGGTTGGCTTTAACTGATGGCCAGAACCCAAACAATTGACCCTCAGGGGTCAGCAGAGAGAATGGGACATGACAAGGATCGCTGGAGCACAACAAAGGTTAAAGACGTCCAAGAACAATGTTCAATGTTGTACATCTAAAAGTAGTTGGAAGCAAAAGACAACTGTTTGTTTCAATGAGCTGAAATCAAGCTCCAAAGGTTCTATTTGAATGTAGTTTGGTTTGACGGTTCATTTCAGACGCAGCTGGAATGAAAATGTGAGAAACGCTCTACACTATCTTATGATTGAGATTAAACTGATACATTGATAATTTTCCAACCATAACTCATGTCAGCTGAAGATAAAACATTAAAAGAAGTTGGTTTGCACTATATTTCTGATGTTTAGTTATTCCTTCCATGAAAGGAGAGTTCTTGGGGGGCTTCTGGCGTAATGATGGTTGGGTTTCCTGCAGTCATGATGTGGTGGTAGACTGACAGAAAGTGATCCAGGTTTCAGTAACAACAATTACTAACAGGAAAGAAAGGAGAGATCCATTTGAACTGATAAGTTAAGCACATTTTGATCTGATTGGGAGGTAAGAGGTGGCTCGCTGATTGGCTGCTGACAGGAGAAAGGTGCTGATTGGTTGATCAATTGGGACGGAATGTTTTTTAAGTCTGGGGTAGTAACTCTGCAGATCTGTGTTCAGTTAGAAACAAATACTTCTGTATTTCTAGAATATGACTGTTTATTGGCTGTTATGAGAACCTGAAAAATATTTCTAAAGACACAGAACATTTTTGCAAGTGTGTGTCACACACATCGACCAAAAACAAAATTATTCTCCACTTGCACACATGCACCACATGTAATATTCACCAAATTATGATGAAAATAAAATAAACCGGTAGACACGTTCCTGGTTCTAACTCTCCAGTGTGGCCACTCACAAAAGTTGTGTTCTTCAGCAGGAGCTCAGTCTTGTTGTCGTTTGTGTCGACTCTGAAAACATTTCCATCCCAGCTCTGAAAGGTGACTTCTTTTGCTGAGACAAAAAAAACGAAGACGGTAAATGAAAACCCTCATAAAACGGATTACTTGTGGCAGACCTGAACAGATTTACTTCTTTACAAAAGAGATTCTACCCAGAGTTGAGTGTGTTGTTGGAACAGCTTACCGCTGATCCACTTTGCATCAGGATCGTGGATTTGGAAACGTCTTTGGAAGAGGTCATCCAGGGTTAAAGATGAACCAGATGTTTTACTTCCAGCGTCTGTAGGAAGGACACAAACTTTTCTAAACGTCTATTTATATAATAACTAAGACAGCAGCGTAACATGAGCCAAACTATGTCTTTCTAATGACTGAAGTGCTTCACAGAGCAAAAGACTTATATGCTAAAGTATATAGAAACAGAAAAGTTTAACAAAAGATTTACCAGAAAAGACAAAAGATTTTCAAACTCTGGAGGATCAGGGAGCTTGTGTGAATGCACAGACACATGAAAATGAGAGGGAACGTTCCGGCCAGCAGACTATCACTGCGCTACCTCCAAATGTTCCAGGGACGATTGATGTCAACAATCAGTCGCCGATGAATTTGAACATTTTCTCAAAACCTCAGCGGCCGCCGCACGACGTGTAAAACTGCGACTGCCGCTGCCCGGTTACAAACGCCACCTGCTGAATTTGCTACAAAACTGGCATTTAAGTCGTCACTCATTAGCAATTTGGTATATGTGACCATAGCTTATGACAAAGTGTGACAAAGTGTGTCCAGTCGAATGCACCCCGAGTTTACAAAATAGAGTTTGATTAATTGCTTGAAAGGGAGTAGGACGAAGTCCATTTATATAATCCCATTAGTATTACGTTTTTTACAAAGTTGCTATAATCTGGTTTTTAACATCTCTTTAAAGTTAAAAATACTTTTTTTTCAGTCAAGGCGCAGGTTATTTAACAAGTAACAACAATGAAGTGCTTCTTCTCAGCAGAGGACTCTGTTACACTATTGTCAAAGTCCTGAATAGACTTTACACACCATGAATAAATAACCTGTACTTCAGAGGGGTCAGGCAAAGCAGGACTTAGTATTAATCTGTCATGGTTCTTTCACAGATAGCTAAAAGAGGTCAAGTGGGCTTAGTGAGTGTGATTTTGAGTGAACTTCACCTTTTGACAGCAGAACAATGGAAAGTCCAATGAATGACAGAACCACCAAAATAACCAGCAAAGAGATGCCGATGCCTTTCCAGTTCCTGTCCGGTCCAATAGGTCCAATATCCTGGAAAAGAAATATCGTTTTGTATCAAAATATAAGAATGTGTGATACGTGGTGTTTGCTAGATGATACATGAAAACATGGTCAAACAGGAAACAAGGATCAGAAATCTGAAAATGTCATCTTCCCTAACAAAAAAGACCATAATGTCAGCTGTCAGGTTGGAATGAGACAGAACACCAACAACAGAACAGAAGCAGTGACCCACAGAATGGAGAACCCAAGGGCCCTGAGATGGAAATCCTGAATGTAGTTTCGTAAAGCTTTAACGGTTTAGTCAGCCGTCCCCTGGTCCTTTGTTGTCTTGGGAGACGATGCAGACGTTGTTTGGAAGTGTTTCAAGAAGATGGTAATAACATTTTTCAAATGGTATAATCCATTTTATGATCAAATTAATTTGTGTTTCCTTCAGCTGCTTCTCTCTGCAGAACTGTAGCTGAACGTTCTCTGATCAAAACCTGAAGCTTTGCGTCAAACACATTCAGTGTCTTTTTTTTACAGAACTCACTTTTTCAGTATGACCAGAAAGTATTCTCATTCGTCCTTTTCTCAAACCTATTTTTGTCTTCGGTAGCATTGCTTTATTCTTGCTGCTAAAGGTTTAGTGCTTTGTTTTTTTAGGAGTGTATTTTAGGGTCCTGCTCAGATGAATAATGCTAAAGTCCTCTTTCATCTCCTGTGGCAAAGCAGGGCTTGAGTCTTACCAACAGTGCTCTAAGCTGCAGAAAAGCATCTGTATGTTTATGCTTTATTTACTTCCAAAGCATTTTTAATTGGGAGCAGGACTGCAAGACAAATAGCCCAAAGGCTTTTCCTGTGAAAATGCTAGTGTTCTTCTCTGCAGCTTTATTCATCCACAGCATCTCCCTGCAGAGCTTCATTCAGACATTCAGAGGAGCTATTTTAGGCTCTGATCCCCCACAGTCCAGCTTTAAACTCCTTCCGTTCATGACTGAACCAGGCCAGCTGGTTTTGCCTCTCAACAACCAGATTTTTTTTATTGCATCTCATCTTTATCAGCCATTCTTTCACACACATCTCTTTACTCAACACCGTCTATGACCATTGTCCAGTACCAACTCCAAACACCACCATGGACAATTCAGATTATTGGGGCATGACAACAACCCCTCAGAGGCAGCTTTTAGAAAAAAAGGAAGGACGGCGAGGAAAAACTGAAACAAGCAGACGTTAGTCTGCCTTACTTACATTCAATTGGTTGCATTGTTCACCGCCTGGGCTTGGTATTTAAAAACAGACAGTATTGGGCCGTCACTCATATGAAAACACAGTGGGGCAAAAAAAGTATTCATTCAGCCACCAAATGTGCAAGTTCTCCCTCTTAAAAAGATGAGAGAGGCCTGTAATTTTCATTACAACAAAGTCGTGTGTAATGACTGGAACATTACTTTGGTGAACCCAACAGTCCTAAGCTCCGGCAAATGCTGGAAATCAGGCCGGCAGAATCCTGACAAATGTGCGCTGAGTTCTGGTTGCTTTGTTCATTAAATTCTGAAGGAAAGAGATGGACAACTCTGCAGCATCACTCAGCAATGCACCTCATCTCTCACTGAAGCGTCAACTGCAGACCCATGAGATAAATAATAGATTTATGCATCAAAGAGAGGACTCTGTATATAAAGGCCACAGGCTGAGAACAGCAGACCACACCATCTCTTATCATCTTCTAAGGCTTTCATCATTTCTGGTCTGCTCGCTGTCAGATGTTCGGCTCACGAGAGAAAACTCCCTCTTGCTTGAATAAATGCTTGCAGTGCAGAAACGGAAAGCATGCAAATGAGAGTCCTGCACGCTGCATGTGACAACATTTGGAGGCTGTCTATTCAGGTTTTTTTGGAGGAAAGTTACTGAATCACGCTTTTCCATCAGGAAATCTGATGGACAAATCAAGGTTTGAAGGTTGCCAGGACAACGGTGCATTTAGGACTGCATCAAGCTGAGTGTGAAGTTTGGTGGAGGAGGAACCATGGTATGGGCTTGTTTGTCAGGACGTGACCCCTTAGTTCCAGTGAAAAGAACTCTGAATGCTTCAGGATACCAAAACATTTTGGACAATTCCACGCTCCCAACCTGGTGGGATCAGTTTGGAGCGGCCCCTCCCTCTTCCAACAGGACTGTCCACCAGGGCACAAAATAAAGTCCAGACAGACATGGAGGACAGAGTCTGGATGAACTGGACAGAGTCCTGACCTGAACCCCATAGAACACCTTTGGGATGAATGAGAGCGGAGACTGAGAGCCAGGCCTTCTCCACCAACATCAGAGTGTGACCTCACCAATGACCTTCTGGAAGAATGGTCCAAAAAAAACACTCCTCAACCTTGAGGACAGCCTTTCAGACGAGTTGAAGCTGTAAAAGGTGGACGACATCATATTGAACTGAGCCTTCAGTGTAGATGTGAGGCAGGTGACCCATTACTTTTGGTAGAAAAGTTTACATGAGTGTGTGTGTGTTTTATGATGTTTAGCTTTAATCTACATCACTTTGTTTCAGTTTTCAGTCGTGCTAGAGTGCATTTATAAATAAAGATGAAGATGATAATGATGATGATGCTGCCACACCACAGAGGGGTTCTTCTTCCAGAACCAAACTCCCATTCCCGCCATTCAGGGTTTTAACTTTACATATAACAGCAGGAAGAGAGAAGAGTGTGTTCCTGCACAAATCCTGGACGCCTCTACAAAGTGGGATTTGTGGACACGTGTCTAGTTTTTATAGTGAGAACAGCTTGTTTCTTACACAACAAGGCAGGAAAACAAAAGCAGACAAGGCTCCTTTTCTTCCACGTTTGTCCTCCCTGTAGAGCCGTACCACTATCAGATTCATATGATAATGCAGGGACCCAGTGATTGAGCTGAGAGCCTTCTGCCCCTGTGGAGGGAGTTAGAGGGTATCTCCTGAATGCAGCCTCTGATTTCCCAGCCAATGATGAGAAAAGGATATGGGGAAACCGCGGGGCAATGCAGGCCCAGTAGCACAAAGTTCTTCTCCAACTGAGAGGCTGCTGAGAGCCTTTTCTAGGTGCAGAAGGGTTCATGAGGAGGAATGTCAAACGGGTGACGCTCTTCTCTTTCCTTAGGAATTCATTTCTTTGTGTTTTTGAGCTCTTTCTGACACTGAAAACCAAAAAAATGTGTCACTGCTGTCGTTGATCAAGCCCAACAATAAGAATAATGTGAGCCAGCTGCTCCCCGAACATTCTCATCATCAGATAAGTTTGATTGCTCTGACAGCATCTGCAATCTGCTGCTCCACAAAGCAGCAGTGCTGCTGCCGCTCTGATGAAGGCAAAGCACACCTGCATTGTTGTTCTCATAACCAAACCGATTATCTGACAAACTGATGGATTTTACTCAAACAAACACAAATATCGACAAACCCCTGCATTTAAAAGGCTCTTTCTCTGTCTTTTAATCAAATGCAGCAGTGTCTGCCTCTCCTCGGCCAGTCAGATTGGTTTTCTACGTACAAGACTGCTCCCTGCTGGTAAGACTCCATCACTACAGGTTTCCCGCTGCAGCAGCGAGCATGGCATCATGTTCATGGTGAGGGCTCAACTTGATACCCTGAAGCTCTTCTTCCCGACTTCATATGCTTCGCTGACAGGAAGCTCACTCAAAAACTCTGCATCTCTGTTCAATGATATAATTTTGTAACAGAAATGTAAATTTGGTGTCACAAACTATTTCCCGTCCATTCATATTCGGTATCTATTCTTCCTCAGCTAAAGCCAGAGGGTCTTTGAGGCAGAAGGCAAATCTCTTATTTCATTACTTCAGAGATAATGTTCATCTAAGCCGATGTTCACATGAGGAACTCATCCTGTGTCGTCATAGAACTGAGCGAATCTTCTGGAATTTGACCGTGGATCAGGCTGCAGAACTGATCAACAAATGTTTTATTCATTAGCTGATGTTGAAAAACGAGTTCAGGAAACTAAAGTCAAAGTTAAAATGGCAGGATCTCAGTCGGGAAGAATGAAACTTGTGGATCATGAAAAGAGTCAGGAACAGGAAAATGAATGTATGAGCCTTTACTAACCATTATATAATGGTTCATTCAAATGTTCAGGCATATTCCTTTGGTGTGATGGTGAATAAGGTTTGGGATTCGGAATAAGACTTATTTTTCCAAAGGAACCTGAAAATAACTCTTCATGGTTTCAATTACCTTCCAGACAACTTCAATACCATCAACATGACTCAGTCTGAGTTCCAGCAGCAGTACAAAATCTGGACATTCAAGCTTGAGACAGCTATAGACTCTGACTAAGACATGAGGGAGGGAACCACAGGTGGAAACAATCAGGGGGGGTTAGACAGTCACACCTGTTGGGAAACACCAGGGCAGGAAGTAACCAGGCCTGAAACGAGAGGAGAGTGAGTGTTTCAAAATAAAACAGGAAGTGCAACACAGGTGACAGACGTAAACGCAAAGTGCACAACTCAGTACAAAACACAAGACTGACGAGACATGACACCTCAATGGAAAAAGAAACGTATCAATGTACAAGAGACTGTCAAATGTGAGCATTTCAAGTGGGTCACGACGACAAACTGGAGTCAGGTCAAGACCCCAATGAGGACGAGTTTGTGCAGAATGGATGTGCTGTCACCTTCTCTGAAACACCTTTGGAGACGTCTTATGGTAGATAATGAACATTCAGTTCATGAGAAACCGCTCTAGTGGATGTTCTTTCAGTCAGCACACCAGTTAAATGGTAATGGTAAATGGCGTATACTTATATAGCGCTTTCCACCTTCTTACGAAGGCCCAAAGCGCTTTACAGTCACAGTCCCATTCACCCATGCACACACACATTCACACACACGTTCACACACTGATGGCGGCTCCGCTGCCGAACACTGGCGCCAACCTCCCACCAGAGGCAAGGTGGGGTTCAGTGTCTTGCCCAAGGACACTTCGACACATGGGCGTGCAAGGCGGGAATCGAACCTGCAATCTTACGATCATGGGTCGACCGCCCTACCGGCTGCACCACGGCCGCCCCAGTTCCACTCTCCCTAATACCTTGCAGCATCTGCAGCTCTGTGCTGTGTGACACAACTGTACATTTCAGAGTGGCCTTTTATTGTGGCCAGTCTAAGGCACACCTGTGCAATAATCATGCTGTCTAGTTAAAAAAAAGGAATGTTACTGCTTTATCACATTAAAAGGCGTATTCATATTCAAGTCATACTCTTTAAAGAAATAAAAAAAGAGTATGACTCTATCAATCATTCATTCATCCAGATGATAACTATTCTCTGACGATGATCTTTTTCAGCATATCAGGATATTTTCCGGCCACTTCTGAGTCAGCTGATGCCATTTCTCCTCCAGGGGCACAAACTTTGGTTGGTAGTGATTCGGTAACCAGTAGAACCAGCTCTTCCTCGCTGTGAAATAATCTTTAGCAGACAGTGGGGAGGCCAACGGGCCTCTTGATTTCCACTCCCCTCCTCAGAAATTCCCGCAGCACCTCCTTCAGACGCAAAAGTCTCATACAGGCGTCTTGAGTTGTCTGAGGTTTTGTGATGAACCAGAGGAGTCACAAGACTGAAAAAAATCTGTGAATACGTGAAACTGCGAATATTGAGCGAGGTAACACTGTATACTTGGACCCTCACCAGCCACTTTACTAGGTCCACCTTGCTAGTACCGGGCTGGACCCCCTTTATCCTTCAGAACTGCCTTAATCCTTGGTGGCATCGATTCAACAAGGAGACATTGGTCCATGTTGACATGACAGCATCAGTTGCTGCAGATTTGTCTGCTGAACATCCATGATGCTGATCTCCCGTTCCACCACATCCCAAAGGTTCTCTATTGGGTTCTGGTGACTGTGGAGCCCGTTTGAGTCCAGAGAACTCATCGTCACGTTCTAGAAACCAGTCTGAGATGATTCCAGCTTGATGACATGGAGCCTTATCCTGCTGGAAGTAGCATCAGAAGATGGTCCACTGTGGTCAGAATGGGATGGACATGGTCAGCAACAATACTCAGGTAGGCTGATGTGTTGGAACCATGCTCAACTGGTACTAAGGGGACCAAAGTGTGCCAAGAAAATATCCCCCACACCATGACCCCAACCCCAACAGCCTGAACTGTTGATACAAGGCCAGGTTGCAATTGAAATACAAATTTCTATTAGTTTATAATGGATCCTGCATTTGCAGGGGCCAAAAAATATTTTGTCAGTTGCAGATGCTACAGGTGGTAACATCTACATTGAAAAGATGAGATAGATCTGTAATGTTCATTGTAGGTACACTTGAACGGTGAGGCTTAGAACTCTTCTATCCAGTTGTAAATTATGTCCTGAAATGCTAATGCTGTTTCCTTTGACCTGTAATGAAAATATCTACATGTGGGAAGAGAGAGGAGAGTGTAGCATAAAACCCACATTCACAGCAACAGCAAGGCGGTGCTTATCACTACACTTTGTTCAAGTAAGCCTGGAATACGACTGTTCAAAGATCAACTTAGCCCAGAAAGTTGGGTTTAAAGGTTTCAACTAAAGAAACAGGTTATTCGTCTTGCTTTGCACTGAGTTTGTGTTGAAAATTCTGATGTGTTTCTACTCTGTCATTACATATGAGGAAAAAAAGGTAACACTTTATGTTCAGATTCCTTAAATCCAAGGAGAAGATGTTAACGAGAATTTGCAATGTGTTTATACACCTTTATAGACATTCATAGGAATTTAGTGATGTCTTCATTACGCCTAATTTTAAGATGTTGTTCATAGACATTTATTAGGAGGGTTATAATGAATGTCATTTATTAACCAGATTGTTCTATCTGAGACATTATAAAATACCATCCACCCATCCATCCATCCATCCATCCATCCATCCATCCATCCATCCATCCATATCCATCCATCCATCCATCCATCCATCCATCCATCCATCCATCCATCCATCCATCCATCCATCCATCCAAACATCCATCTCCCTCCGGGGCAACAGTCTATTCAAAGATGCCATCATGTCAGGTGATTGTTTAAAGAGGTCCCTACTTTCTTTGAACGCAGGGAAAAATGTTCAGTGCTCGATGCTCAATTGTCAGTGAGAGGACATTTGTGCAGGTTGTCCACCTTGTCAAAGTTTGTTGTTAAATCATCTGCCATAGCTCGCCTTGGTGTAAAACCTTAGTGTCTTCCAGCCCTGAACTCTGCTGCAGCGCAACAAAGGTCATCCCTTCCTCTGAGTAAAGCACTCCATGATGACCCGATGTTAAGACTGTTTTTATTACTATTAACACAATGCTATAAAGCAGCTATCCCTAAAGTGATGGGATGAGACAGGTGGCATTCACGTGTCCATGTTTCCATGCAGAGTAACACTTTTAGGTCAAACAGTTGTGGTCGTCACAAACGTTTAAGTGCGCTCAGAAGATAAGGAAACCCAACCTGAACCCTCTACAGGAGGGGTAGGCAAACGGTGGTTCTACAATTTGAATCAATTTCAATCATTAACGGTCGCATTTGGCCCCAGGGCCACCTCTGCTCTACGGGCTGCCGGTTCATGTCTCCACTTTCCCCAGTGACTTTGTGTTTTTGAAGTCACTGCGACACTTCTTCAAAAACGACAGTTTTTGCACAGCCCGTTTTCAAATGCATCCATATAAGCACACATTCCGCTTAAGGTCTCAGGCTAACAGTGCAGCAGCTGCTTACTCCTCCACTGAGTACCTGTGGGTGTGCTGCGCCGCTCCCGCGCTCTGGTTCATGGTTCAGCGCCGGGGAAAGCCAGAAAACTACAGATTACAAACAGCAGCTTTGCGTGAGAGACAGAGGGCACAGACTGAGATGACGGTCCTTCTGCTCCGGCTTTGTGTTAGACACTGCAGACAGCAGCCCATCAAGCCCCGTGCGTAAAGAGCCGCCGTGGCGTGGCGCGCAGCTGGAACGGGCGGCACTCACTCCGTCCAGACTGAGAGTCTGACTGAGAGTTTGCACGCAGCCTGGAGCTTTGTTCCATCAGCACATGTCCATCTGCTGTGGTTTTTGTAGTTGGTCAGTGATGTGTGGAAAAAAAGGAAATTTAAATCTGACTCACTAAATTACAAAAGCATAATGAGAGGATGAAAGCAGATTAAGTGATCACAACAGAAGACCTGCTCTGAAGAACAGAAATCCTTTTTCTCTGGTGAAAGGACAGCTCTGCAATTTAAAACACTCAACTTTAGTATTTTTCAAAGAGAATTTTACAAAAATATAATTTATAAAATGACATTAAGCTCCTAAAAGAGATCTATTTACTTTGGAATAAATGAAAACATCTATTTAGGTTGTGAAAAGTAGTGCTGATCCATCTCAATCTTTTATTTTACATATTGTATTGTTAATGGTAAGGGTTTAAAGTAATTTTTGGAGACTTGTTGGTTTCTCAGCACTTAGTGATTTGTTAAAAGTCTTGGTGGTGTGGATTCAGGCAACCTTTAAGGCATCAAAGTTTGCTATTTCTCCAGATCTGAACTTTGTTCTTCTGGGATATGATGTCAAGCAGGTGAGAATGACTTCACAGGGCTGTTCTCTGGGAAATCTTGTGATTAATAACTAAAAATGGGACACGCAGAGGCCCCCCAGCTCAGCTCACATGCACAGATGCAGAGATGCACCCCAGAAGCCATCGCTGTGAGTTTGGAAGTTTCCGTTGCGAGTACTTTGACCGCGGGTGGTTGACCGCTCTACCTCTGCACCACGGCTGCCTTGTTAGAGGGAGAAGAGCCATGACATGGAGACCCATTTAAGATTTGTGTTCATTCCAGACAGAAAAATAATGTTGTTTATGTAAAAACCCATCTGAGCTGAAAAGGCAAGTGTTTATTTTCACAAAGCTAAAACAAGGTCACCGTACTGCAGAGGTCAGCTTCATCAGAGGGGAGGGAGGGGGTCTCTGTTAGCTAAATCTGCCTCCTGGTGATTCATGCAAAAGGGTTTATGCCTCAAAGGGCACCTACCTGCTTAACCCTGTGCTATCCCATGGGGTCAAAATGACCCCCCCCTTCCATTGACGTGTTCCCCCTACCATGACAAAGGTGGATAAAGGTGGAAAGATTTCATGTAATCCATGGACACCAGTGAAGATCACAAATCATTGAAGAAAAAAGGTTCAGAGCTCTGTCTAGTGGGTCTAGATGACCCAACTCCCAATGGTAAAGTACCTAGGATAGAACAAGGGTTACACATGACAAGGGACTTGGATGCTAATTTGTGTATGTTTGGAAGGACAAAAGATTGTACTTGTAGTGTTAAATCACCTGAACGTAGATTCATAAAAGGTTTTTTTTCTCCTGATGTTTGACTTTAAATTTCAATTTACACAAACAACATGATCAGGAGCTTTTTCAGTTGAATTACAATAATAAGTTGGAACAACAACAGAGCAATTTACTGTGTTTGCACATTAAAGAACAGTTTTTTAATGAATCATTTTCACAAGCTAATTTTCCAACCCGGAGGTAAGAACATCCAAACTTTTGCAAAGATGGATCTGCAGACTGTGCAGATAAAAAGAAAGCGGTTTAGCCGATCACCGCTGAAGAAAGTGGGTGTGTCTGTTAGCCCGGGGGCGGGGCTGGTAGCTCAGACTTTTCCTGGAAGGTGCTGTTCCCCACTTTGTGATGTCACACTGTGAGGACCCCCTTATTTTTGTGGGTTGGGAGGGGCTGGCAGGTTTCTAGAGGGATGCTTGGAAATGTGTGAACGGATTAAAATACAGCTCAGGGGGTGTTTATAGTGAGAAATGAACATCATAACACACTTAACCCTTGTTCTATCCTAGGCACTTTAACGTTGGGAGGTGGGTCATCTAGACCCACTAGACAGTGCTCTGAACCTTTTTTCTTCAATGATTTGTGATCTTCACTGGTGTCCATGGATTACATGAAATCTTTCCACCTTTATCCACCTTTGTTATAGTAGGGAGAACACGTCAATGGAGGGGGGGGGGGGTCATAGGATACCACAAGGTCTACAAGCTAAAAAAGTGGGTTTTTTTATAATAAAGGCCCTCTGAATCTAAACTAAGGTGGTGGACTCAATAAGAGCATTGGATGCATTTTGCATTGCCACACTGGGGCTGCCAAGATTTCTAATCCTCAGGAGTCAGGAGTCTTTTGAGATTTGGTTCTGACATAAAATGTGTCTGATGTTATAAATAAAAAAAAACTGCCATTAATTTTGTTTCAACCTGATTCTATTTTTGTCTCTTCTTTTCCAGTTGCTGTTGTTTCTTTTATCTATTTTTATGCACTCAATAAAGGACTGCATCGTCCCTGGAGATGTTATGAAACCGTTTGAGACATTGAAAAGTGTAAATTTGTCCTCTGCTGACAGCACATGTGCAGCTTCGGTCACTGTGGTGAAGCGGTAAAGCAGTTGACCTCTTAACATCACAGGTTTGGTTCCCGCCTTGCCCACCCAAGTGTCCTTGGGCAAAACACTGAGCCCCACGTTGCTCCTGCTGACTGAGGTTTGTGTAATGTGAGGCAATGAAGTGTGTGCATGAGTGAAAGGAAACACTTTGCGTTTAAATCAAGGAAAAAAAGTGACGTTTATGTATCTACCATTGACTCTTGCAGCAGTGAGGCGGATGGACTTGGCTGCAGCCTCGTGCAGGTTCAGCCTGTCTGTGTTGCTCTGGCTCTCATCGGATCCTTGTGACGGTTATCCACTCCACTGGTGACGCAGCAGACACCTTTCAAAGGTCTCAGAGAAGCAAATTAGCTCAAACTCAAGCTCCCCATTTCAGTTTGTCCTCCAGTGTGCAGCTTCGTCCTCACTACACACAGTTAAATCACCTGGAACCTTTTTTTACAAGTCTGTCTGATGTTTTACTCTGCCTTTGAATCTGTCCGTGTCTTCCTTTCCTCAAAATCCAGAAGTAATTTTTTGGATTATGTTAGCAATTCAGTTTTTTTTTTTTTGTTAACCATGCCCACATTCCAAACATTTTCATGTCATGTCATATTGTTTTGTTCATCTTGAGTCAAAAAATTGCAAACAACTTGCTTATGTTGTATTATACTCTAATACAAATGGTTTTTCTTTTGCATATGTGTCCTGTCATCTGGCTTTTTTCTTACATTGTCTCACCCTGTTTTAGTCTTTGTTACTCCATCCTGTTGTGGTTACTTCTTTTTTGCTGTATAAGAGGCGGAGAGACGAGATAGGAGGTCGTTATTAGATGTCAAAATAGTGGACATAGTTTGTATGTTGGATAGAAGTCCAGTCCAATGGTTTTTGACGGACCTGCTGCATCTGCACGTTCATGTGGCGTCTCATGTTTAGTGGCCAACGGCTCCCTCTGGTCAACTTTTACCACCAGCTCTCTAGGAACTGGATAAAGGCCGCTCTAAACAGATGCAAAAATTCGCTGTGAAAATGCCTGAGCTTGTTTGGCTCCACATACTTGTGAGAAGACATTCTCTGTTATGAGCTAAAATAAGAACCGCGTGAGGATGGGACTGAGGGTCTGTCACTAGGGGGGCAGTCTTTGAGCCAGATCTGACCTTTTTGCTGCAATCGAGATCTCAGTATCAGCATCCCATTAGTGCAGGGAAGGTCTTTATTCAGTCTGCTGTAGTGAATCATTTCTAAAATGGCAGTTTGTGTGTGTGTGTTAAAAGCACAGAGGTTTGTACTGAAAGAGAAAACAGTTTGTGTTAAGTTTTCCTGTTCAAACATTTTAAATCTAGAAGTTCACAGTGAGCATTTAACAGTGAATAAAACGTAACATTTCATAGGAACCCAAATGTATTGTTGATCAATTTTTATTTTGCGGGCAGACCTTTTCTTTTATTTGTAGTCTTCAAATGTGGAATTCACGGTCAATTTGGTTTATATTTATTTAATGAAAATATTACTGCAATAAAACTGTACATTCAACTGTTCATTTGCATCATTTGCATTTATTCTTATTAAATATTTCAAGAATTCAGGTCGAATCTAGTCAGCCAACAATTGTTCAAGTTCTCCCACCTAAAAAGATGAGAGGCCTGTAATTTTCATGATAGGTAAACCTCAACTATGAGAAAAAAAATCCTCGTCTGAATTTTTACCATTTTATTTTGGAAACTGGCAGCACAGAAAGAGAAAGGATTGTTTCTTTGGATTTTGTAAGATAGACTGCTCAGGCTAGTTGTTGCAGTTTTTTTTTACGCCTGTAGATGGTGGCAGTATGACACGACAGTCTTCTTTCTTCTTTTTTTAAACTCCGTCCAGCAGGGGGCAGTGTGTGTGTCGCTCCCCCGGAAGCTCTACTTTGAATCCCTACAACAGAAGAAGCTCCGGCGCTTCGGCTAGGCGTCATCATGCCTACAGCTGTGACTATGGAGGAAAACTTTGATAAATTACAGGAGCAATGCGAGGCGCAGGAGCTTGAGGTGAGGAGCAGACGCTTCCGGTTGATGCAGGGATGTGGGCCGCTGACGCGTCTGCGGCAACGCGACGCCTCGGCTGTTTTTAGCCACGGCCGAGGCTAATGATGCTAGCGCCGATCTGACTGTCAGGACGCTCCGGCTCCGTCCTACCCGTCGGTAACGGAACGTCGTTGGCAGAACGAACAGACAGACTCAGCGATGTGTGCAGACGAGACGCGGGATTCGCTCTGCTGTCGATTCTAAGCGCAATGTGTGTGCTATCCCGGTGTAGAAATGTCGTCAAAAACTGTCTTCAGTTAGCCTCTGGCTTTACTACATTCAAAACTAGAAAGGAAAGATCAACGTCCGCGCATGCTCAGACTAACTCGCTTCTCCTGTCTCCCCCTTTGCCCCTCCCCGCTCTGCTGTTGCTAGGCGCCAGGAGGCATCGCCACCCCGCAGGTGTACGCGCAGCTGCTGGCCCTCTACCTGCTCCACAACGACATGTGGGTGAACCGCGCGCGTGCGCGCTCCCGCGAGCCTCTGGAAGATGCATCGATTTGTCCTGAAAAAACGAGGCCTTTCTCTGAATAGATTTTCCACAGAAACAATTCTAAGAGTTTCTGAATGTTTCAGGTTTTCAAAAGTCTTTTTTCCCAGCCTCCTTTGAGGTTAACCATTTTGTTGTTGTTCAGCATAATTACACTCACAAGTGTTCAAGCATAGCAATGCACTGACTGCATTCAAAACCAGACAACAAAAGAGAAGGACGAACTAGAGCCATTGTTCAGAGAAGTCCTTTAGCTTTCACTCAGAAGGCTTCTTCACCCCACAAGGCTTTAAAACATGTCTATCTTTAAAAAAAGAGACAGACTACGATTTTGTACAGCCTTCTTTGTGTTCAGCTGAGTCCCATTTTTGCTGCTTGCGGCTGCATATCTCATCTCAAATGTCCTCTTTATGTCTTTCTTTTGAATTGCGTCTCACAGGAACAATGCCAGGTATCTATGGAAGCGAGTTCCACAAGTAATCAAATCGGTGAGTAATCACAAAGCCTGTTTTTCCCCCTTCTTTCATGAAAAGTACCAGTTGCTCTGCACTTCTTCTACTGATGTCACTGTTCTCTTTCTATGCTGCTAATAGTCTGACTGGCTTCAGTAGTAGATACTCCTGATGTTTGTCTGTCTTAGAATCGGCACCATATTCAGGTGTTAGCCAGCGACCACGCAGAAGAGTCCACCTACAGGTGTCTTTAGAGCCCCTGCCTTCATGAAACAGTGCAGGAACACGGACTTGTCTTTCTGTGTTGCATTCAGGCGAACCCTGAGCTCACAGCTATTTGGACCGTAGGCCAGCACATTTGGCAGAGAGACTTTCCAGGGATCTACTCAGCCATTGAAGCTCACCAGTGGTCGGAAAACATCCTCCCAGTCATGGAGGCCCTCCGAGGTAATTACAAAAATCTGCTCTTGATTTAAGTTCTTTGAGATGATCTGATCATTTCTTCTACAAACCAATAATTAAGGCAAAGTTAGTACTGTTCATACGTTCTGCTCTGGGGTTGGTGTGGAACAGGAAGCTCCTCTTGTGGGTTTGCTAAAGTGACTTCAGGATTTTCATTGGATAAGAAATCCCCCAGTTGGACTTTGTGACATCTGAAGGGCCAATTGTGATGCTTTATGTCCACTTTATGGAATATTTGCTTATTTTCTTACACGCTCAGTTGTTGATACGGATGGATTTTCTTATGGCTTTTATTCTGACGCGCTGAAGACTGAGGTGTTGCTGTCAGGTGATGTTTGTGCCAGAGTTTAAGAATAGCTTCTCTGGGTGTTTATGGTGCTTGCTGTTGATCTGCCATTCATGCTGAAAAACAGACAGTCATGACACTCTTGGGTAACATCTGCTGAGGACACGGGGCACACACACCAACATGATCTTTATCCAGTGCCAAAGTATTCACATTACATGTTTTTACTGTATTAGGACACTATGTCTTCTACATTTGATTATCTGCAAGAGAAAATACTTGAAAGATGTGTCTGTAGTTCTTCACATGGTCTTGCATTGTTGCCCTAGATTGACATCCTGTGTATTTTACTTTTTGTTAAAGTTAAAATAGTATAATTATAGTCATTGACATTTAAAATGCTCACTGGTCAGTGCCTCATTCGCTCTGTTTCCAAAAACATAATAAAATATAAGTAATACTTAAAAGTAAAATAGGTATAAGAATACAACGCCCTTTATTATGAGATAAGCCCTTGAAATCTAAAACCCTGAGAATGAATGTGTTTCCATGTTTACCCACTGATGAATAACCCTGAGAAAAGGTTGAATTTGGAAAAATCAAATTGTTGACTTGCTGTTTATCAGGAGACCTGAGCAGGATGTTGGCTGTGCTCCTCACATCGAGTCACATGCACCTTGTTTATCTCGGATCGGTCCACTGTCCCGGTGTCCTGTCAGGGAGTGTTGTGCCCACTGGGCCATGTGACACAAGTGGCTGTGGATGGTGGTGCAGTTCTATGAAAAGATCCTAGGCCTCCCAGCAGTCAGGAATGTTTGTTGTCAGGATGGAAAAGATCGGGTGTCACCAGCTGCCGGGGCCCCTATAAAAGACAGAGCTGTAAGCTCTTGACCAGAATAGATCGTAGCCTTGAAGCTGACTGTTGGAGACGAGATCGCCTACTCTGCTAGCCGTTCGGATCCTTTTACCAAGGCCTTTTGACTTTGCTGGAGGTGTGGACACTTGTTTGTTCGGCTTTAGAACAGAGACTCATTATGGATGTCCAGAGGACAGGATCAATTGTTCGACCCCCCAGCCCCATGGATAGTCTTGAGAAGCAGTTGAGCTGCCCCATCTGCCTGGAGATGTTCACCAAGCCCGTGGTGATCCTGCCTTGTCAGCACAACCTGTGCCGTAGCTGTGCCAGTGATCTCTACGACTCGCGCAACCCATACCGCTACTCAGGCGGAGTCTTCCGCTGCCCGACCTGCCGCTTTGAAGTAGTGCTCGACCGACATGGTGTTCATGGCCTCCAGCGCAACTTGCTGGTGGAGAACATTATTGACATCTACAAGCAGCAGCAAGAAGGTCGGAACAGCGGCGACACGGAGACCAGCCTGAAGACCAAAGAATCCAAAGAGCCCATGTGCCAGGAGCACGACGACGAGAGGATCAACATCTACTGTGTGACCTGCCAGGTTCCCACCTGCTCCATGTGCAAAGTGTTCGGCCAGCACAAAGACTGCGAGGTGGCTCCTCTGGAAACCGTGTACCAGACCCAGAAAGGTGACCTGAGCAACGCCATAGATACCCTGGTGGCTAGTAATGCTCGCTTGCAGGCTTTGCTGAACCAGATGGACGACGCCTGCCGTGCCGTCCAGGACAACGCTCAGACCGCCAAACAGGGGCTCGCCGAGCGCTTTGACCTCCTATACGCCATACTGGAAGAGCGCAAGGCCATTTTGCTGGAGCAGATTGGGAAGGAGCAGGACGAGAAGGTGGCAGCTCTGCGAGCGCTGGCTCAGCGGTACGGGGAACGCCTGCAGGCCAGCACCGAGCTGACGGATTCGGCCGTCAGGGCACTGGAGCAGAACGGAGCGGCCGAGTTCCTGCTGCTCTCCAAGGGCCTCATCACACAAACCAAAGATGCAGCCAAGTCCTCCCTGGGGGAGGAGCGGCCAGAGCCAGGCTTTGAGAAGATGGACCACTTCACTTTGTCCACAGAGCAGGTGGAGACTCTCCTAGCTAAAATGGACTTTGGCGTTGCTGATGAGGAAGATTTTGAGGATGCTGAGGAGGAGGAGGAGTAACTAAAAATGGTTTCAAATAACTTTGTCAATGTTTTTTGGAGGCTTCTTTGTTTTTGATATGTTAGGAATATTATATTAATTGAAATGTAAGGTCATGTATGACAAACAGGTGGGCTGCAATGACACGCCCTTATATGTGCAATATTGTTTGTAAAGGAATATTCAGAATATTCCCTTTTTAAAGGCAGACAAACTTCTTTAGTGGATAGACTCGTCTTTGACCTCATCCTCAAAAAGGAAAAAGGATGTACTTTTTGACACGATCTCTGTAATATTCTGTTCCTTTCTTCTTGTCTTTTTTATACTTTTGTATTGGAAAGTCACATAAATTGAAATGAGAAGTAAAGAGTGATATGTTCTGAAAACATCACATTATTTTAATAGATGGCATTTAAAATTCTTGGTCTCACTCTGTGGAAATCTGTCCACTGATACCTGGAATAAAGTTGCATGAAGCTGAGCTCCAGTGACTCTTTCAGAAAGCACTTTTCTCATTTTGACCCTCAACGGTTGGACATGTCCTCAAAACGTGGAAGTGCGCCACTCGCGTGTTTGTTGAAGGTCTCAGTGGGTTAAAAATAAAAGCCCTTCTGCTTTGCCTTTGCTGGTGAAATGTTGAGGTTATTTCGAAGAGGTGAAAGGCTGACAGCTGATAGAGGGCCTGAAATAGCCTGAGCTGGGGCACGCCAGGTCCTGTTTCTGCCCCCTAAAACCCCCTTCACCGTGCTCTGGCATGTTTGCTCTGCACCTTCTGGACAACTTTAAAGTGTCAAAGGGTCATGATGGGAAAGGCAGGTCCAGCTGCTGCTCCAAACAACTCCTTAGTGGCCAAAGGAGGTAAAAATACCCCTTCAGGCCTGAGTCATCGAAGCTCCCCAAAGTCGCTTGGCTCTCAGCTCAGGGGTCATGGCGGGTGGGGGTGTTAAACGGAACCATTTCTTTATTAGTCCTGAAGCCCTGCCAACAGACGCTTGGTCTGGAGCATCACTTTAGGCCGGGACGCTTCCTTCATGTCACTATTTGAGACGGGGGGATTTCCGGACTGCCTTCTCTTCTCCGGTCTGTTGCTACGCTGCAGCCTGCTGTGGGTACACACAAGCTGTTGCTAGGCGATAAAACATGGAGGCCATGACCCTGAGGCGTCTGTGCTGCATCAGCCCCCGTCATGACGGATCTGCACACGTCGGATAAACGCTGCAGAACGTGAGCCGTAAGGACCTGCAGCCACTGGCAGGACTCCTGTGGGTCACAGAGTGCAAACACTCCCACAGAAGAAAAACCTGGACTAGTGAGCAGGTACTGGTGCGTGCTGGCAGTCCTTGACAGTATTGCCAAGGACCTTTTACTCTTGAAAGGGGGGGGTCATCATAGAAGTCTTCAGTTGCACACAGGTGAGCTTAGTAGCTTCATCATTGCCTCCTGACGCTCAAAGTTCTTTAAACAGGACTTTTAGGTTCTTTTTTTTACCTTCCTTTGACAGTTTCAGGCAGATTTCTTTCTTAGTTTGTGTGTTCACTTAACATTTGCTTAAAAAGGATGTGAACAATTGGAGGGACTACATTTAGCACACTGGTGAAGCAGGGTGACCGACTGTAGGTCTGTGGCTCGTCTCTGTTCCTGAGTGTTTCCCTGAAATGTGATGTGTAAACCCACGGCTGAGGTTCTGCGAGCACACGCTCTGGTGGCTGCTGCCTCCTCCCTATGGCCTTTGAGCAAAAACCTTCACGTGTCTGTCTGCATGTGTCCTCACAGAGCGCACACGGCAAAGGGCCTACAGCCTGGTGGCTCAGGCGTACACCTCCATCACAGCCGAGGACTTTGCTGCTTTTGTGGGTTACTCAGTGGAAGAAGCCGTCAAAGGTAGGAATTCACAGGAAAGGGGGGGGGCTTGTATGGACCAGCTGATTTACCCAGGTCTTGTCTTTCCTCCTAAATCAGGCGTAGTGAGTCAAGGCTGGCAGGCGGATCCCACCACCAGGATGGTCATGCCCATAAAACCAGGTAGGGGGCAGCATTGCCAAAATAAAAGACTTCCATGTCCTTGTTGCCATCTTTAGTTTATTCTGAAAATGTTTAGATTTATAAACTGAAATGTTCTAAGCATTGTATAAAAAGTGAAAGTCTGCTTCCACTTTTTCTTCATCCGTCTCCTTGAAAAGAATTAAAATGTTGACTTATACATTTGTAGCTTAAGGCCCTATTTTAGTTTGAAATTCCTCTGATCATGCCTTAGTGCTAGAGAAGCAGCCCCATAGGCCTCTCTTTCCCACATGTCAGCATCTGCTGCACACGTGTGCACGGATTCTTCTGCCTGACTCAGTCACGCCACCATCACTAAACGTCACGGTGCTTAACTCCAAAGAGCTGCGCGCTGACGGCCCTACAGGCCACACGTGGGCCGTGTGGGAAGAGATGGCATTGATCCTGTGAGCACACGCGTGTTCGAAAATGGGCATCCGAGGTGGAAGGAGATCTGCTGGACTGACTCAGGAATCCCCTCTGACTCAGCCTCTCCACCGTTTCCACAGATCCTCCCCCAGTGTCCCTGGTTCCAAATGAGCAGCAGTTGGCCCGACTCACAGACTACGTGGCTTTCCTGGAGAACTGATAACCGGCCCAACGCCCCCACCTGATACTGGACGGTCTTTGTCTGCTTCGCAAGATCTCACTCCACTCTTCCTGTCTGCATGAATTCATTTGGCCTTTGAACTCTTCACAGGGTTTATGTTCAACCAATGAACACGAGCCTTAATATTCAGAAAGGCTTTTTTTTTCTCTGTTGCGGCGTAAACATTTAGGCCCAAGTTCTGCGGCATCAAAGTCCCAATGTGGCCGTAAATCTGCAAAGCCTCGGTCTTAGCACCGGGTTGGTTTGGAGAGTGTGGAGCCCCCCCTCTGACGTCATGCTTTCACTGGTGTTTAGGCTGACGAATAAATGCTCAGATCTTCGTAAGCAAGTTTTCATCCGTTCTTTCACTAAACTCAAGAAATGTCCTGAAGGATTCCTCCAGAAGGAAGATGTGGGGGTTTCCCGTTTGTCTCATGTCTGGGGCTGGACGCTATGAGGAAAACCCCCATACAAGTGATCAATATTACAATCATGATGTAACTTGTGATACATGAACAGATAGCAGAACCACCAAAAACATGACGACCACATAACTGCAACAGTTTCATTTAAAGAAGAGTAGCCCCTCGTCTACAGAGGAGGTTAACATCTAACATAAGGGCTCCGTCTGATTGGTCAAATCCATAAATGGATTGATTTGATTGGTTAAATACTTCAAGCTGCCATAAACTTGCTTTAGCACATTTAGGGTAACCAATTATTTCAATTTTCGTCGTCTTCTGTGATATGCATATTGCACAGCTTGATATCGATAAACTTGGGATTTATTGTGCGGCTCTACTCATGTCCACTGCAGGTTGCTGGTGGCGTTGTAGACCTTTGGAAGAATGTAACTCCTGACTAATCTGAAACATCTTTCACATTTCTGAAATGTTCATGTCTCTTTTCCCTTGACTTCTTCATTTTAGGATGTAAATGTTTGGTGAAAAATGTTTTGAGTAAATATCACAACATTGTTGTGTTACAGCAAAAAGTATCCGATTATGGGAGTGCATTGCTTTTGTAAACTGTTATTCCCAGCTCTGATGCTTTAAATGTTCAGCAAAAACCTTCAAGTTCCTTTAGAAACTATTCACTCAGCTTCTGGAAGTCTGGAGTGGATTACATGGATTACAGAAAACACATGGTCCTGGGTTGGGATCTGGGACCATGTCCCGGTTGATCTGCAGAGCAGCCAGTTCATCTGTTTGGGTTTTCTTGATTCTCAAGACGTAAATGTATTTTATCTTGGTGTTCCACTATAATCCTGACAGACTCATCTATTTGGTCAAAGTAAACCGATGCAGGCTGTTCAGTGAAACCTGGACAAAGGCCTGACTGGAGTTGATCCAGTAGGGGGCGCCCTTCTCCCAATAGAGGTTTAGTCTGAGTGTTTTTTTAGATCTTTGTCTGACTTTGGAATCATCAGCAGCTGCAGAAAAGATGCAACAAAACACATTTTTGCTCCTTCTGGATCTTGTTGCAGTTTTTTTTTCTTTACTTTGGAGGGTTGGATGTGTGGTATTCAGAATTTTATTGCCAGCGGTAAAGGCTCCCTTTTTTCCCAGGGAAAAGTTTCCATGTGGGATGAGTCATGAGCATGAAACCAGAACAAAACTCCACGAGGTTTTGGAGACGACCACGAGAGAAAAGAGAGATCCAACATGAAAAGGAGGAGAGAGAGGGAAAGACAAACGGGAGGGGTGGGCTGGAAAATGACTGCTTTAAAGTCTCAGGCTTCTCTAACGTAGAAAACAATGTTTTCTTTGTTTTCATGCAGACACATAATTTGAAATTTCCTGAAGAATGGAAGCTGAAACTTTTACTTTAGATCTATCAAAACATGAGAAAAACACAGAACTGCACCTTTGTGACACCGACACTCTGAAACCTGTCCAACAAAAAGATGGTGGAGGACCCATCATCCTTCTTTCAGTGCAGCTGCTGCTCTCCAGATCATGTTACTTTCCTTATTGGTCCCCAGAGAATGACCCTAGTTTTGTCCTCTGGGATCAGCATTCAGAACTGGGGTCCAGGAGAGCCGGTTTGGTTTTGACTGTCCTGCTGCCAGGCGACCTTGAAAGGCTTTGCTGTGCTGCCCTCGTTCATGTGCTGAAGTCACCTCGAGCTTCATGAAGCAGCAGAGGAAATGAAAAGAGGCTGGAGCAGCAGCTGCTGGCAGAGTTCTTAAAGGCAAACAGAAGCTCATTTATCAAGACGGTTGTCATTAAAAAGCTTTGGGTCAATATTTTAGGACGGCTTTCATACTGAAAGCTTCTTTTAGTATATTTCAGTCTGACAGACAAACATGCTGAGGTGCCAACAACAAGGCATGGGAGGAGTCTAACGCTTTAGGGATTCTCAAACCTAACAGGCCACACCCACCACCATGATAAAGACCTGCTTCTCTCTTTGCCGAAACGTTGTAAAAATGGACGGATGGATAGATGGACTGTGTGCATAAGTATTAGGGAAGGTAATATTTTGACCTTATAATAATTTAATGCACAATTTCCAGCATCAAGCCATGTAAACTTAAATGCATATATTCAGTGCATACCAGGTGATTAGCAGGTATGTAATGAGAAGGGGCGTGGCCGAGGAAGGTGAAAATCCTATATAAAGGTGTGAATAATTAGTAGGCAGATTCTTCTCAGCTAAAATGGGCCCTAAGAGAGATTTAACTGACAAGACTTAAATTATAAAACGCCTTTCAGACGGTTGCAGCAGTCTTGAAATACCCAAGAAACAGGATCACAGAACTATTAAGTGTTTTGCTTCCAATTGTCAACGAGGACGCGAGAAAGGTGTGGCGAAGAAAAAAACGCAAATTCACTGCCAAAGATTTGAGAGGAATGAAGCGTGAAGCTGCCAGGAACCCTTCATCCATCATATTCCAGAACTGCAACCTACCTGGATTATCAAGAAGTACGAGATGTTCAGCTCTCAGAGACACGGCCAACGTGAGAAAAGCTGAAACTCGACCACCTCCCAACAAGATGTGCAAGCTGAAGCGTCAAGAATGGGAATGGAGGTGAGGAGTTGGTGTGGGCGGCTCTCATTAAATATAAGTTAGTTTGACCTTTTTCAGTTGAAAATGGACTTAAGATCAACTCTCAGACCTACTGCAGATGTTTTAGAAGACACAGTCTTTAAGCAGTCACTCAGGAAACAGTCTGCATCTTTCAAGTGCAAGTCAGCATTTCATCACATGCATCATTAAAGTACTCCACTGCATGGCTGACTCATGACACGGCCCCCTTCTTCACCTGACCTAAACCCTTCTGGGCCCTTCTCAAGTCATCCTGCTGGCCCAGAACAAAAACAATAAAACATTTTGAGGATTCAATTCACCAACTCATTCTGTAATTTGCGACCCCCACAATGGAGTACTGACTCGGGGGGGGGGGGGGGGGGGGTTTGTCCATAATACCTGAGCTGCTTTGCCCTCCGTGATCACAGCTGCAATCTGTGTGTTTGCTGAACCGGACCCCCCCCCCAAAAAAAAAAAATATTGCTGGAAAGGAATCTTTCTTCAACATTTTTTTATAATGTAATTTAACCTCTAATGAAAGTATATGTAATACTACAAAGTATTGGACTCTATTGTAAGGCAAAGGATTATGCAGTCTAATGCAGTTGGGAAGTGATGTTCAGTGGATGGTTGTTACTCTTGTACCTGAATCCTGCAGCGCCTGTAAAACATTAGCGGGTTGGATGTAACCCTTGTTCTATCCTAGGCACTTTAACATTGGGAGTTGGGTCATCTAGACCCACTAGACAGAGCTAGTCTAGTGGGTCTACGAGGGTTACGAGGTGAAACAAACCCAGTAGACTGGACTGATGCTGATACTGATGCCAGCTCTTGAAGCTAAACCCTGTTTTTATTTGTGTCTTTATTGTTTGACTAGAAAACAGCTTTTTAAAACATGGGAAAACTTCCATAAATCCTCCTTTTCCAGGAAAGCTGCAAAATAAAAAAAGTACTTAAGACACCAAACTCCATTCATCAGGAAAAAATGCTGTGTAGCACCAATTTATTCAAACAATTCATGCAAATAAACACAGTTTTCTTCTTTTTTTGTGGTTAAAAAAAACTTGAAGAAAGTGAGGGCAGTTTGTGTTTGTGGATCCAGTGCAGCCAGCATTGATTCGGCATGGCTTTTTTTGTTTTTTTACAGTAAGATCATGTGGATGCTGCTCCTTTCTGAAAGGCAGAATGCTTCCGTGCCCGTCCCATCCATCCTATGTTCTTACTGCAGCGATGATCCCCTGGCTGAGTGGAGCTGGCAAACAAAGAATGAAAAGCACATCTGAGTCTATCCAGAGCCATTCCACAGGCCGTGTTATCTTCAGATAGTTTAAAAACTAAACACTAAAATCTGCTTAACCTCTCCAACTTTGTAAACTTACTATCAGTATTAAGTTACACAACAAAAACCCTTCTTCTCAACAGGTATGTTGCTGTAAGTCACACCCATCAAATGCTGAGCAGGACCAACTAGTCTTTGAAAAAAATACTCTTCAAATGAAGCACATGTTCTCATAAGAATACATTGTTTAAATCAGGTCAAAACAAGTACTTCTCTTTAGCGTAGAATGTAAATTTGACTAGAAATAGAAAGTAGGATTGAGTATCGGCGTTCAAAGCCGGTACCTCGTTTTTCGCAGGCTTCCTTGCACTCTTCTTGCGTGTCGAAGCGATTCTGGTTTCCATCACAGCCTCCGTACCAGAAGCGGGTACAGCCCTTGCTGGTGGTGTCATAGTACCATTTCAGGGCGAACTCTGCACAGCTGCCTTCCTGCTTGGGTAGCAGACAAATGTCCACTGGGAAGGAAGTGAGAAGAGAGTTCTGCTGTGAGACATCAAATGTTTGGATGTATAAGACAGGTCAAATTACTTTTGTCTTCCTTTTTTTCTTACGAAGTTGCTCTTCTGAGGAAGTACATAAAATATAATGAAACTGTCTCTTACAAGGAGTGACAGAATACACAGCTCAGCAGGGCTGCAGCCCAAGAACAATGCAGAAACGACCAGTTTTCCTAAAGTTAGTTAGGTCATCTGCAAAACTGAGCATTGGGGTCTGGTGTTACACGACCAGACACATCAACATCAAGCTTCAAAGTTAGGAAGACAGAGAATCTAAAATTATCTGTTCTTACCAGGCGCTGGAGGAATGTCCACCTGCTCCGTCTGCTGTGCCTCTGGCTGCATCTGTGGCTTTTCCTCTGGCATTTCCTCTGGCTTTCCTGCCAGCTGCACCTCTGCAAAAAAGTCACACATGAATGTGATTTCTTACATAAACTGCTCAAGCATAGTCTCTTCTGTAAATATTCATAAAATCATTGTTTAAGAAATCAGGAAAAAATGAACTTTCCCTGCAGATATGGCCGACCGCTTCCGTGTTTTTATGGAAATGTTTGACTTGGATGAAAAAGGATTGTTTGCTTTTGTGACTGACTGACAGTCCCACTCAAATCCTCTTTAGCTCTATTCTCAAAGCATTCCCAGTGGTTTTTTCATTCTCATTATGCAGTTTTTAGCCATAATCAACAATTCCTATAGTTTTCTAGGATAAAGTTTCTGCAGAGCGGCAAGAGTTCATCAGAAATTCATCTCTGGGTTGTGGGCTGGACTGCTGACGCAGAGCAAGCTTTCGCCTCATTTCCCAAATTTTCTCATGATGGAGGACATATTTAACCCTTGTTCTATCCTAGGCACTTTACCATTGGGAGTTGGGTCATTTAGACCCACTAGACAGAGCTCTGAACCTTTTTTCTTCAATGATTTGTGATCTTCACTGGTGTCCATGGATTACATGAAATCTTTCCACCTTTATCCACCTTTGTCATGGTAGGGAGAACACCTCAATGGAAGGGGGGTCATCTAGATCAGTGTGTTTCAACTTTTTTTTGAGCCACGGCACACTTTAACCTTGACAAAATCCTGCGGCACACCAACATCCAAAAAACGGTCTGACACCAGATTTTGTGGAAAGCTACAGCTCTATAGACGAGCTTTAGCTGGTATTTCTGTTGGAACTGAGCGATTTTTTTTTTTTTTTTTTAGCTAAATTGGAACAAGGAAGTAAAGACTAACCACTTCTGATTGGTCAGACTGCTGACATGTGACTAAGCCTCCAAGAATGATTGGTGGAGATAGTTAAAGGGGCGGGACTTTTCAGAAAACAGCTTTAGTTGCTGCTAAATCGCGGTGCCGTCGTTATTATCAAAATGTCTTTAATAGAATCAAAAAAACACAAAGAAAAAAATATTTTATGATCTTTTATATTCCTAACTACTCAGTGTTTTATCAGGACCTGTTTGGATGAACAAAGAGCTGAAATCCTGGAGATGGTTAATGTTTTTAGGATCAGTTAATGAGGGCCATTTCCCACGGCACACTTGACCATCTCCCATGGCACACTAGTGTGCCGCGGCACACTGGTTGAAAAACACTGATCTAAGATAGCACAAGGATTAAAGAAAACTAAGGTTAAGACGTTGGGTGTGTCCAAATTCCAGGTCTGCATCCTTCAATGGCCACGGCCGTCCCGGGCGATGGATCACATGCCTTTTGAAAAAGCTTGTAGTTGTTACGTACAAACTACAATTAATTTTTCTGTGGTAACTCTTGTGCTATCTTAGATGGCCCCACCCTTCCATTGACGTGTTCTCCCTACCATGACAAAGGTGGATAAAGGTGGAAAGATTTCATGTAATCCATGGACACCAGTGAAGATCACAAATCATTGAAGAAAAAAGGTTCAGAGCTCTGTCTAGTGGGTCTAGACCAGTGTTTTTCAACCTTTTTTGAGCCACGGCACACTTTAATCTTAAAAAAAATCCCGCGGCACACCAGCATCCAAAAAAAAAAAAAAAAAAGGAGAAACTCATAGTCTGTATTGATCTACAGCTCCTCCACAATCTCACATGCATTTTTTAGATAATTGTTGCAGAAAAAGCTGGAAGCTGCAGCTGTTTTTTCCTAAAAGATGCAATAAAAGTTAAGTTAGAAGATGTAAAAACAGTTTGATGTGTGTTCGTTGGTTTCAAGACGTTTAACAACAGATCTCCTTGTGCGCTATCACTCTCACAACCCAATGCATCATGGGAGATGTAGTGGATAAAACGGCCGGAGATCGGTTTTCGGAGCTTCATTGTTTTGTTCTCTTGTTCCACGGTCTGAAACCGGATTCTGTGGAAAGCTACACCGCTAAAGACGAGCTTTAGCTGGTATTTTTGTTAGAACTGAGAGACTTTACGAGCTAAATCGGGACAAGGAAGTGAAGACTTTAACCACTTCTGATTGGTCAGAATGATGACATGTGAGTAAGCCCCCCAAGAATGATTGGTGGAGACAGTTAAAGGGGCGGGACTTTTCCAAAAGACAGCCGAAGGTGCAGCTGAATCGCGAGCGACCGTCATTCTTATCAAAATGTCTTTAATAACATAAAATAAACGCAAAGAACAAGTATTTTACGATCTTTTATATTCCTAAATCCTCAGTGTTTTATCAGGGCCTGTTTGGATGAACAGAGAGCTGAAATCCTGGAGATGGTAATTGTTTTTAGATCAGTTAATGGGGGCAATTTCCCCACACTGGTTGAAAAACACTGGTCTAGATGACCCAACTCCCAACTTTAAAGTGCCTAGGATAGCACAAGGGTTACATGAACCAAACAGTGAAATCATGGTGCGAAAGTGCTGCACTGCTAAAACTGTATTTGTTGGGCCTAAATGGTTTGTCCCATTGGTGTCTAGAACAGTGTTTTTCAACCAGTGTGCCGTGGCACACTAGTGTGCCGTGGGAAATTGCCCTCATTCACTGATCTAAAAACATTTTCCATCTCCAGGAAATCAACACTTTGTTCATCCAAACAGGCCCTGATAAAACACTGAGGAGTTAGGAATATAAAAGATCTTAAAATTACTTTTTCTTTGTGTTTATTTAATCCTATTAAAGACATTTTGATAAGACTGACGGTACCGCGATTTAGCTGCAGCTATAACTGTGTAAGGAAAAGTCCCGCCCCTTTAACTGTCTCCGCCAATCACTCTTGAAGGCTTAATCACATGTCATCAGTCTGACCAATCAGAAGTGCTTAAAGTTTTCACTTCCTTGTTCTTAATTCTGCTGATAAAGTCACTCAGTTCCAACAAAAATACCAGCTAAAGCTCGTCTTTATCGGTGTAGCTTTCCACAGAGTCCGGTGTCAGACCGTGGAACAAGTGAACAAAACAATGAAGCTCAGAGACGCTAGTCTTTCTGCCCTTTTCTGGCAGTTTTCACATATCACAACATCTCCCATGATGCATTGGCTTAAAGGGACAGCGTCGTCCTTGCGAAACGTCTTGAAACCACAACAAACAGTTTCTAAATTTTTCTAATTTAACTTTTATTTCATCTCTTAGAAAAAAACAGCCGCAACTTCCTGCTTTTTCTGCCACAATTATCACAAAAATTCACGTGAGATTGCGAAGGAACCGTACATTAATACAGACTGTGTATTGTGGAATTTTTATACTACGTATTTGACGAGTACGACAGAGTTTCTCCTTTTTTTTAATTATTTGGACGCTGGTGTGCCACAGGATTTTTGTAAAGGATAAAGTGTGCCTTGGCTCAAAAAAGTTTAAAAACACTGCATTAGACAACTGAGTATTCTACATTATTATTATGGTCTGTTGGAATNGGGGGGGGCTGTTGATCAATACAGACCATGAAATTCTGCTTTTGGATTTTTGTCAAGGTTAAAGTGTGCTGTGGCTCAAAGAAGGTTGAAAAACACTGATCTAGATGATTATTTGATCGGCCTATTGTGGATTTCTTCAGAGACCTCAGCAGAAACTTACCTGACCTCAAGCAGCGTTTCAAGCAGAGGGCCTCAGTGTCGAACCTATTGTCATTGCCTCCGCAACCTCCATACCAGAACTGTGTACAGAACCCGTTCTGTCTTTCATAATACCACTTAGCCTGATAGTCTTTGCATGGCATTCCCGGGTCAAAGCCAAGTGAGCATGGGTCCGCAAGTTCACTAACTAAAACATGCAAAGAAGTAAGAAAAAGAAAGACGAACAACAGAAGTAATGAAGGACAGACAGGGAGAGACGATGCGTTAGTGTTAGGAATCAACCCACAGCAGATCCTGCATGATGTTAAAAGTTCACAACTAAAAAAGTATTAACAGCTAAAGGTTTTCAGAGATTGTTTTACCTTACCAGATGAGTCATTTTACAAAGAAAAAATCATGTTTAGTCCGTATCGCAAGATAACAGCAATATCATATCAAGACATTCTTTAAATATTCAAAGTGAAATTAGGATGTATCTATTAACAAGTTAGTCGTGATTGGAATAATGATCAGAAGTTAGCTCCTTTTAGTACTGTGCCATGTGCGAAGCTGTGTAATGCAGAAAAAGACCGCCACCCCTCCCCCCTCGCTAATCATTCTGACAGGAGTCAACGATCATTGGCTCTAGCGTCCTGACTGACCATCAGCCATCTTACCATTAAGGGTTAGATTGGTCTGCATTGAAAATTTGGCTTCAAAGATTAGCAACATCTTAATAATGCTGGACATGTTAACATCAGCCACATATCTCCTGATCTGAACTTTATCTCTGATTCTCATACAAAGTCTAAAATGACTGTGTTAAGTATTACATGTAAACTATTTCACTCTTACTCTTTCTACTCCATTTCCCATGAGTCACTTCTGTTCCCATGAGTCATTGTTCTGGTATCTCTGTGTCGACGGTTGATGACATCACTCGCTAAATGAATGAGCCCTGATGTACGAGAGAGACGTTTTTGTTCCGTGCTCAATGGTCAATAAATATGCCTAGAGGAGGCTAAAGTTGATCCTGTCCCGGAGTCTTCTTCTTCTATCCACCACGCGGATGAAAGATCGGAGCTGCGCTCAACAGACTGTATCTATAAAACCTCAAAAGATTCAGAATATGTATATCACATGAAAAACAAAAGCAAGATGGTTTATCGTGGATTTTGATGCATTTCCAAATTTGAGGACATTGTTTTTCAGAAACAATATGTAGTTTGTAGTGACATTTTATCTCCCTGGTTTGAGGTAAACTTGACAACCGAACACGTTTCCTAGTTCTCAGAATGTGTGAAGGACACTCTCCACCTGTTTGCGGGTTGTCCAGTGGTGGAGTTTTGGGCGGATGTGTGACGTGCATGCTGGGCTTCTCCTGCTTCGATTCTGTGAGACAAAGAAAGTTATCAGAAAGTAACTCAGTCACGCCCCAACTTCCTTTCACTCAACAAAAGTAGCCAGTAGTTACTGCTTGGATCATTATGCAAGGAAAGCAGACAGCCACATGGCTGGCTTTGCTCGGACTTTTCCAAACACTGCACAGCAGAACGGCTGAGAAAAATGCTAAAGAGTAGGTGGGTAAGCTGAGCAGCAAATGCTGCCAAAAGAAAACTACAGATAGGTTCGTTCAAAAAATCCTAAACCTTTGCTTTGTCAGACAATCTAAGCTCTTCTTTTTTTTTTTTTTTTTTTAGCTGTCGCCTGATTTTGTAATGAAGTCACCTGACTGACTGCAGCTGTCTGGATTCATGACCGCGCCAACGGTTTTCAGAAAAATTGAGCAGCGGCAGCTAATCTTGAAGATTCTGCTGATACTTCCCCATCGCGCGAAGCCAGTTGTATGTGTGACCATAGCCAAATGGACCCTTCTTTTCTGGAGAGTACCTTTGTGGAAGTGGAAGATTATTGTGTCTATCCCAACTGTCAGTAGAAGATCTTGAGGACATTTATCTATTTTTGGAATTTTAATACTCAGATTTTTTTGACAAATTGAACTAGAGGATTTCTGATTTATCGAGCACTTCTGAAGCTGCTGTGTCAAAAGCTTGATGCATTACTTCCCCGTCAGGGCATAGTGCTTGAGGTTCTTGGACTCGTACAGAAAAAATAAAGAAACTAAAGAAACTTTCTGCTCAGATAGTAGGAAAACTACTTCAACTTGTCCAAGATTTCTGACCAGAAAGGCACCTCACCGACAGTCAGACCACTCAAGGTGTGTCTCTGGCTGGAAGATGGAAAACAAGAATGCATGCGTGATGCGTCTGTCTGTGGTAGGGGGGTGGGGGAATTGTCCGTGTGCATCGGTGTTTGTTGCGCAAGGTGGGGCAGGCTTCGAGGTGGGTGTGTTTGTGTGGACTTACTTGTAGTGACAACTCCCTTGTAGGTGGAGATGGTTTGACCCTCAGCTGTGAAGGCCGTTACCACAACATGGAACATTTGATCACTTTCCAGGTTGTCCACAGTGAGTTCCGTGCTGGATGTGTTGGTCTTCAGCACCAAAGAATGGTCATGAAAACGGGACACGGCTATTTCAAAGTAGGCAGATAGCTTTGGGTCTGGGACACTCCATCCCAGCCTCAGGCTGTTCGAGGTGACATTAGAGACGTGCAGCATGTCTGGGTGGTACAGAAAAAAAAAGCATCAGAGTAAATCACACAAAAAAACCAATCGTCCTCATGGTAGACAGCCATGAAAACATTAACTCCTCAACATGGAAAGAATGTTTAGTCATGTCCTAATGAACTCTGGAAAGGTCATTCTCTAATATTGAAAGGTGTTGCAGCTCCAGGAACATTCCCTCTCCGTTTTCTAGTATTCTCATGGGAACAGCAACATCAGGTTTTTTGTTTGTGGTGCTTCTAATGTCTTTGCCTAACTGTGCTTCAAGCCACTTTTGAGAATAAACCCAATCCAAAGCACACAAAAAGCATTCTAATAAGTATCTAAAAAAAAATAATAACAATAACAATCCAAGCAGTATGCTAAAAATGGTAAATTCTTGCCTTTGTTTAACGTAATCTTTTGTGCTATGGGAACTGGATTCTGTTCTTTACTACATCTGAAGTGATTACCTGATTTAACGAGGACTACTGTGAGGCCTGCAACTTTGACTCTACATCTGAGAGCTGAAAAAGCTGCATGACAGCATTCATCTCAGGAAAGGCGTGTTTGTTGCCCTGAAGGAATTTTTAAACTACATTTTAAAATCCACCAAAATATGCAGAAAAATATGCCCAAGATTTTTCAGGAAAGTATTCCAGCCCTCATGTTACGGTGGCTGACAGATTTGTTTGGCTTCAAAGTTCAAAGACTTTTCTTATACCAGTGACTTCAAATACATAGAACCTATGACTTTTTTTACACTTGTGAACTAAAAGGCATTAGATTGTTTGAGTTTACTGTGGGTCTTTTTGGCGTCATTTAAGATATGAAGGGTTTGTTTTTTCAAAACTACACAGGTAAATCCTCAGATATTGAGTTGTTTTGTTATCCTTTTCCATAGAATTAACCAGTTGCCTGAATTATGGAGATCTCAAGTTTTCCAATTATGTTTACTATGTTGACATGAAAGTGTGTGTGATTTTGTAGCATTTGGTCTCAAGCACCTCACCATTGTGCTTCTTGTGATGAACGGTTTGGTGACTTTCGTGATGTTTCTGAAATGTTCTGTAAAACACAAAAACCATGGAATTTTCATCTGTCATTTTAATAAGTTGGTAATGAAAAAATGCTGTTCAAGCTGAACTTACTCCTGTTGTTTTGTCAGATTAAGTGCATTTTTTATTGGCTGATCATTCTGGAACCACTGGCAGCTCTTGGACAGCTCAGGGGACATGTAGAAGGCATTGTCAACTGAAACAGCAAGTATTGTCAAGAGCAGAAGTATAGTTGTAATTACTTATCTTCTGAAGTAATAAAAGTTAGGACAGCAGATGCAGGGCAAAGATCTAGAACTTACTGCTGATATACTTTGGCAGAAACTGGCCAAATTCCTGGATGCGTTTGCTATAAAAGGCTGAGAGTGTGTCCAGCTGCTTGAAGAAGACATCTGAAGGCTCACTTGCCATGAGAGACAGGACATGGACATCTCTAGCAGTCAGTGTTTGACCCACAGCAAATATAACTAAGAAGAAGCCTCGGCACTTGATCTCTGTGGCAATGCGCACCAGCTGCTCTTTCTCCTCTGCCACACTGCCAGTCACAAACAGCATCAGTACCTTTCTGTCACGTGGCACAGGTGCCTTCTCAAACACTTGCTCCACTGTTGATTCAATGGCTGTTGCCAAAGCAAGGCCTCCCTCCAACTGCTGCGTCTTCTCCAGCAGGACTTTGACAAAACTTTGAGCTGACTGCTGCTCAGTCAGGCCAATGTCCACGTGGATTGGAGAGCCTGTTTTGTTTTGGCTGTATGAATAAGGTGCATGCTGGACAACAGACACTCTAGCGTGGTGAACAGAGGATGTGGGATCGGAAGATATGTGGAGGTGTTCCACAATGTGAGCAATGTATTGTTTAATACTAGTAAAGAATGATCGGTAGGTAGACTCAGAGCTGTCAATGAGGAAAGCAATGTCAATGTCAACGTCTAAAGTGGAAGACCGCTTATCTCGCGTTGCTGATGGGGGTGTATAGTCACACATTTGATCCGGAGAGCAAACATCTAGAAAAACAAACAGACAAAACACAACATTAAAAATGCATGCTATATCAAGGATTTTATAAAAACGCTGATAAGCAAGGATAAGTTAAGTAACATGGTAGTAACTTAATATCTATGTAAAGGATAGAAAAAAACTTCATATTTCTGTTTGCTGATGACACTATTTTTGGCACATCATGTTCCTTTCTATACACTGCTCACTCTTCATTACAAACCAGCATCAAAACTCTTCAAAGTACACTAGACTTTAACCATAAGTAAACGTAAATTACAATGTTTTACCTACAAGTGCAAGGAGGAATCTACACTGAACAAATACATCAACGCAACACTTTTGTCTCTCTCCCCATCTTCGAGAGATGAACTCAAAGATCTGAAACATTTCCTATATTCACAAAATAACCATGTCTCTCAAAAAACAAGTGTTGCATTTGTATCAGGGTTCGATTCCCAAGAGGCGCAACGGGCAAGACTATAACTTGCCCAACTATGTAGCCACAAGTTGGCCTAAGTCTGGGTCTCCCAGTGCCAGTCCCCCTCCTGGATAAAATACAGGGTTGTATCAGAAAGGGCATTTGGTGTTATGATTCTGCCAAACTACCTGTGTGAAGCTGATTGGCTGTGGCTACCCCTGACAGGATATGCCAAAAGGTGTGTGGTGAACAACAAGTACATGTTTGTCCACTATGAATGTAACTGTTTAGTTCACGGATTTTGTGTTGTCTCGTTGTGAGGTCAACATTATTAAAGATGGGTTTGTATTTGACCTTCCTGGATGAGAGTTGAAGAACAATGAAATACAATAAAAACATGAGGGCTCTTACCCAAACAGACATGACAGTTCATAACCTTTTGGACCACTGAACTGTACCGTGAACTTCCAGCTGAAGGAAGGACAATAACCTCAGCGAGAGTGGTGCTATTGACCTGGTACACAGAGGAGCAAAAAGAATTCAATGTGCAATGAAAAGTTTTAAAGAAAGTTAAACCAAGTGATATGCATAATTGGTGTTCTGTTATTTCACCTTCACCGCCCCGGTGAGTGCTCTGTCGACCCGGTTCACTAACAGCAAAGTGGCAATGCCAGCGTCATGGAGGCGGAGGGCTGCAGTGGTTATTGCTTGTCCCTGACCAACTTGATCTCCAACAAAAAAGATGGCTACTTTCCTCATCAAGAAGCCACTGCGCACCCTCTTGAAGGTGTTTTGGGCCACGAAACTCATTGCTGCGTCCAAGCTCCGAGGCTTATTTGACTGTGGAATCTGCAGACCTTCAATGCGCTCAATCAAGGCGCGCTTCTTCATTGCATCAGAGAACCTGATCTCAGTGATGACCTCATTGTTGTACAGGGTCAGAGCAACCCGAGCCCCTCTGGGACAGTTACTCTCAGCAATGGTAATATCTTTAACAAGGCGCACAACAGTGTCGCGCATGTTGTTGAAGGCTGTCCGGTTGAGGCCCCGGGAGATGTCCAAAGCAAAGGCCAGCTCAGTGGGGTAGAGTGGGCACTCCAGCTTACCTACTCACACAGGGGGGTTGTTTATTACTCTGAGGACCACGTCACAGTCTATGAAACCGTTGTTATCATATAAACCAGTTTTAAACTTACCAAAACAGCAAGCTGGGAAAGAAAATTGACACAAAGTAAGTCAAGACATGTTTTGGAATTAAACAATACCTAAAATCTAAAAAGAAGGAGAATTTCCAAATTAAATTAAACAGTACTTACGACAGTTATCTCTGATTTTCTTGACAAGGTCACATTGCTGAAAAATATTTCAAGAAATATAAATATTTATATGAAATTTCTATATGTATAATAATCTTGAATTAGTACATACCACAACACCTGGTCCTCTGGGCCCTTTATCACCCTGTAAAAAATCAGATGCTTTTTATTTGACCTGAAAGGATCCATATTTGGTGGAATTAATCAATAGGTAGATAAGGTTAGAACAAATTGAGACATGCAAGCAAACTAAAGTAAATTTATCACATTTAATTGAATGTATCTTGGTTTGCATGTTGGTTTGAGTTCATTTTAGAAATTGTACAATGTATTATACGGTAACTGCTTTGTAAAACAAACACCAATATCTGTTGCATTACCTTACCACATTATCAAAGATTTAACATGCTTTAGAATAAACTGAAACACATATTTGTGTCTTTAGACCTCATTTAGCTTCACATACAGCCTTGCAGAAGGTTTTTTGCGTTCAACTGAGAAAACCTGTATCTACTCTTAAAGGCAACCAGAGAACAACTGGATTCTTCTTGGCTCAACTGCGTCTGCTCAACTCAGCAGAAGAAATAAAGTTATGTTTGATTCTTTAAACAATAAAAATGGATAAATAAATATGGGGATATGGGGGCATCGGTTGTTTTTCTTGCCCGATTCTGAAACGAAATAAAGCGTCCCATCATGTTGTCATCCATTTCTAACCGTGTAATTTTCAGAATATGTTCAGAAACATAGCAGAGACAATTTTCTTGTTGATGCATCAACACACTTCACAGATGATATTTCTAATCCAAAATATGCTCTTTATTCTCAATACAGCCTGCATGTGTATTTAGTCTGAACCTCTCTGATGTCATAAAAAACTGCTGTTGGAAGGTACAGTCTGAAAAAAGCTGTGATTTAATTCAATGTTGTTAATGTTTTAGTATAAATTTAGCGTCACTTTCAATTGTGTAGAGGAACAGTCTCCCTGCGAGAACCTGTTAAAAACTGACAAATTAGAAAAGAAAATGAAAATGAGCACTGACACAGGTCTTTAGGGCTTGAAAAGCAAGCGTTTGGCTAAGATGTTGTTGTTTTATTTCTTATATTGTATACATGTTGTGCAGCGACCGAGTGCCCAGAAAGGCACCTTATAAATAAAATGTATTATTATTATGATTATTATTTTTATTATTTATTTGAAGATGCTTACATGAGGTCCAGGATATCCATTTTCACCTTTTTGTCCAATAGTACCAGGGGAGCCAGACACACCCTGCAAGAACATATAGAGGGGGAAATTCATCTTTCCAA
This sequence comes from Oryzias sinensis, assembly GCA_037389245.1. Lineage (NCBI taxonomy): Eukaryota > Metazoa > Chordata > Actinopteri > Beloniformes > Adrianichthyidae > Oryzias > Oryzias sinensis. The sequence goes on along the minus strand of CM074501.1, from coordinate 10,583,798 downwards.
TTTACAGCACCTTTGAGTTTATGCGTGGCAACTTGTAGCATTGCCACATAAAAATAAGATTGTCTTTTAACTGTTGGGATAACAGACAGTAAATGCATTCAACATTAGCCACAAATATTAATGGTCCAGTATTTCATTTTTTGTCATAGATTAATTTTTATAGATTTGTATGTAAACTACATATGTTCATGTTGGAAAATATTGTGTTAATTACAAAACTCGGACTACAAATATGGCGGCCAAGAGACTTCCTGCCGGTGACTTCCGGTGTGTGATGACAGCAAAAGAGGGGGAGAGACGGAGCCAAGCGGCGGGAAGAAGGAGAGAAACAAACTTGTTGAGGGACGCTAAGTCTGCCGCTTCAGAGATGGATTCATGAGCAACGGATGTGATATACCGGAACCTTCTGTTCATAAGGTCTTCCCTGTTACCGGGAAGTCTTTCGATACCTGAATCAACTGATCTGGTAAGAAGCCGTTGCCCAGATGCGACGGACTGCTCTGTGTGTGTGTGTGTGTGTGTGTGTGTGTGTGTGTGTGTGTGTGTGTGTGTGTGCGTGCGCGCGCGCGCGCGCGCTCGTCACAATAACAAATTAACTGAGAAACATCATTGTTGTTTCGTATAAATGGAGGAAAAGAAACAAACACATATGGTAAAGAAAGTAGAACCCTACTTAATTTTATTTCTTGCAAATACTCTCATTTAATGCTGAGTGTTAAACTGTTAAAATAATGATCTTACTCTTTGTCCTTGATTTCCTTCGGGTCCAGGCCCACCACGGGGCCCCGGTTCACCAGCTACACCCTATAGACGCCAAAGCAAAGCACACATCTCATCCAATGGTAGTTGTTCAGCAGCACATTGAGCCGTTGTTAAAAAGTCTCTTTTAATACCTTTGGTCCTGGAAATCCCGGAAACCCTTCATCCCCCTGTAAATAAGAGTTTACTCTGTGTCATAATTGTAAAGAAAAAAGTACCTGAATGCATCACTAAAATTGCATATGACAGAAAGTCATTAAAGCAAATGGCCCCATACCTTTCTTCCTTTGGGACCCTCAACACCAAACCCGTCTCTTCCATCTTCACCCTGTGTTAAAAGGAGAAGCAATGACTGACAGCAGCAAACCTTTCAGCTGCATGCACTGTTAGCGTCAGTAGAAAGACAAAAGAAATCTCTTATGAAGATCACTAGTCACATAACATGACGATGTCCATCAGTGGTCCCCAACCTTTTTCAGGCCATGGTTTAATGTCAGACAACATTTTCATGAACCGGCCTGTACCAGGCTGAAGTATTTTAGCCTCCAGTTTCCCTTAACTTTTCAGGGTAAAGTTTATATTTTTTCTCTACACAATATCTGCAACTGCTTTGAACTTTATTTGCTCTCTCGATTTCCATGAACTAAAAAATGTTATATAGATTTTCCGCTAACGCATAACTGTCATAGTGGAAGCTATAAATTGGACGCCAACTTCAGACTTGTCTGACTTTTGAAGTGCTATGGATAAATATGGATGGCGTCACCATGGATAAATGGTACTTTCTAAGTATAATATCAAATGAGAATCCACTGTTTGGCCATCCAGCATCCTGGAAACTTTACAAAGCAGGCTTGGTGTGTCAAAATAAATCTATTTTTGGAGTAAAGACTCCTAATTGTCTATTTAATTTCTTTTATTTTGAAGTGGAAGGACCTTCTTCTGTTTCCTCACTGGATTGTTCTGTCAAAAGAAACTTTCAAAATCAGCTAGCGTTTTGTTTTCTCATATCATTGTATCAGGATTCTCACAGAATGACTCTAAAGTATTTAGGCCATTTTCAAATTCTTTCTGCTTTAGCCTTTTTTCTTTGATCTGCAGCAAATAGTGCAGAATTACTCTCCTTTCACAAACCTTTCAGCTTATATTCTTTGTTTTTGCAACTTTGTGATGCTTTAACTACAAATATTCATAATTTCTCAAAGAAAAAAGCCATTTTTTTTTTAGTTTTCACTGAAGTGTACACACATGTTGGACAAACATCTGCTCATGTTGAGTTTTAAACTCACATTTTAAACTCCCAAGGCTTTTTGAACTTTTCTGGATGTTTAAATTTCTATGGTGCAGACTCTGATCTTCATTCATTTTTGAGACTGTTGTAAGCCAACAGGTCCTTTTCTTTGAAACGTTTTTCTCTTTGAATTTCTCTTGTTTTGTGCTTTTTTTCTTTTCTTTTTTTGTCACCAGCATCATTCAGGATACGTGTTTCTTTTCTGCTTACAGGCTCTCCATGGGGGCCAAGAGGTCCAATGCTGCCTTTGTCTCCCGGGTCTCCCGGTTCTCCCTAAAACAAAACAGAAAGTGAGAGAGTGTATGACTGAAGAGGTTTGTGAGATTAATACAAATGCTGAGGTGCGAATCATGTTTGAAGTGGGTCTAATCAAAGTTGTCTGCTTTGCAGGCAGGACTTTATCTGTTTACCTCTGCTTTGCTACATTTGCCTAAAAATGGACCACAAATGTGACAGCTAAGATGGACAAGCAGGTCCAGAAATACAAATGTTCCGGTACCTTACGGCCAAGAGGTCCACTTCTACCTTTGCCACCAGAAACTCCAGGTTTGCCTCCAGGACCCTTAATGATGAAACATTGGAAAGTTAGTTTAAGTTTTATGAATCATTGAAAAACAAGAAAATAGTAAATGGCGTATGCTTATGTGGCGCTTGAAGGCCCAAACCGCTTTACAGTCCCATTCCCCCACGCACACACACATTCACACACTGATGGTGGCTCAACTGCCCAACACTGGCGCCAACCTATAACCACGATGCACTATGGCCGCCCCCTCATATCACTATTACTCACTCTTGGTCCAGGGTTCCCATCTTCTCCTTTAATGCCTGGTGCACCACGTGGTCCAGGTGGACCCTTGAAAGACAGCAGATATAAGCCATGAGCACACGAATAACGTGCTTGAGAATTCTCCTGGTGGATGCATTTGTGAACATTTTGACAACAAACAGCAAACATACTCGTGGTCCTGCAATACCAGGTTCTCCTTGCAAGCCATCACTCCCTGGGAGTCCGGGATTTCCCTTTGATGAATCAGGAGAGCATCAATATTATTCATTAATATTATTCTGTGAATCACCCAGAAAAAGGATCAAAACTTTTGTGTTATATGTACAGTACAGACCAAACACACCTTCCCATTCATTTAAAAGAGAAGGTGTGTCCAAACTTTTGCTCTGTACTGTTTATATAAAAAAAAAAAAAAAACTAGAGCTCACAGTTTGTCCAGGTGGGCCTCTTCTGCCATCAGCTCCCTAATGAAAAAAAGAATAAGGCTTCAGGTATGAAAAATTGTAGGCCGACTTCCTACGGGTTTGTGTACACACTCAACAGTTAGTCCAAACACACATATTTTGTTGATGTACGAACAACACACAGTATCTGTTAAATGAATGAAAGAAAACAAGAAATTCATTGAGCTCATTGTCTTAATGATTGATGTAACACATTATTGGCATAAAATGCCAATTGCAAGGATAGATGCCAAAATATGCCCAGCTAACCCGATGCAGACTCTCAGAGATTCTTTAGAGACCCCTATCCTACAGTGGTGGGGTTAGGGGGGGTGGGCCTGGTCCTGTATTTGGGCTTCGCCCTGAACCCGTGCAAGGGAAACAACCGAGCACTTCTGCTGCTAGGATGGCACAGGCGGATACCGCTGACAGGCTGTGGGCGGTTACTTTGGGCACTGGGCCGGGGCCAACAACAGCGAAGCCCGGGTGAATTGGTAACTTTACTAAGCTCTCTAAAGTGGTCACAGGTTGAAACGCAGCTGAACTGACTGACTCGTGCTCTACGTCACTGAAAGGAAATAGAGAAGTGACTGGCGCATCTGTCATCAGGACAGGAGCCGTCAACATGAAAACTGTCTGAACAAAGCTGTGAGTGAGTTTGCCACTAGATCAGGGGTCGGGAACCTATGGCTCGCGAGCCATATATGGCTCTTTTGATGGTCACATGTGGCTCGCAGACAAATCTTTGATTATACTTTTTTTTTTCATTAGACCAGTCCTTCTCGGGTGCGATGTGATGCCAGAGGCGCGCAGTAGTAGCGGTGCCTGGAGAGAAAAATCTGCGCCAGCACCATCAGTTTACTACTATTATCTATTATTTCACAGAGTTTGTAACAGCCTGAAACCTGTGAATTGCCGTGCCTGAAACTGCGCGCTCCCGTCTCTGAGGAAGAGCGCGCAGTTGCGGGGACGGGATGTTAGAGGAAGAAAGCAGAGGGGGGGGGGTGAGGGGGTTGTGGGGACAGGTAGCAGGTGAATCGCGCAGGGATTGTAAAAACGTAAAAAAACCCGCTGCCCGTCACTCCCTGCAGCGTGTGAGTGTGTGTTTGGTTCCACGTCTGTCTCACATCTAAAGAACATTCCGACCTACGATCCCGTTTAAAGTCTCAACGCCTGCATGAAGCAGAAACTCACCACGGATCAACCAGACTAGACCATCAGCAAAACTACCACGAGAAATACTCATCATTTATTAGCAACAGCACAAAAATGTTATTAAAAAGAATCCACAGACTTATTGTACTTTAAAAATGTTGAAATTACATCAAATGCACTCATTCATTTGTATATTTAGTTTTAAACTTATTGTCGCGGACTGAGTTTAATTTGGCTGTTGGGCCGCGTTAAAAGTTCTGGAGTTCATTGAACGCATCGATCAAGCAGAGATCTGATTGGCCCTCAGTTCTGTCGCTCAGCCTGTTGTTAGGGAGTTTGGACCAATGGGGTTCAGCTATGGGCCGAATAAGGGAAATGGGAGGGCTGGAGCGGGAGGGGGGAATATAAAGTTGGGAGAAGCGCTCTCCTTTCGTCTCAGTGGGAGAGATTCAGGAGTTGCTGAATCAATTGCACAGCGTTTGTTGTGGTCTGCAGTAGCCAGAATAAAGAACCCTAAGAGAGGTTAAGTCTCCATGCCTCAGTGTGGGAAAGGGACACTACAGTATTGTATGGCTCTTTTGAAATTACATTTCAAAATATGTGGCGTTTATGGCTCTCTTGGCCAAAAAGGTTCCCGACCCCTGCCCTAGATGATCCTGAACGGGACTCTGACGTATTGGGGCCTGTTTTCCACATTCAAAAGTGGGAGAATAGGCCCGTCTTGCCCTTCAAGCACAGCGCTGGCAGACAGAAAACAAGTCCACCAGCACCAAGAATTATTATCTAATCAGACTCTCCCTTGGTGGGGGCATGCTGCCCTTGGCATTCCAAAGGTTCTTTGGTTCAGAGGGTCGTGATTTAGTCTGTAGAGTAAAAATGACACAGTCCACTCCTCTCTCCCATTTCTTGGTCCTGGCTGCTGGGCTTGGGACATCGGTACTACTTTCTTTGTCCCTTTTCTCACACGTTAAATTATCTTTTCTCCCACTGTGTTTGTAATTTCTCAGCTTTTCTTCTCAACTCTTTATGGTAAAACCCCAGAGTTCTTCACTTTTCATGCCTGTTATTAATGCACAATCGTTTTTATGGAACAGTATGAACCAGCAGCATACGTGATCTATTCAGATAGAAATGCACTGATGGATTCTTCAAATAGATAATATCAATCTATTTTTTAAACAAATGAAAACTTGCTTACTCTTCTTCCAACTCCCCCCGAGGTCCCTTTTGCTCCGTCTTCACCTGGATCTCCCTAAAAATGTTAAAGCAGGTATTCCAGTACATAAAAATACAAATATCTTAAAAAGCAAAAAGTGTGCAAAGTTATGGGTAATAAAACATATTTTTGTTTGTAAAACAATGTCAAATGTATTGAAAAGTACCGCTGGTCCAGCATCCCCCGGGTCTCCTTTAGAACCTTTCTTGTTGTTGTTTTGCCCAGTTGTTCCCTATTAATAAGAATAAGAATAAAAAATAAGACAAAGCAGAAAGCGAAATCATTTTATCTTCCTTTCTCTGCTCTTTTCCTCTCAAATCAAAAGGACATCTTTAGTGTTTTGAAGATGTGATTCTCAGCCTTATATGTACCCTTTGTAAAGGATTTGTGCAGTCAAGTAGGCTATCCCATAACCAGGGCAGCTTTTTATGATGCCATTAATACAAAGACATGTTTAAGCCTTTAAGAAACTCAAAAAGCTTAGTCAGGACTAAAAGAACATAAATAGACACAATTTGGGATACTGTTGATTTTTCATTTCATTTCAGAATCAAGTAAAAATGCATAATAATGACCAAAGCTGCTAGGTTTATAAATCTAGCTATATGCAAAGAAAGTGTTTGCAGAAACAAAGACATGTAATGGTTTTGGCCAAATGTGTGTAATACAAACAGGATCTCCTCTTATGCCCTTCTGCCCAAAATCTCCTGCTAGTCCCTTGGCTCCCTTTGGACCCTAAAATGAAAGGAGACAGAAAGATGGTTGCATGATCAAGCTCATTCTTTGGGGATTTAAATCTGCCTCTTATTTTCTGAAACCTAAAGCGCATTCAATTGCAATAAATCAAATCAGATATTTTAATAAAGCACTTTTTTTATTTATACACACCCAAAAAAAACTACCATGAAGAACCATAAACTCAAAGTTCTTTAGTTTAAATACATTTTTTAACAGTTTTAAAAGCTGAGATTACTTCTTGCATTGCTTTGTTAGTAGACAAGTCAACACGCCAAAGTCTATTTTTAGTCACATGTTCTTTTTCTGTGAATTGTTGCTGTTTCTTAATATTTGGACAGCTAGAGCAAAAGAAAGCAAAGAAAAATACTGATGCAGTGATGGACTAACCCTTCCACCAGGGTTTCCTCTGTCCCCAGGGGGCCCAGCAACCCCACTTTTGCCCTGCAAATACAAGAATGGCTTCAGTAAGTTTCTGAACTAGCATTTTATTTTATTGATGAAAACACCACAAGTGGATTACACTTACTTCTTCTCCGGTGATACCATCAAGTCCAAGTTCACCAGCGTCACCCTGAAATGACAGTTTTAGTAAGATTCCTTTCCTTACAGTAAACTAAAACAATGAATCATATCGTATATCTTCCAATAGTGGGCGGCCTCCAACAGACGCCGATCTCCAATAAACGCTGGGTCTAACATTTTCTCCTTACTTTAGACCCCCCCCCCTCCCCATGCACAGTGGCGCAGACCAGGTTTCTGTGGTATTGTGAGGCAGTGTAGAGATCGGGTAGCGATGGCCAAGAAACGCTCATTAGGTTAAAATTTCGCATTCTGGTGAAGAATCTGCACAACATTCAGGGCTGGATCCTAAACTCTTCAGAGAAGGTGGATGATATTGAGAAGAGGCTGCGAAAAAAAACTATTTCCTGGTGAAACTGCAAATAGAGCGAGTAAGGAATCAGAAGAACTGTTTTGAACATGGATTAAGGACGGAAAGGTGGGCGTGTCTACCGGAAAATGGTCCGCATGAAAGCAAAGAGGATTTTTGATAGAGGGCTCGATGCTAAACCCTTGTACTAACCTATGACCCCCCCCTTACAGTGAGGTGTTCTCCCTACCATGATAAAGGTGGAAAGATTTCATGTAATCCATGGACACCAGTGAAGATCACAAATCATTGAAGAACAAAGATTCAGAGCACTGTCTAGTGGGTCTAGATGACCCAACTCCCAATGTTAAAGTGCCTAGGATAGCACAAGGGTTAAGGGAAAAGAAACGTTATCTAACCATAATTTGATACAATGATCTCATCATTTGAATAAATCCTGAAATGTTCATCTGGTGATTTTCTCTGCATTTTCTGACTGAATTTCCCATAAAAATGACACATTTACCATAGCTGTTCTGTCTGTGATGGAACAAGTTTTTGGAAAAAGCACCGGGGCCACTATTGGAAGATTTACGGTACTTTTTCTTCTTACTGCATATGTCTTGTCTGTATTCTGTGTTGATTGAAATTTAAATCTAAAATCTATGGTCCAATATGAAATTAGCCATTTATGAATTCAACTCAATTTAATTAATTTATCATATTTTATGTTAGACAATACATAAAGACAATCGCCAGTAAACATTGTGTCACCACTTTTTTATTTATTTTTTATAAAACAGATCAACTGTCATAACAGTTTTATTTTACACAGTAAATATTTATTATTTCTATAGTATAAATGTAAAGTCATGTAATGAGCACTGTGACAGACTGTTGAACTGTCTAGGGTGGGTGTCAAAATAAAGGACCGTGGGCCACATCCTTGTATATCTGGCCTGCCAGGTCTTTTTATATTATTGGTATCAGTGGCTAGGGCACATTACCTTTACCCATCATGCAGTGCATCAGCTGCCTTGCTGACCGCCAGTGTTACCAGATTGGGTTGTTTCCTGCCCAGTTGGGTGGTCTTGATTCTAAGTTTACGGGTATAGGTTGCTTTGGTTTTTAAAATATATTTACAATAACAGGTTTTTAAAATTTAGAGAAGTGTGTTTTGCATTTTGGGGCTTATGATGATGTTTCAAAAATCCGACCACCAACAACTGCCAAAGATAGACGCAGCCCTGCTTTTTACAGGAAAAATGGTAAGCAAAATAAATGACCTCACCTTGTCTCCAGAGTAGCCATGAGAACCCTGAAAAACAACAGATGTTCACATTTTTTCTTTACCAATTTAAAAAAGACGTTCTCTTGATAGCAAGCGCACAGGTATACAAAGTTACCTTGACTCCTCTTTGTCCAGGACAACCCTGGAAACCCTGAGTTCCATTCACACCAGGGGGACCTCTATCCCCCTATAATTAAGGACAAGAAGTATAAACATATATAAATAATGAACAAAATCAGAATAGATATAGCCAATTAGATTAATGCTGGAGCTCATGCTTTGTATGTAAATTTGAGCTTACAGGTCCGCCTTCATCACCAGGATGCCCCTGACCTCCAGGTAACCCTGCAGTACCCTAAAAAAAATCAAATGACATAAAATATTAGCCCAAAGGGGAAATGGCAATTCAACAGTCTTAGATTTCCTGTGATCTGTGTCACTTAGGTTACTTTAAGGCCAGGCTGTCCAACTGCTCCTCTGTCTCCTCTGTGGCCTGTACATTTGCACGGCACTCCGCAGCATTCCCTCTCTGCAATGTTATCCTGTGAGGGGAAAAGAATTTCATGTTGACGTGTTTATGCAGGCAATAAATAACAGACTGTAGATGTGATTGATCAAACTCACTAGTTCATCTAAAAGCTCATAGTCCAAATCCATGATGTTGAGTTTTAAAGGTCTGGTGTACTTGAAGCCACGGCCAAACTCTAACAGGAGCGCTTGTTCAAAGTTTGTTGCTCTTTCCAGCCCAACAAGAATGAAGCTGTGAACTCCTATTTTGTAAGAATGCAAAAGAGACATTTTTTTGAAAGTGTGAATTGTTTTCGAGAGTCAATTGTTCTCCTAAATCTCCAGTACCTGACTGACGGAGCTCCTCAACTTTTTGTTTCATTGTTGAAAATGATGCGTCAAGACCATCAGTTAGATGAATGATAACCTTCCAAAAGAAGTCAGATTTCAGAATAAAACCATCTCCGAACTTTTCTTTCAAGCCATATTTTTTTGTAAACATCAGGATTGGATACATTTGTCTTGAACAGTGTCAGCTACAAACCTTGACTGTGTTGTCCTGTCTGATCTTGAATCTGTTGATGTATGCTGCTATAGTCTGGCCATTAAGATAGAAAGGGCCACGACTTGCCAGCGCTCTGAAGTCCTTAAGCAGTTGTTGAGGATTTTCAGTAAAGTCCAACTGGACAGGCTCAGAAGCAGAATCCAGGGCCAGCATGCCCACTTGCACATTGGGAGTCTGCCCGCCTGAACAGCTGATTGCCTCCAGTTTAGCAATTCTCTGCAGAATGGCATCCATTTTGCTCTGGAGGTTAGTCTGAACACTGAAAATGTTTGGGCCGGACACATCAAACCCCACCAACACCTCAATATTGCAGGCTGCAAAACAGTGTGAATTCATTCTGGTTAGTTTAGGTGAACAGCAGGAAAGAAAGTAAGATTTACAAAGGGACTTATATGATTAGCTTTATTGCTTTACTTACATCTAGGTGTCAGTGATTCAGTGACACATAACTTCTGCCCCTTAAGTTCCTCAGTCAGTGCAGGCATGAGTTGTTCAACCAGATCAGAAATTGCCTGAAAATTACTTGAACGAGCCACAGTGGTGGACTCGCTCGCTATGCCTTCCAATTCTGTTTGAATGTTGCCCGCCCCCACAGCATAGACTCTAACGCCTTTTCTCTGTAGAGCAAGAGATGCTGTTCTGCTGTCATCAGCTGAGGCTCCTCCAGTGACAACCATAAGAATCTGAGGAACTCCCTGATCCATCCTACTGCCTCTTTCTTTTGTGAAATGCACATTTTGAATGTGTTGAATGGCTGCGCCAGTGTTGATTCTTGGTCCTCCTCTGTACTGTACTTGTTCAATGGCAGTTAAGATGTTATCCTTGTTGTCATACGTGTTGAGGAAGAAGGCGTCAGTCACATCTGCAGCATATTGTGCCAGGCTGATTTGAAGGCTGCTCTCGTCGTCATAAAGATTATCAATGATGCTATTGATGAATTGCATCACTGCTTCGAAGTTGCTTCGGCCCAAATTTATGGAACCATCCACCAGAAAAAC